>VZSE01006895.1:1497011-1563213 GCA_013398275.1 Promerops cafer | reverse complement strand
AGAGCTTTTTAAATGCTGAAACCAAGCTGGGCTCAGACCTGTCCTTCTGCACTCACTCATTTTATTTAAATGTTACAATTGTGGATGAGAGAGTGCAAAAGAAACAAGTTGTAAGGGAATCATACTGATGGAGTAAAAATAAGAAGCATTGAAAAAAGATTCTCATGTTTGAAACATTGCCTCTGTTTTCCAACATAGTTCAAAAAGGAAATGTATTGAAGCTGCTTTCTCTCAATATCTACAAAAATCTTTTCAGCTCTCAAGAGAGTTAGTCATAGTAGGATTTTAAATCAAACTTCATAGATTTACTGTGTCAACTCCAGCCTAAAGTTTGCTCAGTTTTCTCTGGCTTTCCCAGGAACCAGTAGCTAGGATTCCACCTATCCTGCCCCCAAGGTTGTCAAGTGCTAAAGGAAAACTTTTGTGTTTTCCTGTAATTTGCCCAAGTTCATTAAGTTCTGTTAGACTGACACAGTGCTTTTTATATTACCAGAAATCTCAATCACTCCAAAAATGAGCACGGAAACCTTGCTCTTTTTATAGCTCTGCTCTATTCAGAGTAGCAGAAATATGAAAAATTATACAGTGACTACAAAGTGATGGAAGATCAGCTCCTTGGAGAGACTAATCAAGGAAGTACCACACACATGCTTACCTTTAAGTTAAACCTGAGCTAATTATGTGGATGTGGAGGACAATTACAGGAAAGAAAAAAAAATAAAAAAAGAAGAAAGCCTTCTTGAATAAAGCTTCAAGAGGGAAGAAGGTGGGACTGATCACTGACTTATCCAGAAATTTTGCTTTGGGGGAAAATAGAAATAAAATAACGATTATCACAGTACCTCACAAATAGCATACCATCAGATGATGATAAGGATCAAGGAAAGCAGAATCATCTTAGCTTCTCCCCCTGTAAATTCACTCTTTATAATCCTTTCAGGACCTGATCTTTGTACAACAATGCATTTCCTCACACAGGCGGACCATTCTGCGCTACCTTGGAATTTCTATTTTTTTTATATATATATATATATATATATATATATAGTGTGGTGTAAATATACTCAAACGTCCTTTGCCACCTGCCTGCTTTTAAAGATTTCAAAGGGAGCTTTACTTGCCTGCCATGAGACTTGGCATTTCATATTTCATGCTCTTTATTCCTGAGGCTTAGCTAAAACTTGATTTAGGAAAAGCGAAACTTTACTATGCAAGAGTACAAAACTATTAAAATTAATTGATCTGACCGTAGCCATCAGTGAATAACTGGGGATGTAACCATGGAGTCACCATGCCTTTTGAAAACTGTCTGGATAGATTTAATGGATATATACAGCAATGTGATCTAAGGGAATACATGCATTCATTTCCCTTTTCCATTCACCTAAGAGGGTATTGCAACTTTTATCTGATGCCACATTAAGGTATAATGTCCACTGATATGCAACAGATAAGGAAGTGCCAAAACTTTCTTTGATGCCTTTCAGTCATGTTTCCATCAAATAATTCACTGCACAAAGAATATACACAGATATCACCAACTACTTTGTAACTAGCTAATTGGTTTAGACCAAAACCATCCAAGTTCTTTTACATCTTTAATCCAAATCTTCTTTTTTTTAATCCTTATTTTATTTATCTTATCTAGAGGGGGAAATTGCACACATTCATCTGGAAAACGTATGGAGTGAGAAATTAAATCCAAGAACAAAGTCCAACCCTTTCATCCTGCAATGCAGAGAACATCAAAGGGCCACACCTAGGAAAATATTATTTTTGCTCTAAACTTTTTGTCCCAAGGCCGTAAAAAATCTCTCTATTCATGTGTGATTTATGTTTCAATAATGTTTTATGAGCAACCAGCTCAGTGCCTGGTGAGCAAGCACTCTGGAAGTATAGCAGAGAACTGTTATGTTCTAGTGCAGCATATATAGAACAAGGAATATATGGAAACCAAAGTATTTTCTCAGATATGAAGAGCACATGAATGTAATTGGTATTCTAATTTATGACAAATGTCTTGTCATAAATTAGGACCCTGAATGGCAACACAAAGAAGGCCTAAGAGCTTTGCATCTTCCAACACCTTGTTGGATGGGGCTGTGCACTGCCTTCCCTAAATTCAGTGCACAGCTGGTTTAGGTACACACTGTACTTCTTTTAAATGGTTCACAGCAAAGTCACCTTGGCCCAACTCTATTAATTCTTTGAGAAACATTTATGATTCCTCAGACAGTGGATGAAAGCAGTTAAAACACCAAGGCATATCCTGACAGAGGTGTCCCCTTTATTCTCTGGTCCTACCCCAGTCCTGGCTGTGATATTCCTGTTGCCACAGGTGGAAGCACTGGTGGGAGTAACACTGTTTGTATTTCTCAGTCATTAATGAGACTACCACTCTTTGATAATGTTTATCACTATTGTGTGAGAAGACTCAGACTGGTAAGATTGTGTTGGTTATCCTCAGGACACATTCAGAATTTCTTCACAACTCACTAGAGAGAGGTCCTGGAGGTGCCTCTAAGGACAATTTGGGACAACCATATCAAGAAACCCCTTGCAGAATCCATTCAGATGCTGTGAGAACTGCTGCCCTACAACATCCCCAGGCTGCAAAGACACAGATGTTGGGTGCAATATCTCCTTGACATTATTTGTACTGATGGAAGGAAATTAATTTTCACTGCACGAAGCTGAAGTGATCATGAGGAGGAGAATGAATCAGGAGAGCAAAATCCACGCTGCAGTTTGGGACAGGGACTTTTCCTTTGCATTCCTGGGAGTGCCTGGGATGCTCCAAGTGCCTCCTGGCTATTTGCAAAGTGGGATGGTAAAGAAACCAACACACTCCATGGGCAGGTGGGCCCACTCCCCTGGTGCTGGGCACCCAAGGCTCCCTTCCATCCCAGCCAGTGGTCACACGTGTGATTTGTTTGAACCCTGGTTCCAGAACCCCAGAGTTCTCTGTCTGGGCACTAATTCTGATTTACATTTCCCTTTCCTATACCTTCTTCACAAAAGGTCATCTAGTAGCTGGCCATTTTTTTATTCTGCTAAAAAGGTGTGTTTAATCTAAGGACTGAGTCCTTTTTGTTTGGTGGTTAGATATCAACATCCTTCCCAATGTTAAAAATTCTAGGAAATCATATTCAGTCAGGAAAATTTGGATGTGTGTATTTATTGGAGGACACTAATGTAAACATGAATTAGCAATGATGCAGCCATTTTCATAAAAGTGCAAAAAATGTTTTAGAAAGAGAATGGCTGTAATTTCCTAAGGTTTACAGAAGTACCTAATAAAGTCCCAAAAGCATTGAAAACACATGATGTTATCAAGAGGACAAGCTCAGAAAAGAAGAAAAATAGTTGATTCAGCCATATTTCATTTACCTTACTGCCTCTGCATCTTTTATTTTTGACAGCTTCACAAGGATATAGCTAAGTATTTCCAATAATCTTCTCAGACTTGGGAATTCAATATTTTCATTTCCAGTACATCAAGTTGGTTTAAAGAGAATTTAAGAACAACAAATAGTCAGTCACTACTTTTAGCATGAGCCAAACCAGATGAAACCTACGTGAAATATATTGAAGATGAGAGGAGACTTAAATGAAAAAGTAACAATACTTATATATATATTATATAATATATATATACACACACACAGACACTCAAGTATCCAAAAATATTTTGCCAAGGTGTGTAAATCTTTTCTGAGTTTTTCTGCTCTTGTTCTGTGATATTAATTCTGAAGTAGATTTTTAGTACCACAATAGAACTACAGTCATTATTTCACTAATTAGTCCCCTTTCTGCTGTTAGCACTGAAAACACTGGCTTTTTTCCCCTTTTAAAGACATGCCAAATGAGTTCGGGCTCAGTTTGGAGACTGTAATTTAATAGCAGTATTTTGATCAAGCTGCATTTAAAATGACTGTGATCACTTAAAAAGCATGCTAATTCTGAGCCACTAAATGAATGGCTGATGCTCTTTGGCTTCCTGTTTCCAGTGGGCAGCTGGAATCAGAGCCACAAGACTATGAACAAAAACCAGAGGGATGTTATCTGTCCATGGAAATGTCAAGCAGCAAATAATTTGTTTTCCATAATATAATTTTTTTTCTGGAGTGAACACAGAATCTGACAGTCTGCTTTGCTTTTTATTTCTTTTCTTCATCAGCTGTAAGAAAGAAATGATCTCCTACAATGCACATGGCATGTAGGGTCACACAGAGCTCTGAGAACTCTGCCCATAGCTCAGAGTAACAAGATGAGTTATGGGCTGAGTGACAATTTCACTGAACTGAATTTTCTTTGCTTTTTCACTCTCCAGGCAGACTCTTAAAGAGAACAGTGCGTGCATGCAGTTTGAGAGAGGAGCATGTGTGAAAGTCAGGGAAAAGGTAGACATTATTTTAACGATTAAAAGCTATTAAAAGTTGGGAAATGATGAGAGCAAATATCTACCATAACAGAAAAAAAATCTATGGCAGCAGAACTTCCTGTTCAGTCAGATATTGTGGCAGCTTTCTTCTTTATTTTTTTTTTTTAATGGTAACTATGGAGGGAAATTTTTGAAGAAATATTTGTGACTTTCCTGGGTTTTGTATTTTCCTTTTAAACAACCAGCATGAGGTGTTTTTTCTTATTGCTTCTAAAGTATTATTATTCTTATTTAAAAGAACAAAAAGCCAAAAAACAACAGAACTGATGAAATTACTCCCTCCTGGCTTTTCTAGACAATGCAGAATTTCTCCTGACGCTTTTGGAGTATTTGATGTTGGCAGATGCTACATAATGAACATTGTATTTGAGAAAACGTGCCAGAAAACCACGTGGGGGTGGTGGGACTTTCAGGATGCAAACAACTGTGTAAGTAAGGTACAGCAAAGAGATTTTAATGTAGAGTGCCATCCTCTGGTAGCACGCTTGTCAGGGCTCCAGGAAGATTATTTGTGAAGCAATACCTAAGCCATCCTTCTGCTTTTCCTTCTCCCTAAAATTGGCTCAATCCTTCTCTGGGGTCATAAACAAAAGGAAATTCTTGCCTGTAAGAGACAAACTAATGGTGGGGGCCTGGGGGAATAACTGCACCTCTTGGCTTGCTGAGAGCCAGCAATTATTTAAGTTGTTGTAGTGGTTTAGGTTCACCAATTTGAGATTTCCCAGCCAATACACCAATTAATGTGGTGGGCCTAGTGCTGGCTGGACACCAGTGCACCCACTAGAATGTTCTTATTTCCTGCTGTGAGATAGGATTAGGAGGAAGGCAAAGCAGGTTCAAAACTTGAAAGGGCATAAAGAAAAGTTTACTAACAGTAACTAAAATAAAGAATAATAAGAATCAGAGTAAAAGCTTCAGAACACTTCTCCTCCCCCCTACAACCTTTCCACTAATAATAAAAAGAGAGAAAACCTAAAATTTTCAGTCAGTTTACCACCTCTAGAATAGTCTTTCTTTAGTTCACATAGGGAGAGGAGTCTCTCTGGACATGCCATGTACCTTCCTACCTCTGGAAGAGAGAGTTTCCCAGGGCTTTTTCATCTTTAACATGTGTATTCATAGAGACATGTCCAGCTTTCTCAGTGGTTTAACAGATTGTCAATTCTCAAAGCTAATTACTGATTGGTTTTTTTGTCAGACATGGAGGAAACTGCTGGCAGCTTCTCTTAGAAAATTACTTCTGTGGGCAGCTCTATTGCAAAACCAGCACAGCTGTTTATTGTAGGGGTTTTTTTGCCTCCCATCCAGCTGAAGTTTTACCTACAGCTTCATTCCCCTTGCTTTCAAGTGAATTTTATTCAATTTTTTTTTTATATTTGAGCTAGCATTGAATCCTAGCACCACCTAAGCCATGTCCCCAGGTGCCACATCTACACATCCTCTAAATCCCTTCAGGGCTGGTGACCCAAACACTTTCCTGGGGAGCCTGTTCCACTGCTTTTCATGAAGAAATTTTTTTCTTGATGTGCACCTAGACCTCCCCCAGCCCAACTTTAGGCCATTTTCTCTTATCCTGTTACCTGGGAGAGGAGACAGACTCCCACCTTGCTTCCCCAGCAAGCAAATGGAGCTGCACCAATTTGCTGTCACCTCGTGCTAGAATGTAACAGCTGTGAAACTCTTATTAAATGAGTTTGCTGTGAGCTACAAGCTTAGCTCCTGTATGACTTCCTAAAGAAATCACCACCTTTCTTCTTTCAGAAATGCTGGGCCTCTTTAAGAACAGTGAAATATGGTGGGTTGTTTTGTTTTTTTTTTTTTCTTTTTCCTTCCTCAAATTGTTCTGAAGCTTAACAGCTGTACCACATTTCTAATTAAATGGACAGATAGGATGCTGATAACATCTGCTTTCTGTAATAAAAACTATTGATATTGTTGACCTGACAGATTATCTGCAATAGACAGAGCACAATGGCCAAATCTAAAACGCAAGGGAGGAAGAGAAGCTTAGCACAAGAATACATATATTATTATCTGTCCTTCTGCCTTTTGGAATTATTAAGAATGATTATAGAAATTATCAGTCATCTCTGCTTCTTGTTCTGGCATATGAAACAGAAACAGTGATTGAATGTCACGAAGAACTGACTTTGATCTTTTTTTTTTCTTGGTGAAATGACTTTGCAAGGTGCTTCTTATTTTATGGTAGCATCTCTTACAGGAATACCTAAGATTTATAACAGCAGCTGCCATTTTTCAAAATTTTTCTCCATGTTGTATAGAGTAACACTTCAAACAGTAAAAAAATATCCAAATAGTA
This sequence comes from Promerops cafer, assembly GCA_013398275.1. Classification (NCBI taxonomy): domain Eukaryota; kingdom Metazoa; phylum Chordata; class Aves; order Passeriformes; family Nectariniidae; genus Promerops; species Promerops cafer. The sequence goes on along the minus strand of VZSE01006895.1, from coordinate 1,556,449 downwards.
ATTGACATCTGCAAAGCCTTTCATTGAAAAACCTTAGCCTGTCATAGCCCAAACCTGATTTCTACTTAAAGTTACTGGTTTTCCTGGGGTTGGCAGTAAAAATCTGTCCCTCTCTGAATTAAGGTCATACAATTGCCTAGTGAATACCTACTCAACAGTTTCACTACTCTGCTTAAAAACATTCAAAAATGTCACATACTTCCCTGAATTAAAGCATTAATTTTGGCAAAACATTACAAGTGGCAAAACCACTGCTGTGTCAAGAAAAAAGACAGCTAAAATATCAACTTGACCCTTCATGCAAGGACTGAAGAAAACCCTAGGAACTAAATTCTTCCACGTGGCTCTAGATTTGCAGGGGGAGAGAAATGTCTGGATTTCACTGATTTTAGGGCAACTTGGCTCATTTACACCACGGAGGTGGCTTCAGTTCAACCTGTGCTTTCCTCTCCAGGGCTGCAACATCAGGGATTTACCCTTTCCAAGAGGAAGCACTGTAAGGTGCCTGTGCCACTCAGTTTTGCACATGTCTGGATGTTTCAAGGCCATGGTAGAGACAAAAGCCATCTATTTATCCCCAGCTCTTGAATTTCCAGAGGTAAACAAACAAGCAAAAAAAATGCTACTGTAGTAGATTTCATCTTTTCTTTTTGTTCCCAGTGCCAAACAGCAGCACCTTATTTCCAGAAGCTGACCTACATCATTTGCCAAGTATTCAATATTCAGGAGCTAGCAAAATACTTTAGCCTGACTGGTATCCAGGATTTTTTTTTTATAAGAAAGGCTTAATGGAGAGTTTATCTGCGTTTGCCAGTAATGACAAGAGTCAAGGAGCATGGGCTTTAAGAAAGAAACAAAACAACCAAATATCTTGGTGGCTGGCTATGTAGAACCCTTATCTTTGGATTACAGTTTGATTTTCTTTGTGCAGATTTTCTGTGGGGGGAAAAAAAAAAGTACTGCAGAGGGAGAAATCAAAAAACAAAATTAATACAGCCTAGAAACTCACCACATATACTTAAATTACTGTGCCTTAAGAAAAAAACCCAAACAACAGAGGGCAGAAAAGCAATGAAAATATATTTAACTTTTACAAATTTTTCATTAACTCTTCCAGAAAAAATGCTCTCTTTTCACAATATGAACAAAACCCATTCTTTTAAAATCAGATGGGAGTTTCCAACAGCCATTTCACCTTAATTGTCTGTGACCTCACTCATATTCCACATGAGGTTCTCCTGCCACCTCATATGTATTAATTTTAAATTAAGCAGGACACTGATAAGATAATATGCATGGTCATGGTCTTTGGTGAGCAAGATTCTTGTCACAGCTATTTTTAGTTGATGTGATGCCACTTCTCCTAAATTTCATCCTAAAGGGAATTCTCAGGCAATTTTTGGTTTAAAAAGATCTCCACCCAGGCTCTTCTCATTTCAGTGAACTAAAACTCCAGTAACCTGCCTCAACATTTTCTCAGCTTCCAGAATTTTCCATAACTTTTTTCTACCTCTGTTCTGACAGGCTCTTCTAAGGTGGAAGTTTGCTGCCCACACACAGTAATCTGCTGATAAACCTCTATTTTTTGCCTCTGGTGATGCAAAACTACTCATGTGCTTATAAAAATTTATTAAATTTTCTTTTTTTTTTCCTAATTCAAAAGCTCCCTGTTATTTAGGTGAAATCCTCTATCAGTGATGCAACTGCTTGATCCATACCAATATTAGACACTGTTCTTAGCTTATGCTCATTTCCACAAATATGAGGCCTCATATCCAACATCCCCTGTAATTCACACCTAAATTTGTAGGCTGATGCCCTTTTGGTGGCTGAAACATCATATTTTATTTCCCTGCCTGTTATCAGCCATGTAAAACAGACTCTAAAGTGAAACTTGGGGCAACAGTTGAAAAAAGACATTTGGTTAAAGAGAGGAGCTCAACAGACACCTTAAAGGTCAAATTGTGGGAACAAAGAGCTCTGGGTAACTTCTGAGGGAAATGAGGGGACTTTTCTAATACTCTGCAGTAGCTGAGAAGACATCAGGTTTTACAATTTTAACACTGTGAACAGGGTGACTAATTATCATTTTTCAAAATATTGTTCTCTCGTTAATACTGATTGTAATTTTCTTCCACATAATTGATGCACTGAATTGAGGTAATTTTGAATACTCAAATAAACGTATTTTTCTCGACATACCCATGTAAAAATACTGCAAAGTCAACAAAATTATACACAAATCTTTGATGAATTCCTGAACTCTGGTGACCTTGATTCACTCTTTATCAGTGAAAGACACAAAGCAGAGCAGAAGCAAACAGTGCAATTGTGAGGCAAGAGGTCACTTTCCAAATGAAGACATGGTAGAAAAAGTGATTGATGGATATATTGATCTACAGACTGAAACAAGAAGAAGCGGAATGATCATGGGTGTACACACCAAATGATGTGTATATATAAATTATCTGGTTTTAGATAAGCTAAAGGAAAAAACTCCTCCCTCCTATAAGTGATAAATTTAATCCTTCATTCTTTTAAATTTTAACTATAGTATTGCAATTCTGAGCATTACCAACAGCTTTCAAGACTAAGTGAAATTCTTTCTGTGTGGATTAGTTTAAATATCAGGGAAGATGTCTTTGCTGTGAGGGTGGTGAGGCACTGGCACAGATTGTCAGAGAAGTTGTGGGTGTCCCATCCCTGGAAGTGTTCAAGGTGAGGTCGGGTGGGGCTCTGAGCAACCTGGGACAGTGGAAGGTGTCCCTGCCCTGACATGGGGGGTTGGAACTGGATGATCTTTAAGGTCCCTTTCAACCCAAGCCATTCTATGACAATTAAAACAAGCAAACAAACAAAACCAATCAAAAAAAACCCCAAACCAAAACACAAAATCCTCAAACAAACCCTTCAAAACAAACAAAAATAACCAACACACAGGTTGGTAATAAAAATACGGTATATATCACATTTTTATGTATCCTTGCAGAATTATACTCTCAGTAACTACGATTTTATAGCTGGACATCCTGGTTTTGATGGGAAACACATATTGTGTAAAATAGCCTTTAAACAGTGCTTTTGTGACTTCAAAAGACATATAAACAGACTTTCAAAAGGCACAAATCAATCTAATCACGAAAATGTAATCATGATGAAGTTAATGGAAAAAGATGCAAAGCAAATCTCCCTTGCTTGGCCACATCCTCACTGATTGTCATTTAGGAAAGCTGCTGTGACAATGAGAAAAACAAACACTCCACATTTCTCGTGCAAGCACACATTGTTTAGAATATCTAAACCCACTTGTTTTACAACAGCGAGGTGTTCTCACTGAGAAATGTGGTAGCTGCATTGTTTCACAGAGTGTATAGAATTCCTCTCTTCTTGACAAAATAAAATCTTCAAAATTTGGCCTTCCTCTAAAGGTTGGGAGTACTGGAATACAGTACTTGAGGGACTTTGCACAGCCTGTCTTATCCTGACCTTTCTTAATTCCAGGGAAAAGCAGAAGTCTGTCAAGCTTCTATGTAGGACCAGGCAATTTTTTTCTGAGGACTATTCACAGCTCTTACATCTTATTTTTCTTAATAGAGGGAATGTTTTATTAGCAGCACCTTCATCTCTGACAACTTTCTTATTACAGCTTTTGCTTTCTACTCCAAAGGCCTTGGAATATTCCTAATAACTAAACTCATGTTATACCTTTCCATCTAAACAACAATGACTGCCATTAAGGAGCTCTGACAAGCTTCAAAATCCTTCTAACTGAATTTTTAGCCATCTAAATTTTTTAAACTTGTTTATGCAATCAGACAGCTTTTCTTGTAAATATTTTCTTTTCCTCATTTTTTAAGTGACAAAGCAAATTGGCACCACATATACAGCCCAATGCCCAAATGAATGTAAAGCTACCACAGCAATGACAAATACAAGGGAGATTTAGAAACACTTTGGATAAACCCAGATTAATTTCCTGCTCTTGAATGCATGGGCCATCAAACTTTATTTTGGCTTTTAAGTCTATTAAAAAAGGGAAGACAATCCAATACTCAGTGATCTACAAGTGAAAATAAGGTAACAAATCTGAAGTGAGGTAGGAAGGCAAAGCCATTACTTTCTTCCCCCACTATATGTTCTGTCTTGGGTAAAGAAGCTGCCTCATGGGGGCTACAGTATGGATAAAATCATGGAAGAAACGTGAAGATAATAATCTTCAAAAGGTAGAAAATGAAAGGGCAGATTTCATTGAAGTATACAAGTTGCCTACAGAGTAGCTCCAATTTTTGTGGTACTAGAGAAAAAAAAGAAAGGTGGAAATTTGCTCTATGTTGCATAGGGAGACATTCCTGAAATCTTTTGCGGGTAAAGGTGCCCTTTTTGAAAGCCATACTGGTTGAAAAACCACCTTTTGAATCCTTAATCAGTTAATTTGTTTAGTTTTTCAAACCTCTCAGGCTTGAAAAACACTTGCCTGATACAAAAATATTCCCCAGATGTTCTACATGGATTTTTTTACCGGTTTATCTTTAAGGCCCAGGACTAAAACAGTTTTGCCATTCCCTGGGCCACATATGACTAACAGTCAGGGAATTGGAAGCTTTTCTGCCACCCACATCATCTGCTCGTGTTTCTGCTATTACATCACCTGAAAAAAACCCACCAAGGTAATTTCAGCCCAAAGGCTCTCTCTGAAAGGACATTCTCACACTCTGGTCTGCCTTTTGGTGTGTGGGCAACCCCAAATGGTTTGACAGAGCCACTTTAAGGCTGCTCCTTCTGCTCCAGTCAGACCAGAAGCAAAACTGAAGGCAAGGGTGTTTTAGTGTGACAGAAAATAAAGCTAAAAAAGTATTTTAGCTGTGATATCACCTTGGATATTGCGTGTCAAGGTGTTTAGTGCGGCGGGCTGCCCACCGTGCACAGCTTTAGCAGAAACTGTGGTTTGGCAGTCAGTGAGAAAGTTAGCAAGTCCACTCTCTTGCTTCCAGCAGAATCTGAAAGAAATTCTGATGCTGCCACCCCAGCAGCAGTGGTAGCCAAGAAGCCCAAATGGCCAGTGTTTTGTGTGCTCTCTCACACCTCGCCCCAGGCTCGCTTCTCACCATTATTGTAGACTTGATAGGACTTATGGGACTCCACTTAATATTTTCCTCAGTTTTTCCTCTGGCAGAAGCACACACTGCAGCAGGGATAAGGCCTGTTTTGGCCCCCTTGGCTTTCAAAACTCAGCTCTCCACAGTCTGTGCCTGTGGCACTCTCAGTCACACAGGATTGCATTAGGAGACAAAGCTGAGGATGGATCATTGAAATGTAGGCTTGCTGCAATCCCCAAAGAAAGCAGAAGATGTCAATACCATCCACCTTAATGGCTTACGTGTTTCTCACAGCACAGCTGCCAGTCAGAGCTAGCTTAGGGGAAGATGATTTTAATGGGACCAAAAAGATCTCATGAAACACACAGGCAGTGCTCCCCAAGATCTTCTCAGCATGGGACAGAAAGGGCAGTCCTTGATGTGGCATAAGACTGGAGAAAACATTAATTGAAGGCAAAAGGAAAAACACTTACTGGTGTAAGGAGAGGCAAAAAATCTATTTTCCAGCAGCTAAAAGAAAGGGAAAAGAAGAAGAGGAGGAAAGAAAACCTGGAGGACAATTGAAAATTACTTCCCTATTTGGAAATCCGTTAATCACAAAAGTAATGGAATGGTAAAATAGATTCCCTTAATATTGCCATTATGTTTGTTAAATAAGGAAAAGAATAGAATGAGAGCTGTTTGTTTATTCCCACAAATTTAATTTTCATTAAGTACAAACCAACTCATTAAAATAACTAAACCCTCAGAAACAGTTAAACAAACAGAACCCTGCAGCATTCAGATGGAGCATTCAGAAATCTGTGGGGGCACACTGAGAAGGAATAGAAAAGTTTGTGGACATAATGATGTTTACAAGCTTAGGTGGGATAACTGCAACACTGCAACATGATGTTTGATGAATTAAAATGGGAAAAGAAGCCAGGAAACAATGCAGTCAATCTATATTCGTGGTGGTCACCCTTTGATAGTCTAAGTGAGCTGTCATTAATATCAGTGTGTAGATAACAAGGCCCAAATTAAGCCACAGTAAACTTGGGCCTACCCTTCCTGAAGGGCTGCAAATCTCAGCATCACTACATAATATTTCTATATATCTATATCCACATGCTCTGAGCATTTCCTGCCTTTGAGAAGGGCTTCTAAAGCAGCAAATCACACAGGTCTTAAATTTGCCTACTTGAGACAATGACCCTGAGGATCAGCTTTTCAGCTTTTCTCCCCAGCCACACCATGTGAACAGCAGAATCCAGCATGACAAGACTGGAACAATTCAGATGTCACAGCTTATCCACAGGAGGTTTGGGTCAGCTATCAGGCAGCCCTTATTTGCCATCACCATGTGAGTGCTTTGAAGGACAGGACTGCTCTCCTTCTCCCATTTCTGCACAGGAGTGAAGCACCAGACTGCAGAAAGAGTGTGGCAATATTTAGATGAGGCTTTTAGCACTTCTAGGGTGCACTCCATGAGGCTGTTTCAGTCTGGAGTACCTTATTCCCATCTGCAATGTGTCACAGTTGAGGTGTACTTGGAGGGGCTCTTATCCCACTCTGCAGAGTGCTGCACTCCTGAGAGGGGCTCTCCTGCTTCTCAGCCATGCAGAACTTCTTTACAAGCCTTAGAGCCATACATTTTTTCACCAAAAGCCTCAGACACCGTGGCCCTTTGGGGATCACTCACCTCAGAACCTGCACTGGCCAGCCAGCAAACAGGGAATGAGGAAAAGAGGCTGTTCAGGCTGATTGCAACATCTCCCCCCCTGCTGAAATCAGTGACACCTGCAACAGTGTTTTGTATGAGCATCAAAACCTCCCAGATTCACTGTGCTAAATTCAGGGATCCTTTGTGCATCATTGATCTCTCACACTGTGCAACAGCCAGAATCCCATTTTATCCAGGAGGCTGAAGCTGCACATCTGGGCCCTCAGCAGCACCTGGTGCACGTGGCTGCGTGGCAGGATTGGAAAAAAAAAAAAAAAAACAGTGTGCAAAGCAAGGTGTAGTGAGCTCTCTAAACCCATGTTGAAGTGGGGAGGAATTGTTTGGAAATGCTCCTGGAAGCATTGCAACTCTTATGGATGTGAGCAGCACAGCAGTGGTGGCAGAGACACGCAGTGTGAACTAGAAGTGAGAGGAGATCATTCACACGGGTATAACACCAGGTAAGCAAACCTGCTTTGCTCCACAGTGGAAGCTTCCCTTGATCTCTGAACATCAGAGCATCAGAAAAGTGACCTCTTCTCTTTAGGCCTTTCTTAAGGTGTGGATTTTTCCATCCTAAATAAGAGTATTACTGTTGCTAAGAGGAATGTGACAGGGGGCTTGAAACGGGGATTGCTCTTGCACTCAGAACTGATTTTGTTCCAAGCTGTAACAAAAATTAAAAGAAATGAGAATGTTCATAAGAAATTTTCAAAAATAGGCTGAAAAAGGAGGCGGTTCATCCTGGAGAAGGCAAGGTTGTGTGCAGACCTCATAGTAGCCTTCCAGTATCTGAAGGAGGCCAACAGGGAAGCTGGAGAGAGACTCTTCACCAGGAACTGCAGCAATAGGAAAAGGAGTAATGGGCACAGACTGAAAGAGGGGAAATTGAGATTAGATACACGGAAGAAATTCTTTACTATGAAGGTGGTAAAACACTGGAACAGCTGCCCAGAGAAACTGTGGATGCTCTATCCCCGGAAATGTTCAAGGGCAGGTTGGACAGGCCTTGGAGCAACGTGGTCCAGTGGAAGGTGTCCCTGCCTGCAGCAGGATGATGAAAATTAGATTATCTTCACAGTCCCTTCCAACCCAAATCAGCAGCTGATTCTATGATTTAGCTCAGGAACAGTATTTCCTTCCAACTGAGGTCATCCCACCTCAGACTACAATTTTTGAAGAAAAGACTATTTGGAAAAAAAAAGTAACCTCAAAACAAAGGTTTAATTTGGCAAACGAAAGGCAAATATCTTGATTTAATTTAACGAAATATATCTGAATTTCCTATTCCCAGGAAATATTTCAGTGTCATCAGCAGATGAGACAGCATTTTCCAACTAACTGTTTTGATGAAATTTTCTAACCTCCTCTAATTATCGACACCACAGCCTTATTATCTTTGAGGAATTTTCTTATCCTTAATCCCATTTAACCCCAAATCTGAAGAATAACTTTCCATTCATAATCCTATTGATGTAGATAAGATTTTCAGATCATGCTTCCCACTAAGCAAGGTAAAACAGACAGTGCTTAAATATTGTAATAAAGAGATTTTGTACTGAATGACAGTTTTTCTCTTTATGATCTCAGCACTGAAGAAAAAGCACTGAACTGATTATATTTCTTGTTTTAAATATTCATGTGACAATGTTGAAGAGAGAAATGAATATCAGAATGAAAAAATGACAAGAAAAAACGACTACAAGAAATCTCTAGACATTTATCACAGGCCTAGAGGATACAAACCAATCAACTTCTAAAATCTGCTCTTTGATCGAGATGCCCAGTTAAAGCCTACATTATTAATATATGATTCTGTTTAAAAAGTCTATTAATCAAGCAGGGATGAATGATTAAGTGGATAAAGCACTAGCCTTTGACCTAACAGGCAACTTTCACAGATCTCCTGTGAATTCAATTCATAAAAAAAGAAAAAGAATGCTTCAATAGCTGTATAAATTATCTGGAAACAATGGCTCTCATTGTTTTTCTCTGTGTCATTAAACGATTTTCATTTGCATGCAAGACCATCTCCATTATCCAACTGCCAGGCTGATAGCTTGCTACAGGATGGGGGTGATCAATAAAGCCTGTGGCTGGTTGTGTTTTATCTAATAATATCAGTAACAACAGCAAAAAAAATCTTCTTTCAGCACTCCACCCTTGTCTTACAAGCATTCTCGGGACCTTTGGAAGGATTAAGAGGAAAGGCCTTGATCCTGAAGACAGCTCTGTACACAGGAATTCTTGTTTTGGGGTTTTGGTGGGATCCTGGGTGAGGAAACAGGGAGCAGTCTGAACACATTCATGCTTTAGGGACTGAGGATCCCAAAGAGTTCAAAATTAAACTCTGTCCTGCCCGGGCACTCTCCAGCAGCACAGGAGACCCAAGGATTTCAGTGAAGTGTACCAAAGAGGGTGTTAAAATAAGGAAGCAGCTGAATACATGGCTTTTCAAATAAATGACATATTCAAGGTATTTTGCACACTACTAACGCTGCTTTTCTAGGTTTTTAAAGCCCAGTGATAATCAGTGTTTCCAGTAGTTTTTTGCACTGGCAGTACAGATAAATTTGCTAATTCTGGTCAAGGGCAAGAAGAGGTCTGTCTCATTTAGCATCACAAGTGAAATCCTGTTGACTTTGGGCACCCGGGAGGCTGCAGTCTGTTATTTTTCTCCGTGTTGAGAAGAAGAAAGTGATTTTTTTAGGGCTTTGTACACTGAACTACTCAGTATCACAAGCCCTATCTGCTGCCACTGAGCACTTGAATTGTCACCATGCAATATTTACTGAACTATATTGTAAAATATTTCTCAGACTTCTTGTATTCCACTGCAGTGTTCTCCCCAAATATAAGAAATACTGACTTTATGTTGATATACAGCAATTTTGGGTTTGATGTAGGGAATTCCTGATGGATGCCATGTATCTGTGCTATGCTGGTGTGTTTTGAAGTGAGGGAAGTTATAAATACTGTCTATAAAAAACATCACTGGAAATAAAGTTTTCCAAATTCATCTCACAACTGAGGTCAGTGTAGAATTGTCCATTAACGAAGCAGTTTGTCTGGAGTATATTAAAAAAATCCTATTTAACATACACAGTAAATTCCTAAATATTAAGGCTTACTGTTCCTAAATATTAATAGTGACAAAAAGCAACACAAATAACAAAAGTTCTGCTGACAAAATATTCTAGTATGTATCAATTTTATAAATATATTTCTATAACCAGACCAGTTTTCCAGGTGACACTGGATTGAAAATTAATAATTAACTTTTTTGTTGACAAAGAGGAAAAAGAAACAATGCTACCTCATTGTCTCTCCCTAGGTAAATAGTTTCTGATGGGAAAATAGGATGAAATATTTTTTAATGTCATTAAAATAAGCAAGAGTGTCTCCTGATGCACACAGGAAGAGGTGTGTTTTATATTTGTGGTTTCTTTACAAAGCTGAAATATAGATCAGCTTTGTAGAGTGGGCTTTTTTGTTGCTTAGAATTGTATGGGCAACTTTCAGCCTTTTAAAAGAGTTGAAAAGGGTTTTTTTGAAAGTGATACAATTTTTCTCACAATAGAATCAGTATTGCTCTTTACTCCCTTTAGGATCAGACTGTTATATTCTCCCAATCCACATAAAACCCCATTTTTTTTCCCCCATCTGTGAGGTCTAAAATGAAAGCTACTGATTTCTGATCCTATTGGTGCAATTCTGATGTATTCCAGGACCCATTCAGATATCCCAGAAACTCCAGTGGGGATGACTAGAAAATTTGCAGTGTTACATTAAAAATTCAAGTATAATTGCTTCACTGAGCCTTCCATGCACTTCACTGAAGTACTCTGAAGTGTCCCTTCTCCCCAGGAGTGGTGTGAGGTGGATGGAAAACAGACACAAGCTCCCAACTCTCCCCTCCTTTTGAGCAACAAAAAGAATGAAAAAGCCCAGCTTTTCAGCAGAAACTGAGCTCAGACATTGGAAGAAATAGAAAATAACTGTAATGCCTATTCCTAACAGGTTGAGCAGAGATTTGGTACCTGCCTTTGCCACACAATGAAACCACATTGTTAACAAGGGAAGTTTCACAAGGTACACCTGCAGACTCTGCACAGCCACCACACCTTCCTCAGCACACACAGGACTGGCTTACTGGAATCAGGTGGGCACAGAAAATGCCAGAATATTCAAGATTTGATGTGAAGCATCTGCCAGGAGGTATCAGGCTAGTGTTGCATCACTGCTGAATCCTGCAGTGTCATGTACAATCACCTGCCATTGCAAGGTGGTGGTGTTGGAGGGCTCAAAGTGAAAGCTGCACCTACCACTCAGGATTTTAATGATTCCAGAGGAAATATGAGGACAACAGCCATCCCCAGTGGGTTGTTTCCTCCTTCCAAAGACCTCAGTTAAGGGGCTGGAATGGAGAAGATAACCTGGCAAGAAGGGTTACAGTTTTTGCACACACACTGGGACTTACGGAAATGTTTTGGCCCAGATATGTGGAAAAAAAGCAGTGGAGTTCCCATAACCTTCACTTAACGAGGTTGGTCACAGAGAACCAAATTCACATGAGGGGGGAGCACACACATTGGCCATGAAGATTGCAGATCAGCTGAGACCAGAGCAATTTTCCTTGCATTCTTCCTGAGACCAGCTAGAATGGAAGTGCTGTTTCAGCCGCTAGCATCACTGAGCTCTCACAGGCTAGATATTCCAGAGATGTGGAAACTGGGGAGCAGAGGTGGTCCAGTGTTATCAGATGAGCAGATGCAGGAGAAAAATGACACAATATCAGATTACTAACCTACTTTTTCTGATACCCTTCAGTGGGGTTCAGTTCTGAACCCCAGTGCCCTGTGTGTTGCTTTGAGCAAGAGCTCACTGTGTTACATACATAGGGACAGATTTTTTTTTTTTTAATTATTTAAAGATAAAAGTCTACTAGGAGGGGTTTGGGGAGGCAGTTATGTCTGGAAGAAAAGGACTGAAACTTTAATCAATTCTCAACATGATCAGTTATTTTCCATTTTTTACAATATAATGCCTATTGAATTGAGAGAATTTTTGCTAGTCCCTAGCTAGCTAACAAGTTCTCCTTAATTTATTGGGGAAGAAGTGGCCAATGCCTCCCCACTGGAAACAGACTATGCACCTGTGCCAGATAAAATCCTTTCTTATTGTCCATCACAAAACCTGGAAATTTTATGCCCTTATAAACAGCAAAACTTTCTGACTGGATGTTATCTCTGTAAAAATCCAACCTAAATTCTTGCCTACCTATCCTACATGCTCCAGAAAGTTTCATACCTGAAATAATTATTGACGTTCATAGCTTAGGCCTACATTTGATCTGTATCCAGATGTATTTCTGCATTGCATTGTTTGACAATAAAACAGTGTCACAATGACTAGGAACATTTGTAGAATCTATGAAATCCACGTGTCACTGAGAGATGGACTGACAGAGCCAGGAGAGGGCTGACAACTCCCACTGGAGAGTGCAGGCCAGTTAAAGACTGGGTGTATATTATGAACCATCCTCCAGATTTGTTATAGCTGGGGAAAAAGTCCTCCTTTTCCCTTGGAGAACAAAAATGACATTTAGAAACAAATATAAGAATGCCTTTGGTGATTTAGAAGGATGAACTAGGAGACTTTATTTTTCTTTTTTTAGGAAAAGCGCTGGTCTTAGGGACATAATGCCTGGAATTCGTTCATGTTATGGCTATTTACTGAGCATATGTAAAATTGTACATGCTCCTTTACCAGGTCAAGGGTGGCCATCTACCTGGGTAGGGACTGTCCATTAATGCCTTTTGGCAGAGCAGATGACACATCATGACTCCAATCCCCTTGTTGCCCCTTCATGTTCCTAAGAATTTATTTGCTTACTCTCTTGATTTATGAGAGACATTTCTAGTTAAACGTGCAAGTAGGTAAACATCTTGTAAAAGAGTACACTCAATATTCAGAATTCACAAATGCCAGGAGAGGCTAAAAGACAAAATCCTATATTCTTTAACCATCAAAAGTCCTGAGTATATTCGTAAGCCTCTATGTAATCTTGAAAGGTCAACAGACTTGGATTTTTTTCTGCCTGAAGGGAATATAAGTTCCAGGGGGAAGGTTTTTCTGCCTCTTGCCCACTGCCTGCAGTTTGAAAATGCTGAAACTACAAACATGCATATCAAATTAGAATATTATTCCTGTCAAGCAAATGTTGAAGTTCTTTCTATCTACAGTGTGAGTGGTACTTCTTACAAACTTTAAATGGTTACAGGAAAGGCTCAAGCCAAAACACTTTGGCTATAGATCCAAAATTTAAGTAACTCAAGAGAGAAAGTAATTCCAAATTGCTTTTTGAGGACAGCATTTAACAAGTTTACTAAGCTATTTTATAGTCTTTGCACAAGACTTATAAAATCATTTCGGTGGCAAGTATAATACTGAGGTTACTTTAGCACACACAGAAACAGTTCCCAACAACTTAGAATGGGATAGAAATTGTGATGTCAGATCTAATTTAGAGTAGAGGGCTGATTAAACAGAATTTCACAGCGATGATTTGGAAATGCTAAAATCCTTATTCTGCAAATATTAAGGAAAATTGATAAAGCAGAAGCAAAAGGAGAGAGTTCAGGTTTTTGTTTAATGTGCTAAAAGGGAGCATTTTGTTTTTCTACTGGTTTGAGTTTTAAGTAAAAATCTGGTTTGATCAGCCTTCATGCATTTGATGTTTCTATACTTTTTGCTGAGCATGTTTGCTTCTCTGTCATTTGGCAAACTTTGAACTGCATTTCTTATTTTAAATCCACTTAAATGTGTGCGTATTGTTCTTAAATTCTGGTTTCACTTAGCTCTGTTACCCTTTCATCTGTTCAGGACTGAATATCCCTATTGTCTCTGCAGTATTTACATATATCTGGTTGTTTCAGATACATTGCAGCAACAAATTATTCATATTATTAAGAAACACTTGAAATAGATACTACTATAACTATTATTAGGTATTCTTTATGGTTACATGCCTGGTTTCTATCTAGATCTGTTGAAAAGAATGAACAGAAATCATATTTAACACTTGGCCATGACAAAAGCCTGAAGAGTACATGGTAAAAAATATCTGTCGTTTGCAGCAGAGTGTTTGTCCTCAGTCTGAGCACTGCTCTGATAAGGCAGACTTAAATAATCACTTCCCCTTGGCTGGTTTTAATTAAAGTGACAGTAAGCAAACACTGACTAGAAATCGTTTAGAATCAATGGCCTTATGGCAAACTGGCAGGGAAAAATCCAGTGTGTCAGTCAAGACAGCCCCAAGAGCCAGGCCTGGGTCTGCAAGGAACAATTTAGGTCCTGCAACACTCACAAAACCAGGGGAAAAGCCCCTGATTCAGCCTGGGAACGACCTGAACTGAGAACAGAGGAAAAGGCAGCTGTGCATGCTCCACCCTCCTGTTTCTGTCCTAGAAGCCTTTCAGAGGAAGCACAAGGGGCAAAAAGTTTTGCTGTCAGCTGTCTGACTTGCAGCTGTAGAGCCTCTGGAGCAAGGCTGCAGGATTTGGGGTTTTTTCAGTTGAATCTGCTACCCAGAGCAGATATATGGGCAGCACACAGACACTGTTTTGCTGCCTGGTCATTTAACATGTATTTTCCCTGTATCCATCTCCACAGTCATGCCCTACCTCTGCACTTATATATTCCTTTTCTCTACTGAGTCTTTGACAACCACCAAGTAATTAATAAGAAATAGAACCATGTCATGCATCTCTCACATCTCTGTTTGACTGACATAAGCCTGGCCTCAGAAATGCTGAGCTGACTTGATCAGGGAGACCCAAAGCTCTGCCATTTGGATCTCTTCCTCTGCCTCAGCCCCAAGGATTTCCTCCCCCTACAGAACTATTTAAACATTTCTTCCCATCTTTTTCTCTGCCCAGACAGGAGGCAGCCTATCTATTCCTGAGGTAGAAAATCATGCTTGTCTTAAAGATAAATGAAGGTATATTTAATGTCTAATGATTGGATTTTAGTCCTTATCAAGGTACTTCTTTTTTCCTAAAAAAAAAAAAAAGTTGGATTTTAATTTTCTTTTTAATGCTTTTAATGTTAAGGAAATTACACTTCCAAGTAACTAGTTTGTAATTTGTGATCATGCATGATTCTGATAGTGAAGGAATTTCATTACAGGTACGGTAAAAAGAGGAGAATGCATGTACATTTGCATGTCCATGTGCAGGTAAATAAATAGTAAACCACATTGATAACAGAGGCCATTATAATTTGAATAAGATTATATTCTCTCTAGGAGAGATAAAAGGTAATGAAAGACAATTCAAAGCTAGTTTGTTATTACTTCATCAAATACCTCAGCCTCAAGCTGATAAAATTCCCTTGTATAGCTCCCATGAGACATTAACTGCAATGATGCTGCCAACCATTTGTAGTGATCTCTAAAAACATTAATATTACTATTTAAATGAGTTTGTGATGTAGTAGAACAGAGGGTAAAGCTAGAGGTGAAACTGCTACATAAGCTTTCATAAAATGACTACCAGTGTGTTACTGGGCATGACAAAATGAATTATTTTCACTACAGACAGGTGCTCCAAAGAGACTTTAGAAGACTTATGCAGAAGACAAGTTGGAAAATGTTCAGTGAAGTAACCTTCACTGCCCTCATCACCTTCAATGGAAGGCAGAACTTTTGTTTTCCTTTCTTTTCAAACAATTAAGGAGAATCAGACTCCAAACTGCTAGCGAGTTGAACTCAAACCTATTTATTCTTTTCTTTCCCCAGAATTATGCTTTTTTTTTCCTCATCCTTAGTTGTTTAAGGAATCTTTCCTTTGGTGGCCTGATTGTTGAGAAGGTTTGGGCAAGTGATTGCCATCCCTCTGTACAGGATGCAAGATTAAGCACAGGTTGGTTGGCTTTCTGTTCAAAGATTGGAGAATTATTGCAAGGGCCTGGTGTGATTCAGAGAGCACAAACCTGAAGCTGGCCGTGGTTTTGCACTCAAGGCTTCAGAGGAAAAAGAGTTTAAACCCATTATATTACAGATCTACACACTTTGACTGTGTTAATCCCTCCCTAGAACCAGAAACAGACACTTTTTTTACAGAATTACAGTTTCTAGGACTGCTGTCTTGCAAAACAACTTGTAAACCTGAAAAATGATTAATTTACATTTTCTGACCTAAGGAAGTGATGGGGAAAATGAGACAAGTAAGGCAGTTGTTTATCTTATTTTAGATCAAAATATTTGTATGCTTAAAAAAATTCCTGCTTGACTACAGACTTATGTTAAAATCTTCTCCTTGTGAGCCTGTTAACCAAGACTTTCTCAGGGGGAGTATTTCATTAACACTTGGAAAGAAGAGGCACAGGAGCAAGAAGAGCTGTTGTCACAGCGTGTCACTTGACAGGCTGTGAGGGAATCTAAGAGTCCTCAGTAGAAGTTCAGTCCCTTACAGGAGTGCTCTGGAAAACCAGGGTAATTTTGTTAAAAGGTAAAACAGGCTGGGCTGAGAAGCTGCTCAAGGCATACACAAGGTTTGGGTTGGTTTTTTTCTTGAAATATAAAAAAAAAAAACAAGAAAAAAGCCACCCCAACCAGGGGTCACAATTTTATTTTAAAAGCTAAGCCCATCAGTTACATGGTTGTACAGCACAAGGACTACCCTGTTCCAGTATAAATAATCAGTTCATAGATTAATCTCTTGTCTGCTAATATTGTGGGTGTTGATCAGGATTGACCCACTGGCCATGAACTTTGGCTAGGAAGCCCCTGGATATCTAAGTAAAAACCAGTATATTTTGGCTTGAAATTTTATGTGGTAGATCAGATTTGCTTAAAAATAATAACAATTATTATTAAAACGAAACACAAAAAACTTGTCAAAGAACAAAAAAGGAAAGAAGAGGAATTATTCAGGCCTTTGTTAATTTAGAAAGAAATTATTTACAAAGCTTATTGTAGAATTTAAGGATAAAGCTTTAAAGAACTTGTACTCTGGTTCACTAGCAAGTGTCTTTATTTCACTGCCTGAAATAAATTGTACATAATGCACGAGTGCTAGAAAACATTATTGGTTTCATTCATACCTAGATGCAAGGCAATTTTTTCTCTCTTCTTCTGCCTGTGATACCTATGATTTAATAATATGAAATAATTGATTGTGCCTAAATTGCCTTTCAAATAAATTTTTTTTACTCTAATCAAGAGGCTTTTGCCAGAATAAGGTCAATGAGAATATGAATTAATATGGGTGTTAACCTGAGTATTAATTGCTAGTATTCACACAATGGGTTATTTTCCCCACAAGAAGAGAGTAGAAACATTTTGTTTCTAGATTATTTTGTGGATTTGATTTTCAGTGCCCATTTTAAAGATTATCTTTTTGAATAACACACAATGTTGTATTTTCTTTTCCATTTGAGTTTTTTATTTTCTCAGAGAACAGAAAAAAGATTCTTATTTTTTAGCTGTATAATATCTCTTCTATCCAGAATGAATGCAGTCACTAAAAGTATCTGAAAGGGGATTTTCTACTTCCAATCTGTCCTTTGTCCTCTGACAGTTACCAAGTGATAGAGAATATTTCAAGATATCTAGCAAGTGTTTTATGATTTTGCATTCAAAGCTTCCCCTTGTTCTGAGCTTACAAAATAATGAGGATAAGAATGAAGTTGCAGGTAATAGCTTTCAGTAATAAATATTTTTCTTTTCACAGTAGAGGTTTCTTGAAGATACACAATCTTCACAGTGTTTTATGCTTGGTTTTTTGGTGCCTTTTGTTTGGGGTTTTTTTACACTATTTCCTCAGCTAAAAGCAATTCTAACACGCCCCAATAAGCAGTGGGCCAGTGCAATGCATGCCCATCTCTTTGAGAACTGATATTTCAACCCCTGTCATGCACACAGGCAGACTTAAGAGCTTGCTTGTCAAGATTGTTGCTGTCAGCAGCAGAATCTCACCCTTCTGTTGGAGACATCTTGCACCAGGACTCAGGACTGCTCTTTTGCAGCAGAGAGGTGACACTTGCTCTGCTTTTGCTGTGCTCCCAGGCTGTTCAGATGGGCAGGGACTGCTAAGTGATTTTCAGTGCAATATGCTTAAAGATATGGGCCTGAGCCACCTAAGGAACCTCCCTGCTGCACAAACCAGGAGAAGCAGAAGGAACACAACCCAAATTGCTGGGAAACCAAGCCTAATTTCAGCCTGCATGACTGCCTCAAGGTGTATTTATTACACAGAGAAGAAGAATCTCTTGTGCAGGTAGTTTATCATTTCACTGATTTTCACACTCCACAGAATTACGTCCAACAGGATGTGAGAGGAAGCCATATCCCCCCACAGGTTTGTCCACACCAAGATCATCAGTAAAATATTTCCATCCACCTTAGTGAAAGCAGAACTGGGCAAATAGTTAATATCAAATGTCAGGAGGGAAGAATTCACAGAAATATTTACCACAGAACTGGCTTTGTAAAGATTAGACTAGAAGCCAGAGATTAAAAGATTCTAATTTCAGCCACAGAACACAAATGGAAAATTATCAGGTTTGCGACAGTTCCTAATGGTCTATGACTTATTAAAAACATTTTTTAATACATTTTCTTGTGATATACAGAAACAGTCTCCTTTGGCTTCACAGATGATGTGCAGGGTAAATCACACACTCATGACAAAACTGTCACGAAGTCAGGGTGAAACATACAAAGACATGCTTAAGTCATCAAGCCTTTTTCTCAGTTTTACTCTTCAGAAAAATGTTATGATGCATATGGAGAAATGAAACTTCTTCATTTTCCAACAGAAAATGAAAACCAACCACCTAGCACCTTTGGGCAGAGCAAAAAGAAAACTGCTTTGGTGGTTGAGTGACAAATTAAGGAGCAAGACTGAGATCAGCCTCAAATCCTGCCCGAGCTGTAGAACTTTCAGGAGGATAAATTTGGATTTCAGTGTCTTCTTTCACCAGCCTTTCCCCTGGTCAGCAAGTGGGCAGTCGTGGCAATCCAGGTGCTGCCAAAAGCCTCCACTGTGAGATAAGGATCCAACTAGGGGAGGTCTGTGCTCCCCACTCCCAAACATGGGACCCAACCAGTAGGTTCTGTTACACATATTGATCTTGACTGATGCTGCACCACAAGCCTGTCACAGATGGTTTTAACAGAACTATAAATGGAAACTTCAAGAAATGCTTATGAATCTTATCCCCAGCTGGTGATGGGGCTTTCACAATAAGAAATGGATCTGCAAAATCAGCACAGATCCACATTTTCATTAAACAGTTCAGATGTTCTTCATGTTCAGCTTTTTCTTTCACATTAATCTACAAAGCTTGGTTGCAGACCCAATTCCCAAGACTTGATGGAAATTGAGCAATAACACCTCACTCTCACCTTGTAGTCTTCACAGCTGTAATATTATGTATTTTACACAAGGTGGGAAAAAAGTTAATGCATGTTTTAATGCCCCAAATAAGGAGCATTGCATTATTCTTTTGAAGAGTTTGTCCCCTGGGGAATAATTTGGGTGAAGGTTTTCCAGTCATATCCCAGACCTTCTTAAAATCACAGCAGATATAATCAGTTTCTGAAATGCCCTTTATACCTGTCAAGCTAAATAAGATTACAGATTTGTCTGCTCACAAAAGTGTGATGTCATATAGTCCCATTTGCTGCAGTTCAAGTCATTATCTATCTTGTCTGAAAATGCAGTGTGCATGATCTGCAAGATCAATGTTGGCTTTGTCAGAGGGGGAAAACCAAAGGTGACAGATGCCGAATCCTCAAATGGAAAAGCAGAAGCCAGGATGCCATAAAACAGGGCTGTCCCTGGATATGTCAAGGAGAGACAGGGAATTTTCAAATCAGCAAGAGGCAACTACTTTAAGGCAAATACCAGGAAACACAGCAGGAGAGGAGAGCACTGGAGCAGCTTAGAGGGCTTCATCTGCAGGCTGATAAGCAAGCTCAAAGCTGCGAGTGTGAGAGAGAAGGGCACACCATTTTTGCACAGACAATCACAGATGCTCTTGGCTCATCTCTCTCAACATCCCTGGGGGCACCAGGCTGCAGAGAGCCATTTCCCTCCGTGCTGCTCCCACACAGGACACACCGGCCTGCTGGAGACAGCTGACTGCTCTACAGCATCCTTACCAGCCAGCAGCAGAAAGGGCACAGCTTGGCCTGTGGAAGACACTTGCAAAGACTGGATTCAAAGGTTAAGAGATGGAAATGCTTTTAGGCCAAAGCCCTAAGTAGTAAAAGAGTTGTTCCACGCACAGAAGAAATTAGGGGACCTGCTATGTGCTGCTTTCAGATGAGCACTTTTCCACAGATGTGCCTGAACTGAAACTCTCAGCCTGAATTTCATGAAGCTGTGATGAAATTCATATGTGAACCTTGCTGCCAAATCTGTTCAGTGCTCAGGTTCTGCTCCATCCTCTAAAATCTAGCACTTTGAATTGTTGCCAGTTGTGGCCTATCATATTCCCATACCAAAAGACCTCTTTTTTTTGGTGTTTTTGTTGGCCTTTTTTCCCATATGTCTCAACAATGCTTTACAAGTTGACCAGGTCTCAGGTAGATACATCAAAACATTAACCATCAAAAATTATTTTTGACAAATAAGTTATAAACCCAAGATAGGCACAGATTTACAGGGGGAAAAGAGAAATGGTAATCCTTGGAGATGCTAATACAGACATAGGTTCCCTGAATAAATTCCTAAACTGGAATCTATTGTCAGCTTCCTACTCACAGCACGGCCAGCCAGCAGACTCCAGCTCCATCCCCAGCAGACTGCCCTGGTCCTTTTATAACACTCTTTTATAACAGCCATCCTAATTAGATGGGCAAGGCTGTTTCCACTCTTTGATAATTGGCACAGCTGTGATTCATCAGGGGCAGGGCTGCTTACAGTCCTTTCTCCTCCAGAAATCCCACGTTTATCTCTCTGTTCTGTCAAATATGGAAAGAAGACAGCTCTTTTTTCCATATTTAACACAAGCATCTTCAAGAATTGCAATATTTTGTTAATTTATTGGCATATATTTAAATCTCATGAGCAAAGACATGAAGTTTGGCTCAAAAACCCAGAAGAGAATACTGAAAACATTTTGGTTTTTAATGTAGTGAGCACCTTGTCTTCTTTGGGGTAGAATTCTGCCTGGGTTGTTGATTAGCAGAGCTGTGAGTGAAGATGCCCTGCTTTGAACTGGGATGCATTTTACCTATTTTCCTAGAGACCAGGGTATTCCTAAACCAGCTTGGCTCATCTGTTTCTACAAATAACACTTCATGAGTGCTCAGATACACTGACTAGGTAGAAGGGAATCTCTTAATTCCCAGTGTCCAGTATGGACTTGGCTATTTTACAGTGCATTAACCATAAAAAATGTCTCATTTATTTTTGCTCTTAAAAAAAAAAGAAATGACCTGCCAACTTTATTTCAACTTGACTTCAAGCTCGCTTTGCCCTTGCATGTGACTTTCTGACAGTATTAATCTCACAGGCTGTATGTACTGTAATATACATATTTCTGGTTGTTCAACTCCTGAATACAATTCCAATTTTCTTCCTATACACCTGTGATGGTTTTCACTTCAGATCAACCATGAGCTATAAACTTAGGTTATATTGAAATCCTATATTGGGTCAAATTGTTTACCAAAATCTGTCTTTTGTTCGACTAAATAATTAAGTCTGTATTTGTATATAGTTACTTTGTATCATAGAATATTAGATATTTTATAACTATATTCAGTGTTAAACTGACAATTTAATGAAAGCCAAAGCCCATCTATATCTCCCTGCCTGCTCCAGCTTTGGAGGCAGAACTGGTACAGGGAAGGAGTGCTTTCACTGGTGAATTTCAGCATTTTCCTTTGTGCTGGAATATTTAGCAGTTAGCTTCAGGGACTGATGATCTCAGTATTCCAGTCCTGTAAGTGGGACAATGTGAGGAATCTCAAAAATGTAGGGTTAGACAATTTATCCAAACCTCCCACTTCTGACTGAAACAACACGTGCAAACTTTCTATGCAAAGATGCCCCTTATGCAAACTTGGTATTGAAACTTGTAACAATTCCCTGCCAATAAAACCATGATGACAGCAGAAATTTCAAATATATAACAGGATCTTTTTTCTCTGTCTCACTTGCTGCTGTTAGCTTAAGGGTAAGTTTTTTGAGAGTGCCCCAAAGGGAGGAGGGGGACACCTACATTATTTCATCCCCTAAGGATGCACACTGATGCTTTGTTGTATTTTCAGGGATATTTAAGCAGGCAAAGAGAAAGAACCTTGGTTTTTGTGCATTATGAGCCCTGTGGTCAAGCTTCACTGGCAACAATGGGGTGAAGTGTCTGTAAGAACCAAACTGATTTCCAAGCTAGAGTCCTGTTGAGATTAAGGCATCACTTCTCCTGAAGTCTGGAATTTACTGCCTTCTAGTGATTACCACCCCCCCAAAACAGAGTCAGAAGCACAAACCCCACAACTGCTCCTCTTCAATGCAAAGTGGTTTTCTTTGGCTACTATTCATCCTTTACAGCTGGTCTTACACTTCCTTGTGCTTCCTCGATTTATCAGAGGTGAGGTGATCCACTCAGCTCCACACCAGCAGCAAACAGGACAAGGAACAAGGAGATGGAAGAGGTAGAATGTTGTTAAGAGTGATTATTGAAGGAATATCCTGCTTCTACATCTCTTTTTCTCTTGCCGCCACTACGCACTCTGCTATTTCTAACTTTGAAAGAAATAATTCCAAGAGTTTAGCCTGTGGGTTAAAAGCATACTAAATACTTTAAAAAGAACAAATCCTTCACTGGCATGACTCAAAAATGCACTCAGTGTTGGGGGTGCTGGCGAGGTGTTCATTAAGAATTTTGTCAGGTGCACATATTTTAGAATAGGTGTTCTACCGATGTAAACACTTAAGTCAATGAAATTTCATGTTCATGAAATAAAGCTATAATTAATGAAAGTTCAAATTCAAATGTGCAATTGCAAGAGATAGCTTGAAAATAAAAAAAAAAAGTCTGGCAAAATGCAAGCCACCCCTGACTGTATGATCAACAGATCATACAGTTAAGTCACTCAGTCATGCTAATTCATCCAGATTTATTACTAGCTCTTCATTAACACTCACACTCTGTGTAATTATGCAAATACCTCTGAAGAAAAAAAAAAATGTTCTTTTCAAATCTGTTTTTTGGTTCTGGGTGAAGTGTAACAACATATGTGTTTCAGATAGTGAGAGATGGTTCCACCACTAACAACATGTCATTAACTTAAGCTGAACAGCTTCCTCACAGCAGTGTGGCCCAATATTTTTGTGTACCTGAATATGACTTTGGCCCAATGCAGGAGTTCACTCTCTCCCAAGGTGGGGTTGAATCTGGTGAAATTCATTTTATCCATGATTATTCTGATATCTGCTGGCTTGGGAGATAGGCTGCTCTGCTTGAATATTCATTTTGGGCAGCTGCATTGGCTTTCTGCTTTTAAATGTCTTTACATGTCTTGACCTGTCTTTCTGCAGGTGCCAGGTATGTTAGGGACGTGCAGTCAAATAATAAAAAAGAGAAGCAGAGGTGTCACCTTCTTGTGGAGAAAGAGGGAATTCTGATGTGCCAGGCTGCTCCTGCTCTGGGCATGGATGTGATGCTGCATCGTGTGCA
The DNA here is from genome assembly GCA_013398275.1 of Promerops cafer. Lineage (NCBI taxonomy): Eukaryota > Metazoa > Chordata > Aves > Passeriformes > Nectariniidae > Promerops > Promerops cafer. The sequence continues at coordinate 1,532,953 of VZSE01006895.1, read as the reverse complement.
GGAGGAGAGAGCCCTGGAGGGCTCTGAGCATGGCACACCAGGGATCAAGAGGCATTGCATGATTTAAAGAAGAATATTGTGTCTCCACACACTTGGTTTGAGGGATAGTCAAATCAGAGGCATTTCAATTGCAGCTCTGGAAACCTTGGATCTGCAAAGGCTTGCTGTCTCTGCGTGGTGATGCTCAGGTCCAGCAGTCAACGCCCAGTGCAAGAGATGCAAGTGAGAGGGATAACACCAAGCCTTTGTGAGCCCAGGCTGGATCCATCCAAATTCTGGAGCTCAGAGGCTGCTCAAAAGTCAGGGTCCATTTCATTAGTGAACAAAAACAAAAGGAGACCTTAAATCCTTTACTTCCAACTGGTTTTTGCTAAAACCATCACAGTAATTTGCTCTCTGGGAACCTCCAGCCTTCTGCACCCCCCTTAGATCCCACATTGGATCACAAATCATGAACAAATCATGCATCTGTGGTTCCATTTCAACACACAGTCAGCCTTGGCATCCAAACGTGTTCCTGGAGCTGCGTTAAAACATTGTTCCTTAAAATAAAATTTCTATTCTCTTTGCCACTTGAGACTGGATGTGTCCACTGCTCAGCACACTCAAAACTGAACCTCAGGAGCAGCCCAAGTATTTCTGATTAGTACAAAGATGAAAAAAATTCAACACCCCATTTCACCTCCACGCTTTCCTTTCCTATACACAAAGGCAAGAGAACTGAACATAACTGACTTCTGCTCACTGAAGATCTATGGGATCATGTTCAAGTTTGACTTTAATTTTTAAGGGTGGCTTGGTTGTGGGGAATTTTCTTTTTCAGCAATAAGGAAGAAAAGGACTGAAGTCTTGGCCCCAGTGAAAGGGGGAAGAAAACTTTAAAAAAAACCCTAAATATTTCTGCATGCTGTGAGGGTGTCAGGGGGAGGGAAACTTCAAGACAGGCTGCCTGAATGATAGGTGTTAATCTGGCCCTATCAGTGAATCTGAGGCACTACTTGAGGACAAAACCTGCATGAACCTGAGGAACCTCCTCCCAGCTCTGTGTATACACACATCTGAATGCCCAACTGCCAAAAATGACAAACGTGACAGAAATTTGAAGTTATTTGCCTCTTGAGTTTGTCTGATAACTTTATTTAGTGAATATATTTTTCACCTTATCAATCACTAAGGTGAAGAACTGGTTCTACTTTGGTCATGTTATTTCAGCTTCTTAGGACACCTTCATGCATAAAACACACACTGACTCCTCCCCTCCCCTAGAAGGGCCAGTGCCTAGCAGTAAATTCCAAAATAAATGAACACATTATATATAAAGACAAGATTAACATGAAATTCTATGTCTCTGGGCACGTGCACACGCACACTTCATTGCTCCGTGATCTCACGCCTCACAAAAAACAAACTGTTTAATTCTGATTTTTAAAGAGCAAAATCATTTGCTATATTGAAACAGCCCATTCATCACATAAAGCATTTGATTCTGTCACCTCAAGTACTTGTTAAATCACTTCCAGCTGCTACAATCAAGGGCTAGGTACTTCCAAGGTCTGACACTTTCTGAGCTCTATTACACCTTTAAGTATGATTCTTCAATCCAATTCTAGCCTTCATAATAATCAAGTGCCCACTCCACTTAACTTCAAGGCAGCTAGGGAACCTGGAATTCTCCATATATGCCTGTGCCTGATTTTCAATCAGATCTCTTCAGCCCAAGACTGAAAGCTCCTGAATACCAGCTAAGTACTAAAACGGCATCATTTGCAGCTTGCAGCAGTGTCATCAGTAGCACTCCCATTGTTAAGCTCCTGTTTTTCCCTGGTCCAAAGCAGTGTGTTTAGACTGAGGCTGAAATTAAATATACAAGGCAGAATGTAGCTGCAAGCACGCAGTGTTTGCTAGATAAACAAACTCTGTCTGCTCACACAATTTGGTTACGTGGGCCTTAACTAAGCAGCTGCAGGTTGCTGAATTGGGCTTTGTGTGCTGCTAATGGGGGTGTCACACACGGTAAACACTGGAATGCAGGTTTGGGAAGAAAATGTGACTCTGGCTGGTCGTGGGTTGTAATGTCAACCTCAAAGTTGAAGCGTGAATCTGAGTCATTCCAAAGGAAGCATCATTACACTTGGGAATTTTTCCCACTTCTCTTTGCTTTTTTTTAGGAAGATCATGTGTTGTTTTTTCATTTTTTTTCTCTCAAAGCATCAGCTCCAGTCCACCTCATGGGAGAGGCACTCAGAAGCATCATTGCACAGCGATTCCCAAGACCCTGAAACTGCTGTTATGACAGGAGGTGCACACAGATTACCTGAATATTCCTGCATCCCTGATCAGCATCACCTGTGTTTGCCTGCTTGTGCAAACCTGCAGTTCAATAGCCCTCTCTGTGCCTTCTTTTTTTTTTCCCAAAGAAAAATAGGAGAATCCTGTTAGAATACCTTGTAAGAAACAGCAAGAAAAAAGGGACAGCAACAGTTTTCCACAGACACAGACTGAGGAATCCCACTTCCCACAGAACTTCAGTTTTCTCTTCTGACAGAAAAGAGAAAAAACCCCACACTAGAGTACACGTGACATCTAGCCTTGCTTTCTCTAGTGCCAGCTAGAAAACTGCTGATATATTTATACCTTTCATAATTAAAAAAAATCCCTAAATCCTAAAATACCCCTCACAAATGCAGCAGCACAAGGCAGACCCTGCACATTTCCATTTTCTATGGTTTTGTGTGCTGTGTTTGGGTTCTGTCCTCCAGTAAGGCACAAAGGAGGTGCCTTATTTTGCCTTATTTTCCTGTGGTTAATTCATTCCTCCAACACTTTCAGGTATTAATTCTCTATAAACCTCAAGTCCCCACTGTGGTCTTTTCATGGGAGAGACACTGTGGGACTCTGCCAACTTTCTTGAAACTCGTAGGACAAAAAGTGCTCATAAAACTCTTCTTCTGCAACATGGTTAATATTAGGCAATGTATTCAATTACTGTTAGCAGACTCGGACAGACACATGGGAATTCAAAATCTCAAGTTTTTCAGAAAGGCAACTTACACAGGGTAAAGATTTACCAAATTGCAGAAGCATTTGTATTTGGCACAAAGGGGTTTTTGGTGTAGTCTGCCTGTTAAGAACACCTCAAAGTTTTCTGTGGTTTTCCCTGAAAGCATTCTTTTTAACTCTACTTTTCAAAATGTATATTTATTTCCTTGTGGCAAAATCTGATTTTCCCAATGCAATTACCTTAGGAATTTAGTGGCCTAAATACTCTTGGACAAACTTAATTAAACATCAGAACTGATTACATGAAGCATTCTTAAGAGGACCTTTTCCTTTATTTAAAAAGAAGCATTCCTATTCTCTTAATGAGTGAATACATTCTACATGCCAAGCTGAATATACCAAGTGCACACCAGCTGAAACACAAGGTGTCTACCTCGAACACTACGGATATTTTTGGAACTAAAAGCTTTCTGTGTTTTGTGAGAAAAGCAGCCAAAACACCCTTAAAAGGAAGGCACTTATGATGAGTTGGGTATTTTTTTTCCCAGACAGCTCTCAATTAGCACTCAGAGCAATCCTGCTGCTGCTGGAAGGGGCAGTGCTGCTGGCCTGGGGAGGGCAGGAGCACCCTCGGTGTCGCTTGAATCCTTTCAGGCTGGGGTCAGAAATTCCAGATGTGCCACTCCTCGCTCTTAATGGGCACTCAAAAGCTGCTCTCAGTGACAGCAGAGAGAAAGAGAAGCAGGGATATGGACACCATGAAGCTCACATGAGAAGAGCTAAGGTTTGACACAGACTGCTGCCCTGGAAGGAAGGGGGAAAACAAAGCAATATAGCTTTTTCTAGTCTAGTGAATGAATAAACAGGAGATGACAGAAAGTCTTTTGGATGCTTATGAATGTCAAATACTTTTAAGTGGCTGCCTTTTCTTGTCACTTAACATTAAAGAGCCATCTAAAAATACATTTATGCTCACTCATTTGGTTAGGGACATAAGGCTTAGCTGACTTGGAACTTCAGTATTGATTAGGTAAGAATGGTAAGGTTGGCTTTTCTTTTACAACAGCCCCCCTTGATAGTTTATGCATTATCTTTGTATAGCTTTCCCACCATCAGTGTGTATTACTCAAACAGATTAAGAAACAGAATTGTAAATTAGTCCCTCAAGAAACCCTTTCAAACTCAAGATCTTCTGTTTGCCTTTATTATTATTATTTTTCCTTCCTCAAAAGAAGTGCCTGTAGTACATATAATATATTCAAAAATACATTTCTCTATAAGGTTTTGCAAACCAAGCATTACAGCATTTTGCTGGTGCATGGAAACAAAACAACAAGGAAAGAAAGAACTACTCCTTCTTGAGATGTGTATTTTGCTTTCTAAGTATGAACACTAACTGTTCAGAAAAAGCAAATTATTACTGTTTCCCATTCTCCTATTAGAAACTTCCATCCTTTCATTTGTGCTAAAATGGAAATTAACTCTTTGATGGCTATTAACAGAGTGAGTGAGCAGGAGTAGGTGTTCCCAAATAAAACAGGAGTCAGCAAAAGCCAGGAAGTCTGTAGCTGTATCAAACAGCTGGGCCAGATGTCTGCAAGTCGGTTGGGTGGTTCAAATTCTTGCTCAGTGGTGACAAAACTCAGGGGGAAACCAAACGGCACCATTTGAACCTCTAAAGAGTTAAAGTTTTCCTCCTTGTAACAGTGAACTGTGCTATTGCTAATCAGGGAAAAGAATTATTTTCAGCTCCTTTCCCTGTGCCAAGAAGGCATAATTCAGGTACCCCATTCAAATCTTTCTGTCGCTGATTTTTTTATTTATTTTTCCCCCCCCTTGCAAATCACTCATCTGCATGACCAGATTATGTTCCTTTCTCCACTCAGGCTCATCTCTGCACTGTATCAATAGCTTTATACTAAAATTAGATCCCAATGAAGAGTCAGGTTTTCAGGCAGCTGAAGTCCTTTTGAAGCCACTTCAAGAAAATGAAACACCAAACAGAAAACAACCAATGAACCAACCAACCATCAACAAAAATAACCATTCCCCCCAAAACACCACCACTCCTGGAAAACTCACATTACTGAAAGTTTCAGACTAAGGAGAGAGGTTCAAAATGTCTTTGAGGGAATAGAGACAAAGCACAAGTCCTGGCACAGATATATTGTTTCAGAACACTCCAGTATTACAGAAGATTAATGCATATCATGATGGCAGAATGAACTCCTCACAGCCACGTTACTCCTTTCCCTTTCCAATCAGTTCCATTAAAACACAGTAGCATAAACTCTTCTGTTTCAAGTTTCTGTGATTCAAAGTTCAACTGAATTGTATCTTTAGGATTTTTAACCCTGTGCCACAGTTTCAGTTCACTTACAAAGGATGAGTAAGGAGCTCACCACAGACATGGCAGGTCTGGCTGTTTGCCCTGTGCATCAGAGAATTGAATGTGGGGGTAAATAGGGATGGCAAAGAGTGTTCAGTACTGCCAGCAAGTGATTTTTTTGATGCATAGTGAGATAGCAAAACCAAAATTAGTTGTTAAGGTTTGTGGAACAATTTAATCAGGGTAACACAGAAATAAAATAAATTAAATTCAGTGCATGTGGTAAAAACAAGCCCTCCCCTCAGCTTAGAGTATGATTATATATGAGTTATTATCATTCAGAAACAGGATCTTGGAGCTATTTTAGCTAGTTCTGTAAATATGCTGCATCAATATTAGCATGATATTTAATGACAATAAAATATTTAATGATATTTAATATTGAGATCAGAAATATTAATAAAAGGTGAGAAGAACGCTATGAAGGGTGGCCCTTCTTGAAGGAGGAATAACCCAATATTAGGAAAATGAAAACATGGGTTTGGTTTTTTGATCAGTAGGTGATGGACATTGTGCATTCACTCCAATTCTTTGCTGTGCTCAATATATACTTTTGGCTCTTTAAGATCAACCCTATGAGCTGTATAACCTGATGAAGAGAATTAAACTCCCTAAGAGACAGTGAGAACAGGAGGGATGCAGACCCTCCTGTGCCACTACAGAGATGCCAGCACCATGCACAGGCAACCCCCCTGGGACACTGCCTTCTGCCTGGACCCTGCTCCATAAAATCCAGGTAATTATACATTTCTCTCTGTTTTCACAGAGCCCTTTGAACTGTACTGCTGAAAAGCCACTGATGAGCAAGGTATTAGAGATCAAAACCAGACCAGAACTGCAAACACAGCTCCATCATCCACGGAAGTTCTGACTGGGACCTCAACTTCAACTTCTGCTCCTTTCTATTCCTTGCACTGGCTGAGGGTATAAATATCCCCACAGCAAGGTTCAGACACAGACCTGAAGGTGAACTTTGTGGGTTCTGCCCTTATTTTGACTTTAAAGTGCATCTCAGTGGCAGCCTCTTGCATATGGTACATTCTCACTGAAGTGCTCATTTTTTTCCTGTAGTACCAAGCACTTCAAAGCACACTCCTCTGTTTCTCTACTGCTCATTGGCTTCAGCAGTGAGCAGCAACTAGGTTGGGAGTATTATATCTGACTTCTAATTCCATACAACATCAAAGGGACATATGTATATTTTAAAGAATTACAGCTAGAGCTGTGCAGAACTTGCCTTACAAGCCCCAAAACCTTAGTAGTGTGTTTGTGTCTTCGCCTTACTTTATATTATCCTTTTCATGCTCTGTGTTAGGATCACAGAAAATCTGTTGATAGAACAACTCCAATTATCCCAAATAAAACCAAGATACTTTAAAGGTTCAGATAATAAATGATGTGCTTGGTGTTCACAGGCACAGGGGAGACTAACTTCTTTCAGCTAAGAAGGAATGCCAAATAATTGCACAAATAATACACGCTTGAAGTTTGTCATATGCTCGGTCTCCTTCCTTTTTACTCTGTCTGATCTGTATTCCCTCAAGTTTTTTAATTCTCTCCAAATCATTTGCATGACTACTCTGCCTCCCTGAAATAATGACACAAAAGGACTCCCCACCCTGAAAAAAAAAAAAAAAACCCATCATCATGCCAACCACTTGTGAAGTTTTTAAACGTGCACTTGACATTTTTTGAGTTTAGGGATGCAAGTGGATGTTTATGCTCAAGTTGTTTACCCAAAGGCACTTTAGGTGCCCCCATTAGTGGGTCACCATGTAGTAGCTACAGCTCTCTCCATCTTTCTCGTGCTCCTGTTCCTAATACCCCACGGGAAGACAAGAAGTGCTATTATCTCTGGTTTATAATTATGACAGGGAAGGCAAGAGAAGCAGAAAAGCGTGCTTTCCACAAGTACTTCAGATCCTAAGTCACTTAACCCTTATTAGGAGCAATATTGTGCTTTGCTCCAGGAGAGTGGCTCGGCCAGCAGCCTTTTCTGTGCTGCTCCCTGGAACTGGGCACGGGGCTCCTCTGGGAGCAGCCTGCATGCTGCTGCTGCAGAAGGAATCATTAGACATGTTTACCTGTCACTACACCTAAACCAGAGAGACCTTTCTGGGAACAGCAGGCTGTTTCCAGGCCTCCATTTGAGGTGTTTGCACAGTGTCACAGCTTTCCTGGCAGCTCATGATCCTTGCACCTCTCTGGCTTTCTGCTTCAGATAAGCCTGTTAAGCGATGCTCTTAGTTTGTAAATGTCATTCAGGCTCCTGCAGCAGGCGTGCTCCTGAAAATTTTACCTCTGCACAGGTTTATTTGCAATGGAGGGTGCCTGCATCTCCAGTAACCCAAAACCCTGTCCTAACTGAAGGACCATCCTCAGACAGACCATCCATGTTCATGCCTACGTGTGCACATGTGGAGCTTTGCACAGGTATTTACTGTCACTGGACACTTGTGCCCCTGCTTGCCGCTCAGAAATTCAGAAGGAACTTAGAGACAAACAGAAATGGCTCCTTTGGTGCATTTTAAGGTACTGACCATTATTAAACACCAAAATTAAAATGGTAAGCTTGCAGTGAGTTTTAGAATCATAGAATGTTTTGGGTTGGAAGGGACCTTAAAGATCATCTCACTCCAAACCCCTGCTATGGGCAGGGGCACCTTTAGGTACATCAGATTGCTCAGAGCCCCATCCAGCCTGGCACTGGACACTGCCACAGCTTCTCTGGGCATCCTGTACNGCTCAGAAATTCAGAAGGAACTTAGAGACAAACAGAAATGGCTCCTTTGGTGCATTTTAAGGTACTGACCATTATTAAACACCAAAATTAAAATGGTAAGCTTGCAGTGAGTTTTAGAATCATAGAATGGTTTGGGTTGGAAGGGACCTTAAAGATCATCTCACTCCTAACCCCTGCTATGGGCAGGGGCACCTTTAGGTCCCTCAGATTGCTCAGAGCCCCATCCAACCTGGCCTTGGACACTGCCACAGCTTCTCTGGGCATCCTGTACCTCACCATCACTCCATCTACATATTTACACCCATGAAATCCATGAAGCTGATTAAACCAGTGAGACTTGAAGCTTTCTTTTTTTCCTTCTTTACAATAAACAGGAAGACAGTATGATAAAAAAAAATAACTCCAAGAAAAGCAATATAACATAAAACATTTCCCTCCTGCTGGTATTTTATAGACAAGGCATGAAATGATTGATCATACACTGTAATGACAGATAAGGACAATTGGCTGAAAGGTCAAAACTATTAAATAAATAGTAAAAAAAAAAAATGACAAGACTGTATATTTCTCTCTGAGGCATAGTAAGTTGAAATGGCAGGAAACCTTCATGTCATAGCCACACTACTTTCATTTAAGCTTAAAGAGTATTGAACTGTAATATCAGCAATTAGTTAAGCATTGTTTCATGTTCTTTGACAAGGAAAATTTGAGCAGGGTTAAGACTGTTTGGATTACCTCGAATGCATATTTACATGGACAGATAGTGATGAGACAAGGAGGAACATTGTTAAACTAAAAGAGGAGAGATTCAGATTGCATGTTTCAATTGAATTCTTTACTGAGGGGGATGAGGCACTGGAACAGGTTGCCCAGAGGAGCTGTGGAGGCCCCATCTCTGAAAGTGTTCAAAGTCAGGCTGGATGGGGCTCTGAGCAGCCTGGGGTAGTGGAAGGTGTCCCTGCTCATGGCAGGGGCTGGACTGGGATGACCTTTAAGGTCTCTTCCATCCCAAGCCTCTATGATAAGATGATCATAGTATGATAGCTGCATTAATTTCTTTCCCTTAATTCATGTGTGCATCTACATAGACAAGAACAAATTAAAAAAAATAAAAATTGATGAGTCCAAACTGAACACAGTTGTATTTCAGAGCTTGTGGACCTCCCTGGATTTTAATATAGTTTTTCCTCATCTGGATTTAACTTGGCACAGAGGAGAGTCCTGAGGAGGCACTGGCTACCCTCAAAGACTGTGACCCAGGTCCCCTGGGTGTGATGCTACAGATGAAGAGGCTCTGTAAGAATTCTCAGTACCCCCTAATACAGCAAGAAAGCAGTTTCTCACTCTACCAACTATCAAATTGATTTATTTCAATTTTCTAAAAGCAAAAGAATTTTTCATTTTGTTTATATGTATTATTTTTGCTTTTTTTTTCTTTTCTTTCTTCTCTTCCTAAAGAAACCTCTGCAAACATCTCTTTCTTACACCTACAAATCACTGAATCTACTTAGCATTTCCTGAAGAGGTGCAATTTTTAATTTTTTTTCATATGTGACTTTTTTTGTGCTAGTGCATTTGTCAACATTAGAGTAATTAGCTCAAGTTTCATCAACTAGCTGGTGCAATCTGTTCAGAAAGCAACTTGGAATGTTAAAAATCCTAATAAGCTTCTCCAGCTTCACAAGTTAAAGCCTGAGGGATTTGATTTCAGTTGTGTCTAAAATCAGAGGAAGTCTTTTAGTAGATAAATCAATAGCACTAAAAAACACAAACAAAAAAATTAGACTAATTATGAACGATGCTATTAGGCGGAATTATTTTTTATGATATGTTAGTTTGCAACACACGGAAAAAAAAATAAGTATTATTCTACACAGGAAAAACTGAATTAAAGCACATCTAGAGATACAAGCCCACAAAAGCTTCCATCCCTCAGTAACCTCACGTTTTTGAGTAACCCAATTGAAATAAAAATATTTGAACCACAAATAAGAGGTTATCCAATATCTACTCCTAGTGAAATTGATACGCAATAATAGTTTCTGTACTGCTCTTGGTTCTTGCTTTTTTTGTGGCTGTTTGTGTCCCAACATGCGTGCATTTGCATGTTTTAAGTGCAGATAGAATCAGTCAAGGCAGAAACAAGGAAAAACATGTTTTTCAAACCATAAAAAGCATTTATTGATAGGGGTTTGTCTCCACCAAAAGGCAGCACAAAAAAATGGAGCCTCTGGAAAACATCTTTAACAGCTGCCTGATCAAAACCATTTTTGCAAACACCAAAGCAATCTCTCTCCCTTGGAAGCCTTTTACTTACACAATTCAGAAGAAAAGAGGCTTGAAAAACTTTCAAGCAGAGAAGTCACTCAGTGAAGCCACGTTAACAACACTGGATTATACAGCACGAATGATGGGGGGGTATAAATTAATATACACAAATGTGTGTGTTGTGTGGAGGGTGACTTCCCTGAGGCAGCTGTAGGGGACAACTAACATGGGAAGAAGACAAGTACAAACACCAGCTTGGTCACTTTCATTCAGAAAATCCTACAAACCATGTGGGAAAATTCATGGCTGGTACTGTGCAATAAAACCAGGAATATGCACTTCCACTGTGGCTCAAATTTCCTTCTCTCCCTGGTGCACTGCCCGTTGCACTCTGATAAATAGCATGTGCTGTTTTCACAGTGATAGGACCAGCAGATGAAGACCACAGAACTTTTCCAGAAAGAGTGAAGAAACTGGAAAGGTCTTAGGAAAAGGGCAGCAACAGATGCCCTGGATATAAAATATGAGTATTTTTTTTCAGCATCAAAAAGAAAAAAAAAATAAAAACAACCTGATAATGGCATCCTCCTTATTTGATCACTCCACAAAAATATCTTCTTAAAAAGTGCCTTCTCTGAGAGATGAAATTAGGCCGTAATACATTTACTAATTAGCAGTAACATACTAGAAATTATAACTTGCAGGCTTTCAGCTAGTACCGATTATTTCTCTAGCAAACAAAATTAAACATGCTTTTACAATCTGCTCCCTGACAACTTTCCTGGCTTTCCTTCTGTTTTGCCTCACACCAACAAAAATACAGGGCCAGGTTTTGATCTTTAGGCAATACACCTGTGCACCCATCCCATGAGCACCGCTGGGCTCCGGAGCTGGGAAAGCAGGGAGAAGATGCATCCCTGCTGAAACGCTGGGAGAATTCAGGCATAAATTCTGCAGCACATTTTGGCCCCTGCACGGAGTGCAGAGCCCATAAATCCAGCCCTCAGCGGCGGTCCCGTAAAGCCGGATCCGCGGCAGCCGCTTGCCCAGCCCGGCGTGGGGATGCCAGGACCGTGCTGTGCTGCAGGCTGCACAGTGGTAGCATCTCACAGGCAGCCAAACTGCTCTGGAGCAGCTTTAAGGTTTGCTCTGGGTTAGGCTGGGAACTTGGGGAGCTGCCAGGGGGCTCTCAAACTCGGAGGAACACAACCTCTGTGTGTCCCTGTGCTGCGGGTAAGGAGTTGATCCCACGTTCCCAGCATCGTTCCCCCAAAGCTGTGCACAAGTGATGAAGGTCTATCACTCCTTTGGCTGCTGTCACACCGACCAGCAGGCCCCACAAAGGGATGGGGACACAGCTGAAGCCTTGAGGGACTACAGGGAACATTGGTGTCCCTTGGAGTTCTCACGTGCCTGGCTCCTAAGTGCCATTCCTACTCCACATCGCACTAATTCAAGACTTGGGAGGGAATTTTACCTCTCTGATCATAATAGCAGGTGCTGTAGAAAGGTGGTTTTGATGGTTTTCATTGTTTTATTTCTATTAGGTTTTGTGGTTTTTAGCATGATACAGAGCCTACAGTTATCCATTGAAATACTGCTAATGACCTTGTTATTTCCTGCTTCAGCAACAAAACGTTGGCCTTTACCACAATATTTTTAAGGGTTTTTTGGATGTTTTTCTGGCTAGTGCCCTCTTCTTGCTCATTCCCACGGAAAGCAAAAACCACCATCTGTGTGTCTCTCTGCTCTCCCTCCTTTCCACATAGTTCAACAACGTTTTCCCCCTTTTGTGGAAATCAAGTGAGCTTTGACCACCAGTCCCAGGACTGACCCTTGTTACCTAGCCTGCTGTGACACCAAGGAAAAGCAATGGGAGCAAGCATATACAAGTTGAGAAGAAGCAACTCTTGTTAAGGTCTGTTTTGGTTTTGTTGTTCTTTGTTTTTTGCAGATCTACCTGAATAAGTGTCTGTAACTTGAGAAACATACATTCCTTAAATTACATAGAGAGTATCAATAAATCAATGTCAATTTTCTAAACTGTATTTGTTGCCTGAGCTTGTTTAACATGCATTTTTCAATCTATTGTTGTGTTTTAATAAAAATTATGGTTTGTATATTACTTGTGCTGCTCAGGCTATCTGGGTTTCCTTGCCTATATAGCAGTTACACAAATAACCTCTTTTTTTCCTCCTAGTTGGTAAGCACAAATGCTATTACAACCACTTCAGTGCAGAGCTCTGCAAGGCTGAATGCACTGAATACTCTCAAAGCTCAATTTGAAATTTCCTTTTTTATTTCAGCCCTTCATTGTTGCATCCTGCCTATTATGGAGTACCCTGAGAAAAGTTTTACAGGATCCATAGTAACCAGCAGTTTAAAGATGGCCACAATCTGAGAAAAGAGCAATATCTAACAAAGAAAAGAAACTAAATATTAAGGCTGGTGCTCAACAGGGTGACCCAGTCTGAGGATGTGGCAAGCAGGCAATACTCTGCTGGTCCCATCTCGGGTCAGGGTGTTGATCAGACTTCAAGATTGCTTCCAGGGCTGTTTTGTCTGCTAGCAAAAGGCTGCCTTAGATGGACATTAGAGACTCAGGAAACCTAACGTGGTACAAAGACACTGATCCATCACCTTGGTGGTGGTCCAGGACAAGCTGGAATGCCAAATGGGGTAGGGAAGGAAGGCCTGTATGGTCAGCAGCCCCTGATGACAGGGACAGTGTGCAGACAGCAGTAGTCACAACAAAAATTGCTCTGATTCCTGCCTTTTCCAACAGCCAAACCAACTCCCTTGCAAGGAGGGGAGAGACTGAGGGGGCTTAAAATCATTGCTCAGTTTAGCAGGTCTGAGGATCTTAGGAACAGAGTTGCAGATACACATATTCTAGAGCAAAAAAAAGAAAGTTTAATGACAGCCTTAATATTCCTTTCTAATATGATGTATTGTGACAATAAAAATCTATTTCTTGTCTTTTAAAGTGATACAGCATGCTATAATTTCAAACAAGATTAAGTTGTTGACAAAACAAACCTTCCAACAGTTAAAGTGCTGAGGCTTTTAAGATACCATAAAGCGTTGGGGAGTTTTTCCCATGTAAGCAAAAGATTTTTGCTTTTTGAATACCTCATCTATCAGAAGATAGCCAAGAAGATTGGATATCCATCTGCCTTTAATTTTTAATTTCCACTGTAAGAAGCTCATTATTCTAATAATAAAACTACTATGCAATAATTTAGCAGCAATCACAAAGACCAATGTATTTTCAGCAGTTAGTGTAGGCAGTGGCTAAATCTGATATGCAAGTAGGCAGCACAACCAGATAAACAGCACACACATTTCTGAGCTGCTGTTTGATTAAAAAAAAAATCAGAAACCCCTAACAGACTCCTCCAAATTTGATTTTGCCAGTTAAGGCTACCCTTGAAATACAAATAGATCTCACTGGGGTGAAAAGATCCAATCCAACAAAGAAGAATGTGGTGTGTTATCAGACATATCTACTGACTTTCTAGTTGAAGTGACTTGTAAATCAGAGAACAGCTGGCTTCTACATGTTTTTTTTTTTTTGCTTGCCTGCCTGGAAACAAGAACAAACAGTGTTTTACTTGAAGTACTGTTTGGCATCCTCACTCCAAGAGCAGAACTCTCCAGATTCCCAGAGTGTTAGCCCATATTTATATTACTGAACTGGATGCTATCTGTGGGCCTCCCAGATTCCAAGTGCTGCCAGGGTCTACCTTGCTCCCAGTATAAATCAGAGGAGCCTCAGAGAGCAGTTGCTCTCCAGGCTGCTGTAAGAGGGGGAAGAAATCAATTCTTAGCTGTGCCATTGGCTCTGGGGCAGTGGAGGATACCCCATAGATATTTTCAATCAAAAACTTGCATCCTTGTGGCAGCACAAAATGTCTAGGGCAAAAAAAAAAAAAAACAAAAAAACAAATTGGGCCCTCTGGTTCCTCCCCTTTAGAGATGCAGATATGAATCCAGGCCTGTTTATCAGCTTCAAATATACCAAAACTTTGAAGAAAGTTTGGATCCATAGCTGTGATTTATAACATGAGCCCGTTCCTGCTCCTGACATATCTCGCTGTGCCTGTGATTAGGAAAGGTTATGACTGTGAATCATGGCTTGAGGAAATGTGTAGTACACCTGTGTACAAGAGTAAACTGAATTCAGTTTGCTATTTATCTACTGTATTTATCTCAGTTAAGTAAACTTCGAGTTTGTCAAGATTTCCTGCTGGAAATTCTCATGATAATACGAGTATAATTGCCTTTTTATTGCCACAGACATCTGCTACAGTTTTCAAACAAAGAAAATACTGTGGGGTTTTTTTCTCCCCCTCCCCAGGCTTTCTCTATAATAAGATCCTCTCTTATTTTGTGTGTGATAGATTACAAAGCCAACTGAGGGGCAGCAGAAACCAACCAGCCAACTCTTCCTCCTCCAGACCCTCTTGCCCTCCACCTTGAGGACAAGAAACAAAAAGCTGTACACAATAAAGATTGCACTCCACTAAATGACAAGTCTGCACACTGGGATGCAGAAAAGATCAAACAGTTCCCTCCCATTCTCCTGATTTTCCTTCTAAGGGTCTTAAATACTTTCAAAATGCCCGTGTCAAAGGCAACGTGGCCAAAAAGCATTGATGTTAAACCCCTGGCTCTTTTTTATTCTGCAAAGAAGTCCCTAAGGTGTCCTCCTGGCATTTGAGCAGATCAGTGTGAGAGTACATGGACACTTCAGGCATGGCTGAAGGGGTCATATCCCCCCCACAAGGGAACTTGCTCTCCTCCTCACTGAGGGAGAACAAGGGGATCACAGCTTGGCACTTGTTGGTTTTCATGCATTTTGATATGAGAACTAAAGAAATTGAAATAAATACAGCAATTTAAATAAAGCTGGTGCAGTACCAAGGAAGGCAAATACTGTCCTTCAGCCTAGAAGGCACTCCAGAAATGTTTTGGGGAAATGTGCACGATGCCCATTAGAAGCTGTCCTCACTTGATAGATTTCAGTACCTTGAGGGATGAAGAGGAAAGAGGTTCCTCAACTTTCATTCAGAGATATTTCTAGAGAGAAGATAATCAGTGAAGATAATCAGAAAAACCTGCCTCTTGCTTCGGGCCACCATCTGCCTTAGCTCCTCATCCCAGGACCATAAGCTGACTTGTCAAACCACCTGCCCCTGAACCAGCTGAGAAATGTCAGAGCCATCTCCTACCATATGGGGATGGGCAGGAGCTGGGTGCTGCTGAGATACAGCCTGGGAAGAGAAAACTGGATGAGCAGCTAGAAGGCAATCCACGCAGGAGGCCACGGCACAGGAACTAGACCAGAGAGGTGCATCATTTAATCAGTTTTTGGGCCCAGGCTAACACGAGCACCTCTGGAGAAGTGCTGCCACAGAACAGTGTCCTTCCAGTGCAGGTATCAGTTCACAGAAATAGTGACATGCACCCTGAAGCACGGCATGGCCTGGCAGCTGTGTGCTACTGGGAGCAGCCTCACCCCCTGGTTTGTTCAGTCACTGCAGGACACGGGAATATCAAGGTACTGCTGCAGTTTGGCACGAGTGCTAGCCCCCCTGTTTCAACAGGATAGGCTACAAAGTGCTAACTCAGAAATTATCAGGTCCTCCAGCTGCAGTGGAGGGTTTACAACCATGCCCAGAGGGAGGAGGAACACACAGCAACAGCTCCACATTGAGTGTAATTATCTATGGGCTCAGCATAACAAGGGGACTTCTTTTTTAACACAACAAAAGCACCCCAAACCAGAAATCAGATCTTCAAACTAGGAGACAAAACCTGGATTTGGAACTTCTGATGTCCACACAGATACTGCCAAACTGAATAGCCTCATTGTTAGGTGAAAGGGATTTAGAGAGCCATTTCCTGGCACGTAGTGGATTAAAGCAGAGTGGTCAGCTTTCGGTTGTCTGAGCTCACACAGCAAGGAGGCCAGGAGCAAGGGGTGGGCCTTGCTCGTATCCAAATGCCTTCAGAAGGTGGCAAAGAATGAGAGAGCAGGCTGCCCTGTCCAGCTTGATGTCTGCTGTCAGAGCAATGGCAGGATGTGTGTTCAGAGCAAACGGGAAGGGAGACTGGCACAAGACAAGTAGGGAGGTGTTTGGTCTGTTTCAGACATTATTCTCTCTCAAATTCCAGATTCACGGTTCTTGCTGGAAAGTTGGGTCTTCCAACCATATCCAGGCATGATTTCCATTTGTCAGTCAAGCTTGCTAAGTGAGGCTTGGTTTTTGTTGACTAGTTTGTGGAATGATGAATACACCCCAGGGCAGAAAGGCTTGGATTATGAAATGTCCATTGCTCTCACACAGACCAACAGTTACACTGTCAGTCATGGTTATCCTCATGTCCACCCCATCTGTTGATGGGTATAATCTTGTAATGAGCTACAACACACCTCAAGATACTCAGATGTAGCCTAAAATATACTCAAAGCCTTGCTCAGCTTCCTCAGGGACTGCTCGTTGATGCAGGGCTACAGAGACCATGGCACAAGAGGACCAGATGTGACATTTTCGTGGCAATGCTGAGTGTGATGAGAACAAGGAGGTTGATGTTTACCTGCTAGAAAAAGCCTAAGCTCCAAAACATGCCACTGAGATGCACATCTGTGTAAATGAAGTGAGCCCAGGCCCTAAAATACGATGGACTATGCACTTGCAGTCCTGTGCAGCCCCTGTTTAACAGAAGGCCAATGGGTTACTCTTGTGAAGAGTTTCCAACAATTGTAGCACAAAAAAAAAGNAATGGGTTACTCTTGTGAAGAGTTTCCAACTATTGCAGCACAAAAAAATCTCTAGAAACCTTTGTAAAACATCACATGGAATTTTGCTCTAAATATTTCAATGTGTAGTTAGAAATATGCCATAGAAAAGTATAATTCTACCTCTCCCACAGCCCCAGCATCTTCCACTTCAAATTCACTAGAAACTTCCCTGACAATGAGATCCAGCTGGAGTCTGATATGTGGAAAGGCAAAGATCTGATCCTGTAGTCAGACAGAAAAAATCCAGACACATAAGTAAAAAAAAAGAAAGTAATAACTTGTATTCTTTTCCATTTTCACATCTTACTGTTTGTTCTGTTCTTCATGTGGTGAAGTGTTAGTGATTAAAGGAACTTCTTGCAGATTATTCAATTTATTGCCCTTAACATGTAGCATATCTAAAATGAGATTGCCAGAAAGACAGCAGGACAGACTTTTAGAGGCACTCAAGTCTCAAATCCCTCAAACTCATCACTGTGTTCTCAAGGAAAAGCTCAGGACAGATACATTGGCACAGAGGATGATCACCTTTTTCTTTGATAGAGATCATGAGTAAAGTCTGTTTAGGTGACTTATATAGCTGTTAAATTAATATTATATATATATTAATTAGGATAAAATATATAAAAAGTCCAAAGCTCAGCACTTAACTTTCATAAGTTCAGCTTTCCCCCAACTTTTTATAAAAAAAAAGGAAGTTTAAATAAACACGTTGGAATATCTAGTGACTCAAAATTGTGTAATGTTCAGATGAATAACCATTAAAAATCTGGAAGCACACCACTTCTATTAAAACTGCACAGAGGAAGAAAACTTCAGTGAAGTTTTTATATATTCTGGGTTTAAATCAAATATATTCCCAATGATAAGAATCTGTCTTACAGTCAGCTACCAGGGACAGCAAGATAAGTTAGACAGCTAGCTGGTAGCATAATTATGCTCCAATATAAAAATATAACCATTCTCTTTGCTTTGTTAATAGCTCTGGCAATTTGAACCAACTCAGTAAAAAGCAAAAAAGGTATTTGGCTGTCTCAAAGTCATCACACAGCACTCTTGTGTAATGCTTACTTTGAATAAAGAGCTGACACCGTGTTCTAACATGACACACCAGTCACAATTCTTCAAAGGACAGGAGTGGTTTTTAAATCAGAAGTGAATGGGTGTTTAAGCCACTTTTCAAGACAGTCTTACTGCTGTCCTTGTGAGTGGCAGGACTGCTCCAAAGTCACTGCAGCCTTGTTGGAGATGTGACCTTTGGGCAGTTTCATCAAATTAAGAACTGAAATCCAGGGGCTGGCCAAGGGTCTCTGATACAGGTGCAAACCTTTCCACTCAAACAAAAAAAATTAAAGAGGCTTTAAAAAATAATGGATCACAGCACTGATGAATGGACCCTGCTATGCCTTTCCACTTGGATTTTTTCATTTGCTTGATGAAGAGAACACACATCCCCACAGCCATGAACACATCAGAAACAGGGACCTTGATTCTGCAGAGCCTGGGGGGACACAGTGCTAGGAAGGAGGCAAAATCCATCAGCATGGAGAACCTAGCTCTTGTCTGCTGTCCTGTACTGCCATGGGTCTCTTCCCTTTGATGTGAAGAATTATTTCTATCCTTCATGTTTAGGAAATTCTTTGTAAAATGGGGAAAAAGCTGCAAAACTAAAAAAAAAAAAACAAAAACCCCACAAAAAACACCTAAAAATCTCCAAACAAAAAACCTCCAAAAAAAAAAAAAAAAAAAAACAAAAACCCCACAAAAAACACCTAAAAATCTCCAAACAAAAAACCCCCAAAAAAAAAAAAAAAAACAAAAACCCCACAAAAAACACCTAAAAATCTCCAAACAAAAAACCCCCAAAAAAAAAAAAAAAAACAAAAACCCCACAAAAAACACCTAAAAATCTCCAAACAAAAAACCCCCAAAAAAAAAAAAAAAAACAAAAACCCCACAAAAAACACCTAAAAATCTCCAAACAAAAAACCTCCAAAAAAAAAAAACAAACCCCACTTAAAAAAGTGTATATACACCCATCTAGTTTTCATTTTCTTTGAGATTAGAAGAAATGATCATTACCACATTTCCAGAAAAAAAAAGTTGTGGTGGCACACTGAAAAATGAGCTTGGACACTTAAATCAGCACAAGTTTGGCTTTATATGCCAGGGAAATGAAAAGTGCAAGTGGAAGGATTTCATGAGACATAGCTTCACTTCTGGACTGACACCCAGCCAGCCCTAGCTGCTTATTTCCCACCCACTCAGCTCTGCCAGTGCAAGTCTCCAGAGCTGCAATCCAAACCATCCCCATGGAAAAACAAAACAAAAACCCCCAAATCACATGTCCTTTGGGTGTTGCTTTTACTTTAACAGCAAATGTATCAGAGAGTGTCTTTTCCTTGCCCATCAGTGAAAACTTATTCAGAGCAAAAAGCAAAACCAAGACAGTCTCCTGACCCTTTCCCCACAAAAGATAATAATAATAATCATAATCACAATCACACAATAAGGTAATTAAAAACCACAGATTTGACCACATACCTGGCTGCTTAGCTATCCCTTTTGACAAGTAATCATCTTAATAAGTTCATTATGAACAATCTTAATAATTTTTTCCCTCTGCTGTCCCCCTACTCCGCCAGTAGCAAAATTCAACATCATTTTCTTTATACAGATTCAAGCTCTTTTTAGCAACATTAATATTAGGGGACTGTGTTGAGGGTGGTTGCATAATTTCTTGCACAGTGAAGTCCTGAACTAGGACTGGAATTACTAATATCACTGAAATTCTCCTATTCCTAATAATAATAAATTGAAAATGACTGCTTGCCTTATCTCTGTAAGTAATGGGATCACATTAAGACAAGTGCACTGAAGATAAATATTGGATATAAACTCCTGACAGGAAGAATGAGAGATGGGAAGAAGTTCTTTCCCTTGAGTTATACTGATTTAGAGCAAGGGAAAAAAGAGCAGAAGTTGTAACACTACAGAAAGAACTGGACTGGCCAAAAATACAAGGGGAACGGTGGAGAGGGAAAGAACACCATAACCCAGATAATTTACACTATAAACCTGCAGCAATTGAAAATAAGTGTTGCCTAAAATCTTCTGTGGTCCTAATTAGAACAGTGTTGTTGAAATTTGTGGCTGGGGAAAAAAAAAAAATCAGGAAAAAAATAAATTAGGCTATTTGTTAAGAATTCATCCAGATTGCCTTAACGGTTGAATTTAGACCATCATGAACAGGATCTGCCTCTGACATAAACTTTAAATATTCTTGTAGGGTGCATCTATAGCTCCTGGTACAGAAGTTCTCTGAATGAAAGGAAAAAGGGCAGAGATCAGTTTATTTGTTTCTACACAGAGCCCAACATTTGCAAGAGACAGTCCCTTGCTTACATGAAGATGGAAGTTTAATTTTTTACCTTCCACCTTAGCAGTGGAGGATGGAGCACTCAGTGCTGTGATGAGCAGGTCAGGACTCCTCTGCAAGCTGGCATTACCCCACAAGGTCAGGAGAGCTAAAAATGACATTGTTTACTCATCAGCCAGCCCCTCTGTGGTAAGCAAAGGGAAGAAAAAAAGGGGAAGGAATCCTGTGGCAGGAGCTTAACTGCATGCTCCAAATTACCTCCAAAATCCCCTCCACCTTTTGTGGTGGTGACCTTGATCAGGACCTGCTTCTGCAAACAAACAAACAAAAGTGTTTTCCAACCCAAAGAAACAGAAAAAACCTCCACGTTCAGTCAGATGCCACGCAGCAAAGCCAGTGTGGGTATCCAGGAATTAATATGTGGCTATCTGCCAACCTCTGCCAGGGCTCTGCTGCAGGGCTGGCTTCCTGAACCAGGAGAGCACCAAGACCGATCTGTTGAGGCTGCAGCAGGGTGGGGGGATCTCCCTGCTGGGCTGCATTTCTCTGCTAATGGCTAGTGACAGCTCCCAGCCACTGTGGCCAGCCTCTCTTCCCCCTCTTTTTAAAGAGGCAATTAATTGTCTTAATGTCTCGCTGTGTTTTGCAGAGCTACCTGCTCTCAGGAAATGAAACTCTACAGGGACTGGGTGTTTTTCTAGTGCTTGAGCAGTCATCTGACACCTGGGCAAGTGGGAGCTGGCTCCTGCCAAGGCCAGGACTCTCACAGCAGCACCAGGGGGGTCAGAAAATCAGAAAAGCAAGGTTCCAGCTCTCCCGGGCTGAGCAAAGCTAAGCCTAGCTTTCCAAGTCTATTTACATTGCATATGGGCACCTCACTGCACTGACCCCGCAGGGCACAGCAATTTTCAGAACATCTCAGAGCAAAGGAGCTCTCCAATCTGGTTTTAACAAAGTCAACAGTCAGGCAAGCTCAGGCCTCCAACCCAGCAATGTCTGGGCTTCACCTTGGGTGTAAACATGCCAAAGAGGAGCCAGCTGCCTAACCTTTGGGTGGGTGAGGCAAGCAATCCTTCAACCATGCCTGCTTTCCAGCCTTGGACTGCTCCTTTTGCCTTGCCCTGGAGTCAGCAGGAGGCCCCGAGGATGCTGTGCCTCCCTGCAGGGCACAGTGGCTGTCCAGGTGTGAAAGTGAAGATACTGGGGGGGTGTTTGTAGCCAGCCATATTTCAAACCCTTCAAATCATCTGGCCCCACACCCCAAGGGTCTGTCCTATCTGCCCCTGATAACTTTCAGTGCTTGAGACTTTTAATCAGAGATTGTCAGCAGAATAATTGATAACAACCTGTTGCAGTGATCTTTTTATTCCTTTCCCCTAGGAAAAAATTCAGGATCACTGAATATTAGTTTGTTCCAGACTCACAAATACATTTCTGCCACTCTTTAGCTACTACAGTGCTGCTCTCACCAATCAGCTGGGTCACAGATAAATAGAGAGAATAAGTGTGTGTATATATTCCATTTCTGTCTTCCTGCACCACAAAATAAGATCATTGCCAATATTATCTGTAAGAGCAAACCTGTATCAAGGGTTATTCACACAGTAATCACAGTAAAACAATGCAACAAATCTGAATTTCTAACTTGAGCCTGGTCAGAACAGAATAATGCTGCTGAAAGGACATCCAGACAATATAGCTCTGCCCATCACCTGTAGATAAAAAACCTCTTTGGCAGGGGGGATGTTTACAGCTGACCTAATCAGAAGCTTCTCACAGATTTTTATTCCACCCTGCACCTTCTGTTGTAAATCAGGCTTTAAAAAGCAGATAGCAGGACAGTGATCTCATGTCAAAAGTGAGGGATGTTTGCTTAATGGGCCTTTAAATTGTTTTAGAAAACACACATACCACTGCCAACACAGTAACTCCCCACCATATTTTTTTTAACTTGCTCTGTCTTTATGAAAGCTAAAAAAAAATAAAGAGAGAGATGGGGAAAAAAAAAAAATCAGTATAAATAGCAATAACTTTTGTTTGTTTGCATTTTTCCAAAACACTCTTTTCTGGTTTCTTTGTAGACAGCTTGTGGCTGAAATCAGTTTTTGATATACACTCTCTTCAATAGTTCAAGGAAAATAAAAAACCACTGATTGCATGAATCTGAGCTGAATGGTCACTCTCTTTGTCAGAGGAGTGTTAGGGCATCTTTGAGGAGCAAATGAACATCAGAGGCCATGGAGCACACCAGACTGTTAAAGCTGTGATTCTAGAACACAGCTAGGAGGCTCAGGCACTTGGGGTTTGCATTTCACTTCTTCCTGGGCTTCTTTGAGAAACTCAGCTGTTTTGTTTTTAATAATTTCCTGACATGTATAAATTATCTTGCTCAAGTCTGTGTCTTGAACCCTTTATAGATCTGATGAAATATAGTTTATTATGTACATGTGTAATTTTTCAGAGGCCTTTTTTCCATCTTATTGTGTAGACTGCTGCAAATATCAAAGAATACAACTGGCTTTTGTTTCCCTTATCAGGTGACAACCAAAATGAAAATAGGATTTGAGCTTTTGAACAAGCTTGCATATTTTTCCCCTGTTAGGTCCACTTTGCAAAGCTTTAAATATAATTTGTTCCTAATGGCAGAACAACTTGTTTTCTATTTTTATTTCCTGTGGATACATCTATGCAAATTTGCTCCAGTAACAACAAATTATTTCAGGTCATAAAAACACTGAGCAGGGGGATAGAGAAAACAGTTGGTTCTGAGGGTCTGCTGCATCTCCTAGGTTTCCTTAAAAAATACAAAATTATAGTGCTGATTAACTTAATAAGCTGGGCTAATTACAGAAAGTTCCAGAAGACACTGGAGAGTCAGAAAATCCCTAAAACTAACAGCAGGTGATGCTATTTATATTTTGTTTTTATAAATTACAAAATGATTTAGAAAATAAGTGCATCTTGAGTGATAAAAAACTGATTAAACATAAATTGAATGGAAGAAGCAAACCCCCCTTCCTCCCTGATCAATAATTAAGGTTTCTGGTTTCAAAAGATTGAGAAGGTTGAAGTAGTAAACAAAATCTGGATTGAAAAGGTAAGAAATTACAGAGTGCCTAAGCTTTCTCTTCTAGCAGCCCCAAAAGCATACAAATTGGATAGAATTTGTATTTTGCACAAGGGAAGAATTATAGGGAAGGGCTCTGAGCACAACAGGATTAGCAGCAGTGTTTTAAGGGTACCAGAAGGAAACAGAAAGCTTTCAAGGAGAGGGAGAAGGTATTTATTGGCAAGAAGGCTATGTTCATAGCTGACAATAAGGATTAAATGAGAACTACCAGAGTCCAACAGTAAGTAATGAAAATAAATTGTAAATGATTCTTCACTCATATGAAGCCAAAAGCTGCTGCTCTGTAAAGAAAAAGGAGCAGAAACTGAAAAAAAAACCCAAAAACTGTAGGGAGTTTTCATAAACTAAACTTCATTTTTTGACAAGAGTCATGTTGGCAAACCTGTTGTCAAAGGTGGGGTAGCTAAAAAAGAAAAAAGTGGTAAACTTATATAGAGCTAAAGCAGGAGAAAAACAAAGGACCTAGATGCTAAAACACCAGCACAAGTATTACATTTAAAAAAAAAAGGACAGGAAGTCACAAATTCTTTCTTGACACTTCAAAGAAATATCTCAGTTCAGGCAGCAGGATGCACCATCAGCAAGTCTGGCATCATACCTGCATTTAAAGACTGGGGAAGAAGTGAGCAACTCTCTTCCCTCAGAGCACCACCTGACCTGACTGGTACAGACAGATTCAGGAAAGAAATCTGCCGTGGAAAATGTTGACAAGAGAATTTCAAAATAAGAAAATTGTGACATAAGTAGAGAGTAAGATAAAACGCAACACAGGTTTGCTAAAGGTAGGAGTTGACACACTTGACATCCTCCTTTGATACAAATTTCTAGACAAGGGCGACACAGCAGATCTGATCTATTTGGTATTGAGAAAAGCACTGGATTTTGTGTTACATATGGCATTTCTAGTTAAAAGGGAGGGGAATTGCTTAGTTAGTAGCTATACAGCTAGTCCTACACAGACACAAGAGTTAGCAGGGCGGGCAGGTCTCAGTGCCAAGCCAGAGGGATGTCTGAAAACACTTTTTCAGTGGCTGACCCTGCAACAACCTTTATTTTCATTCAATACCCTGACACTCCATAAAGAAGCCTGCTGAAGTTTCTCTTGAATCAGAATTTCAGAAAATATTACAATACACAAGAGGATCCAAACGCTGCAGGGCTGCACCTGCGTTTGTGTTTTCATTTGGAGCAGTAACTCTCCCTGTAAGCAAACATTTGAGGAGTCAGTCCAGTTGTTAGTGGGGTTTTTGCTACTCAGGACCAGGTGGGGCTAGAAGGAGTTCCTCTCTGCTTTCATTGTCCAAAAGCTTGGAACACAGGGAGGATGAGGCAGAAGCAGATTTGCTGGGTGGAACAGCTTGTGCTATTTGCTGATGCAGACAGAGCACTGGTCTCCTCGAGGACTTCAGTCACAGAAAAGAGATGTAATGTACACAGTTCCAGGTCATACATCCAAGATTAAGAAAAAACCCTTCGTACTTGGAAATGCCAGAGGGGAAAAGAGGTTAAGGCTTCATCAGAAGATGATTTTGAAACAGAAAGGTAATGCATTAGGTGTGCCTGTGAGGAGAGGGAACACCAGAGCAGACTAGCCCAGAGTAACCCACACCTGCACCTTGGCTTGCCTGAATTTCTCTCCTGTGTTTGGGCTACCACACCCTCAGTTTCAGAGCCTCTCTGTCCCACTGCAGCTCTCAGCCACCTCTTCCAAGCAGGACTGACTGCACGAGTGAATCACAGTTCAGTTCCTGCAGGACTCACCCAGCAGCCCCAGCCCAAGGGGTCCAGTCCCTGCCCGGTTGGAGAGGAGGAGAGGGGCAGTGCCACTGCTGTGGGGCAGTGCTGCCTGCTCCAGCCTCCTGGGGCAGGTGCCAGAGCTGCAGGAGGCTCAGCTTTTCCCACTGACTGCCCATGAGCAGAGCCTGGCAGCTCTGCTTCACACACAGGGGAAATCCCCCAGGAGCGTGGGCTGCCCTCGCTTCCTCCACGGCTGCTCGTCCTCCTGCTGCCTGCTGGAAGTGCTGCTGGAGAGAGCACACACTGTTCTCAGGTTATTTTCCATAAGAAGAGGGGTCCAGGACTGCCTCTACCACTCAGCAGGGAGATGCTTGTGAAATTTCCAGTTTGGAGAGGCTGACACCTGCTGCCTTCCACCTGAGACCCTGTCTGGGCATCTGGGAGCAGCCAACAGCCCACACTGAAGCTCAGAAATCTGGGTTAAAACACACACACACACACTCTCCCAACACAAAAAATACAGCATGGATGCAGTGACAAAGTGAAAAACCACTGCTGTGACCTTACCCCATCAGAGGCCTGAGCAGACAAGAAGTGGAAGGCAAAAAGTGGTGCAGAATTACAAAGGGGTCAGCATGGGCAGTGTCCCCAGACCCCCTTCCCTGTCTCTGAGCTACTGGTCCTGCTCCCCTGGCAGCAGGAGCTTGTGTTTATCTGGAGTCCCCAGAGCCAGGCTGCAATAGGAGATCCATCCAGAGCCAGTATTAGGAACTGTTCAAATTTACCTGCTAAATTTTTGCTTTTTTAGGTATGCTTGAAAGCTGTTTAAGAAGGAATCATTTTGATTCTTCAAAGTGAAGAATTTTTCAGGGTGGAAACCTCCCTGAAATCCTCTTTGATTCAGGGAATATTAACCTACTTAAGCTACATTATGCTCAAAAGCTATGGTGCTGGATGACATGGAAAATCCAGAGGGAGCTAGATCAATCAGAAATTAAGACTTCCAGATGCCATTTTATAAATTAATGATTTGGTTTCCCATTTGTACAAGTGCTGATGTAAACAACAATTCTCAGAAACCTCCAAGTATAGAAAAAACCAAAAGGCCCAGCAGCATATTTTAGTGTTACTGTAGTTCAATAAGTGCATTTATTGCAGTTCCTTGGGGAGTTGTGCAATATGTATCATAGACAAAAATATGTTTTATGGGCCAAATCCTGCTCTCAAACTTCATTAGAGGCTTTAAACTGGCATAATGGAAAATGAACATGCTTCCTCTGAGATCTCCAAATCTCTTTTGAAATAAGGACAAAAATAGGAACTAAAAATATTTACCATCTGGAAGGCACATGTAATCTACAAAAGAAAAAAAAGAAGATGCAAAGTAGCCACCTACTCATTAGAATTGATTACCTCTTCTAGATATAGAAAGCCACCCACCCAAGTTTTCTTCTTTTGGCACACTCTGCCACAAGTTAAAACTGTGTTTGACAATGATTAAATGAGTGTTGATGCTTATTTTTTTCTGAAATCTCACCTAGCTGATTTATCTTCATTAAAAAGGAAAGAGCTGTTTGTTCTAATTGTAGTAGAAACAAATCACATGGTTATTTGGGATTTCATTCTAAGGAAAGGCACAGACACCACCCCATCTGAAATTTTGGGTGTTATCACTCCTCATGTGCTCAGGTGTGTACATACAGGTATTTGATTGGCCCTGCTACATCTCTGTGAAGAGATCCAGCTGGCTAGAAGAGCCCTTAAAAATTAAATAAAAATAAATAGTTAAAAAAACACCCCAGAAGGATAAAGGCATTTCCAGCTTCTCTGTCGAGACTGCAGAATCAGCCAGTTGAAGTGTCAGAACAAGTTTACTGATAAAAAAATTGTGTTACGTCCGTGTGTACTCAGCACCTAAATAAAAAAAAATTTGGTCTGAAGTTTTACAAACAATCTCTTCTTCTTAAATTTCTTCCTACTTTAGTGCCACCTGAGAAGCTACACAGCAAACTCCAGCTCCCAAAGGCAGAGCAAGGTATACTAAAGGAGGGTTTTGCTTTTCTGACAAAATGCCTTTATAACAATATTGTGGGAGCATTCCTACTCCCTATGTTTAGAGTGTAGCAAACAGTCTAGAAGTCACAGTGCTCTTAGAAAGAATTGTGGTTGTTTCAGTTACTTATCACAATCATTCAAACAGCTTTGAAAATATATGTTTCATTTTGCTTAATATGTTTAAGACCACAGTGAAGGGGGGAAAATAAAAAGTATCCCAGTTTCCCAGGATAAATAATTGCCAAAGCTGGAGGGTCAGTTTCTTTCCCTCCAGGCTTGCAACAAATCAAAGGCATTGCTTGAGAAATGACTATGGATAACTAGGGAAATAACTAGGAAATTACCAAGAAGCTATTTTATTATGTCTATGAGAACCCAGTTATAAAGCGATTACCGAAAGAAATAATCTGTTCCTGCACCCTAAAATTGAGCTGTCTGTTCATTATTTTGACTAAATTAGGGCAATCCCAGAGTGAAGGAATGTGTTGCCATTTATACTACAGCTCAAACTGGAATTCTGGTAAAAGCAACTGTGGGCCAATCCTCCTGTCTCGTCCAAGGGTAGAGACAGTGGGATGAAAACACTGGGATTTTTTTCCTACACTGCTTGAGACAAAGTGTCTGGGGGAAAGGGACTTCTCTGCTCTTTCTGAGGAATGAGAGGAAATGGAAGACAGTTTTTGGGAAGGTTAGAAACAGCACAAGCCTACTGAATGGCCATTAATGTTTAGGATAACTCTTTCCATTGCAGGTTAAACTACTGCTACTCGCAGGTCCTCTGAAGATGAATGGCTGCTCCATTAGGCTCAATTCCACAGACACTGCTTACAGAGCATTACACAGACACTGATATTAAATAAATCATAAGCCATTTGGAGGAAAGAAACGCTGTAAAACAGCCACCATGCTGACCAGAAGGTCCACAGGGTTTGTAACTGGCTGCACACAATTCTACTTGGGGGCACCAGTTGGAATCAAGCAAGAATCAACAGCATGACATTTACTCAGTGAAAAAATAAATGCAATAATCTCAGCGCATCGGAAAGCGCGTCCACACAAACACATGAGCACATCAATCCTGTGTTGGCAGGCCCTGGAACACCTGGCAGGGAGAGGGCTTCTGCAGAGACAGAGAGGAAGAGAGGCAGAGCAGCAAATACTGCCGTCAGCTCCTGAAGCAGGTCATAGCTGGGCTGCTTCAGAGCACAGTGTGGAAAACAGGCTTGGAGCAGCAAGCTGTCTGCTAGGGATAGACCCCAACTCCAAGTCATGTTCAGCTTGATGCCTCAGGTTTTAGCTTTTATATTTTTCAGAATCTGCCCTGCTTTAGTGCGTAGTTCTGATTTTCGTATTAAGGGATGGCAGCTCTCTTCACAGAGTAGCCAGACAAAACAATTCCTTTCCTAGCTTAGGACCCAGGACAACTGATCCAAATCTCAGGCCCAAGAACATGAACAACATGGACTGAAGAGAGAAAACAAGAAGGATGGGACTTCATAACCTGAAGCTATAATTGGACAATTAACTCCAATATGCCAATGGACCAAAACTTATAAAAGTGAGAGACCTCGTGACTGTTTGTCCATTTTGTGACCATTTTGGGTCATCTTGGGTGTGGTCCTGGCTGGGCTCTGTACTGCCCAAGGTCATTGAGGCCTTCTAATAAATCCCTACTTTATTCTTTAACTCTGTCCAGTCTCTGTTCCAGGTCAGCCTTCACAAGGCAACAAACTAACGGACAGCTACTCAATGGTGCCCAGGTTCCAGTGGATAATTTCATAGATCAACATGAAAAAACCAGCAGGGCTGGGCCAGTAAAGAGTTCCTTACTGCTGCTTTCTCAAATGTGATAATGCAGCACCCCTACTTGCCAAGGAGATGGGAACAATTAACCAGAAATCCAGAGATACCACCTGTTTCGTGTCTTACTGAGCTGAAGGCAGATCTGCTTTATGGTCTGAAACCTACCCCTAAAATTGCCCCAAGTGCAGGCAACTCATTTTGTTTCAGTGGAATTTTGCTGGGTTAGAAGACAATTTTGGTTTATTCTGTAGACAGACAGCCTTCCATTTATACCATCTTCTGAAAGCTAGTTTAACACTATAAACTCTTCGTATTATCCTTTGCATTAAAGACCTAAAAACATAATCCAAAGATGAAAAAAAAAATTATTTTCCTGACCCACCCTTCTTCAAGTGTTTATTACTTTAGTTTCATGTAAGCTTGGCTATGATAATTCCCAAGGTCAGACCTTCAGGACCTTCAGGATTTAGACTGGAACACCATTTTCCCCTCCCATCCAGATTCTCATCTCATAAAATAGCCAAAGCACTTTGGCTAGAACTTTTCAGCTCCACATGAAGGCACCAAATGAATTACAGTACACACTGTATTCAATAAGAGTGAATACTTCAAAGCTTCCTAATAACTAGGGCATGAATGTAAAATGTGTTGCTCTGCACATCTAAGAGTTTTCCCCTTTCTCATCATGTTCTTTGAAAAGGTGGCTTTATTCAGATTTTTGTGACTGTTCTTGTTCTACAAAAGCACTTTTAGGATTTTATTGAGGTTTACATACACCAGTGTTCAAGACGAAAGGCTTTCATGTCAATTATTAATAACAAAATCTTTCATCTGTCTATTTAAAAAAATAAAAACATGGTCCTTTTTTTCCTCATTTTGATGTTTAATTTAGAATGAAAATCAAACTCTTTAAAAAAGTTTTCCTCACTATCACAAGGGAAAGTATGATGTTTTTAAGAATTCTCTCTATGAAGATAATGCCTACTAAAAATAAAATAGAAAATAATAAAATAAAGGGCTTAATCCTTTTTAAAAAAACGTTGAGCATATTTAATGATTTCAACAGGAGTGGAAATGCAGTTAGGATCTCATGGAATCAGAACACAAAATGTATTCCTATTCCAATTCCTACTAATGTATTTGGGGATAGTCAGTTCATTGACTTAGAAAGCGCCTCAACAGGGACTTCAAGAGCTGTAAAAAATTGAAATATTCCTGATTTAAAGAAAACCCGATTTGGTTTGACACCTATTCCTCTAAAACATCTCAGCAAGACCACAGACTAGCCCCATATTAGCACAGAGCAGGAGGGCTTGTCCTGTGATGAGCTGGACTCCTGGTGCCCTTGCAGTGTAATTGCTCATTGACAGGCACCTAAGGCTGTAGTACAAGCAATTAAAGTCTCTGGTGCTCTGCAAGAGTCATTTCACAGCCCTTCCTGGAGCACTGCTGCCCAGGCCCCTGTCCAGGACCTGTGGCTGTCACATCTCATGGCATTTTCAAATTAGAACTGCGAGTGGATTCTATTTCGTTCATTTTTATTTCTGCAGCACTAACTACCACAAAAAAAAAATCCTGCTTCCCTGAAACACTCATCAGGTGTCACTTAATACAGACTTCCCTTCAGAATTTCAGATAGGCCTACCAAATTTCATATTTAGGGTTTGAAATGAATTGATTTTGTTTGAGACAGCAGCGCTTTCACTTCTTTAATTTAATTGTAAGAAGTCCTTGCCCTTCTAATTACATTTATATCTCAATTAAGATTCAATATTTCTAGCCTGATTTCATGTTTCTAACACATTTCATCACTGAATTTTGAGCTGTTGGTGGATGTAGCTTTGGGTGCTTTCCTACAGCCCCAACACAATGCAAGCTGCACAAGAGAAGTCAGGTGTTTGCACACCTTGTCTTGATGTGGTCTCTCCCATCAGCTCCAGGAACCACATTTATTAAGCTGTCCTGTTTGCAACACAAGCAGAAAAAGATACCAAAATGCATCTTGGAACTCATATTTCTAAAATGTGACTAGATTATTTTTTTTGAAAAAGAAATCAGCAGATAAAATAACCCAAGTATATTTTGTCTGTAAATTTTCTCCCTGTACACCATGTAGCTGCACTTCAGAGCAGTTCCACACTGCTTTCTCTGGACAGAACAGATTAGACTTAGATTGTCTTCTCTAGCAGCTCCTATGACAATTCAAGATGAATTTTTTCCCTGGCCTTCACAAAAAGAAGAAATCCAAACAAACTCAAGCCTCTAAAAAGTTTGGAAGCCATTCCAAAATACTAGTTAAAAAGCCACAGGAGCAAGTTCATATTGTGCACTTGACAATGTAGAGAGAAGAAAGATAAAGGCAGCACGAGTTGGTACTTAGGTCTAATGACAGGGATGCCATTTCAATGCCATTTCAGCTTCACTGCTGATTAATGATATAATCTCTGACACATTATAGCCACACCATGCCTCAGTTTTACCATCTGTATATTGAGGACAAAAATATTCACCCCCATTTCCAAAGAGGCTTAAAAGTTTTGTGAAAAGAACACCAGATAAGGTAAAAAAAAATTATAATCATCAATTTTGGTTATCAGATAGCTTAAGGGGCTCCTTTCACACATGACTGATGGGTGCTTTGGGAGGAAAATTAAGTGTTTGAGCAAGATTCTGCCTTTTGTTACCTTTTCTGCCTTTAATTATTATTTTCATCTTCTGATTAGGCTAGTGCTGATCTGGAAATCTTACCCACACTCTAAAGTGAAATAAACCCCTCACCTTTTTATTTGACAGCATTGAGGCCCTTTCATTGTACGTGGAGGTACTTTAATTACCTGTTCTTCCTTCTCTTCCTTCCCCCCTGCCACACAAATGAAGAGGCTAATCCTGTTTTACTCATCATGAATGATAGCAAAGGTGTGATTCATTTGCCCTAATTTAGTCACCATCTGCCCAGGGTCTGAGGCAGGTACCTCTGTTTATTATCAGCAGAGAGAAACAGGTATCTCCAGAGAGCAATTTATCTTCTCCTGAGATGGGGAGTGTCTAAAATAGGTCAGAAAAATCACACTCTGGAGATATCTATTGTATTTCTGGGAGCATTAAGGGAGCCTGAGGTGACTGGCTCCAACTTGGGTGCATAACTTTTAGACAAGCCATGCAGAATATCCACCAGAGCTGCTAAAATGATATAATAATTCTCACTGCAGGCTGATACAATCTAAATGGGACTGACATCTCACAGAGTCTGGCACGGACAGTCATAGTTAGCAACTGTGAATTTGATACCTGACATTAATCAGGAGATAATAGTGAGATTGTAGCTTTGAGAGCCATCAGATGAACTCGACCCAGGCACCATTAATCAAACCCACTTTACTTTCACATCCCATACTTTGGGGCCTCCATGCATGAGGCAGTGATGCTAAAATGTGCAGCTGAGCATGTCTTCCCCTGGAACAGCAAGTTCCTTACTGCTAATAATAGTAAATTAGTTACTATTGATTCTCAAACACTGTGGTTATCCCAGTCTAATCATTAACCTTCCTGCAAGGTAGGAAAGTTCCCCATCAAAAGGAATCAATTTTAAGTTTGGGTCCTCACTTATAAAAAAAAAAAAAAAAAAATAGGATACTTAAGGTTTGTCATGATTGCTCAGGAGATTGAGTAGAGGTACTCTTGACAAAGAAATAAAGATGTAGGAAGATTTATTTTGCCACATAAATCCAACCACAAGACCCAGATGTCCCAGGCATGTGGGTAATCATCACTGCAATGCAATTATCTCTCAGGGCACTGTGGCCCACCTTGTAGGGCACACTGCAACAGCACACAACAGCTTAGGACAAGAATTGGCTAAACACACTGAGCTGCTGACACTCCTTCCCAAGAAACTTTGGTTTCTATGCTATTAGCAGAGAGGCCTCAAGTGAGAAGTTAAATTAACAAATAAACTGCCAACAAATTCAAAAAAGGAAAGGAAAAAAGGTGGTGCTTCTGTGTGAAAAAGCCTACTGGCACCTCCAGAAAACTGTCTGTATCTGTCCTGCCCTTGAGTTTTCCAATCCTGCTGCCATCCTAATCACTTTTGAAAGTTACAGTTGCTTCTTTTACTGTTTTATTAAATCCCAACTCTTCAGACTTCAGGTGTTGGAGGTACTGAACATAAATTATGTCCTGCCCTGGGAAGGGGCTCTACTCTCAGCAGCATGGATTTTCTTTCCTTAGAAATCTGGCTTGAGTTAATTCCATGTGACACCACCACCCCCCTCCCCAGCAAACTAACAATTACCCTGTTTTGAACCCATGCCACTTTTACTCATTATTTCCTCTTAGTTTCAACTGCCTCTCAGTCCTAGCAGCTGTCCCACAAAGCCTCAAACATAATTTTCCATCCCAACACGAACATCACAAAAGGAAACTTTCCTCTCCCAGAAATGCCTTTCAAGGGGCCTTGCACTTCAAAATCAATCCAAATCTCAAAAATTTGACTTTATATATTTTCCCATTTCAGAGAATATATTCCCCATTAGATATAAAAAAGCTGAAATATAAAAAAAAACTGGAGTACTCACAAGAGTGAAGAGAGCACAGCAACCAACAGCTCCTCTGCTAAGGAACTTTTCAAGCTGCAGTGG
This sequence comes from Promerops cafer, assembly GCA_013398275.1. Taxonomy (NCBI): domain Eukaryota; kingdom Metazoa; phylum Chordata; class Aves; order Passeriformes; family Nectariniidae; genus Promerops; species Promerops cafer. Next base: position 1,499,004 of record VZSE01006895.1, on the reverse strand, counting down.
CCCACCTGATCCCAATTTAAGGGTTAGCCCCAAAGTGGGGCGGGTCAAAGAAACACTCAGACTTCAAAAAAAAAAGCCTTTTTAAGAAGCTGTTGCTGTTAACAGCTGTTAGTTGTTATCTCTGCATGAAATGACAGAAACTGTTGAGCTCTTCTACTGACAGCCTTGCTCTTTGTTTTATGTAATTCCCCAGTCAACAATATTTTGTGTTTTGTGGTAACATGCACAATAGTTTTCCTGTGCACAAAAACTCATATGCAAACCCTCTATATTTTCAACAGGAATCAATATTGATCATGTTTTTTAAGCCAGCATTTTATTCAAAGGATCCCCAACATCCAGGAAATTTTACCCAAACAACACCAACAGCCCATTATTATTCTTTACAAGAAAAATAATGGTTCATAGACTTACAGTAAAATGTATATATCTGTCAATTAGGCTTGGAATTCCCAAATTCAAATGGGCATTTATCTATAGATATTTTGTACAATTTTGTACAAATTCTTCACTTGCACACCCACATCTTAATTGTCTGTGTTTATCAGGTTTAGCTTCACAGACACTGTAAATCTTCAATTTACATTTTAAACTAGTAAAACTGGACTAGAAAGAGGGTACTAAGGAATAAAATGCCATCTGCAGGTTTACTTCTTGGGCCAATATTGGCACTGGTAATAACACCAAATTCTCCTGATCCCTGGTCTAGCATTATTAACACAGGCCCAACTTTATTTTAAATCAAAGTTGTTGGAAAACAGAGCAGCACTGAGTCAAAAATGTGCGTGTCTCACCTGAATGCAAATTTGCAGTCACATTTTTGGCTTTGTACAGCCATCATACAGCACCACACAGATTTTCCTGTGTTTATTGTACACAAATGATAATTGTGATAACTGGAGGATGCCAGCCTCTTGCCTGACTCTTAGGGAGCCAAACTGAGCTGAGCACACATGCACAAAGGTTACAGCCTGCATCAAAGGTGTAATCACCCTAACTAGTGGAATAAAAACGATTTAGGTCACACCACAGAAGCACTCAAAAATCAACACTGCCCTGAATGCAAAATGAGACTGAAACCAATAGCTAGCCTGAACTTTGTTCACAAATTCAAATTTCCACCAGCAGCAATGCCAGCTCTCACTGTTTTCTTTGGGACTGTTGTGATATTTGTTGTTCTTCTTAAAGGCCTGGCACCTGTGGTCAAGGGATTAGGTGTTGATCTCTGCTTTCTCCTAAAATAAAAGTAACTTTTGCAAGCTTGAGGGAATGCTTCTAGATGTTGCCTGTGCATGGCAGGCTCTGGACTAGCTCTTCCTGAGCTGCAGAGCCCCAGACCCAAAGCAGCTCAAGGAGAAAGCACAAGGTGAGAGTGCTGTTGGTAACTCCTGTGGAGGTGTATGGGCTGTCTGCTATCAGGATTTTTGGAAAGATGTTTGCTTGTGCTCTGCTGATGTAAAAAACTAGGCAGATCAAATTCACGTTTAACTCTTCAGGCAAAAAAAGACAGAGAAAATGAATAAAAAAAATTACCTCAAGCCCATATTTACCCCAGGATTTGCTCCAATGTCAGGGTTTTCTTGCCAGGGGTGTGGGATGCAGGGGGTTTCTGTAGCCCAAGAGGTTGTGAAGGCACACTTACAAAAAGTGAAATTTTTCCAGTGCTGTCCTCTCCATGTCCTGCTCCAAGAGGACTGTACAAACCATGTACAGGACATGGTTCAGCTTTCAGCCTGGAAATTTCAATCCACTCCCACCTCTAGTGGGACTAAAACAGTGACTTTTCTAAACTTAAGAAGCTGTTAGGAAGAGGAAAAAAAAAATTGGCTATCATTTGATAGGCACTCTGATCAGGTGCTGTTCATAAGCAATAAGATTTATAGACAAGAAAAAAATATTTGTGAGCAGCCACAAGGCAAAATTTGCTGTTATTGTTAATTTTGCTAGGATTGGCTAGTAAAAAAAAAAAAAAAAAAAAAAAAAAAAAAAAAAA
>VZSE01006895.1:1238165-1496978 GCA_013398275.1 Promerops cafer | reverse complement strand
AAAAAAAAAAAAAAAAAAAAAAAAAAAAAAAAAAAAATTACAGAAATCAAAGACTGGAGATGGCCACTGGGAAGAAGAACAAACAACATCTTCATATATTTTCTGTTTTGCATGGAGTTTTCCTGGAAGGGCCCGTCTGAAACAGAATAATGTTGGTTGTTATGCTTCTAGAATGAAGAAGTGTGAATTCTCCTATTAAGGGTGTATGAACAGGGCTTCCCCTTACCCAGTAAACACTTCTCATTTCTGATGTTGTTTGAATCCCTTTTTTAAAAAAAAAAAGTTTAAAATATGAGAAGCAGAAGTCAAGGATACAAATTCTAAATATTTGTCTGATTTTGCTATCTGTGACTTTCACTTACTCTCACAAAAAAGCATCTGACACCTGAAGTTGTGCTGGGTTTCCATCTCTGTAAGGAGTTCAGCACCAACTCCTGCATGAATGAATAATGAGTGTTAAATGTCATCCACCCTGCAAAGCTTTCCTCCAAGATATTCCTGTTCAAGGGACTATTATCAGTGCAGCCCTAGCTCCCAAAATTCAAATTCCAACTTTCCCGCTGTTTGGAAAAACTATAATATTTACCAATTACCTTTAAATTTTTAGTTTTCATATACATCTACGTCCTGGCACATAAAGAAATATTCTGAATACTTTATGCTTTTTATAGCTGTTTGCTCCAAGTGAAACAAACCAGGCAATGTGCAGACTAGATTACAAAGGAGATTTCACCTGCTGCTCTGAGGCCAGGTGTGCATATAACCAACACTGGGAAAGCACATTTCTAATTCTGCTGAACCACAAGACTGTGAATTAAATGAGAATTTCCATTCAGAGAGAGCAGGCTTCCTTTAAGGGCATGAAGGGAAGATGTATGAGGTAAGAAAAGTATATTTAGGTATTGTCTGCCTTGATTATACCATCTCTTTTAGATTTTCAAAGGAGTAGGAAACTATCTGGATTGCATTCTCAGCAAGTTGGGCTTACAAATGTTACTGAAGTGTAATAGCTCCCCCTGCCAGGTTTAGATAATAAGCTACATTTCATACATGTGTAGGTACCCTCACACACACTCCAGAAATAAGTTAACACCTATGTTATCATTTGCTGTCACTTCTTTAATCTTCAATGATTATTAGATCAAAAGAAAAAAAAAAAATATGTGCACCTGATACCTAATGTGTATTAAGTAATTTTGTAAAACTTTCAAAGAAGCAGATATTAATATTAATTTGAATTCAGTGTGGGTGAGAGAAATGTAAAATTATTCCATGCAGTAAGGGGGCAATAAACTAAATTACAAAATTTTAATTTTGTTTTAATTTACTGTTAACTTTTCAGCCTTCTATCAAATTAACCTATTTTTTAATCTCAGGCACTTAATTTCATGAAAGATAATTGTGATCTAAAACTGTTGACTGCTGGCAAGCTAGGACCAAACTCTTTTTGTGTTGCACCGTGTTTGGTCCATTTTTGTCTTCAATAAAACTGATGAAAAGACTTCAGAGCTAACAGCCTTAACCTTCAGAAACCTACACTTATGACTGATGCCAAGAAATCCTATAGGATGATTCTGAAAGTCAGGTTATTAAAAAATAATTATATCTGAACAGGTAAAATTCAAATCTCTCACGAAGTCCCCAGTCTTAAAAACTTTCAATAACTCTATGGACACGTGAAAATGTCTACATATGTGTCTATATCCACAGAAGAGATACAGTGGTAATGACTAGGCTGAAGTCTTGAAAATCTGAGTGTGAAAGTAGGTAATAATAATAATAACAACAACAACAGCAATAATAATAATAATAATAATAATAATAATAATAATAATAATAATAATGTAATTATTCAAGAAAATCTATTTTTGCCATCCTCTTCTTCCTCTTCCATCTCATCTCCACCCTAGTTTATGCATTAATTTAGACCCAGCAAATTTTTTGATAATCTTGCAGTTAATTTACAATGAGTCAGTCAGGCATCCTTCACCTTTAATGCAAATTACCAGTGTATGTGATTAATGAATTTTTTATTGCTGGCTGTTTACTGTGGTCAGTTCAAAATATTGAGGAACTCTAAATTAGGTCTCATGGAAATCGTGGAATTGTTTAGGAAAACGTAGTCGTAATGTAGTAAAAAGTTGTCCTTAAACTTTTCTTTTTCAGCTGCTGCTGTTTGAGATCACCTATTTTCTGAACTGGGACAAAAGATTTTCCAGTGAGCTCATCAAGTCCTTAAATTTAATGTCCTGTTCTGGAAGGAGCTGGATGGGTAAGAACGGAAGGAGAGGTGTGGCGTGGTACCTGTGGGAGTCAAAAAGCTGCTTGCTGAAAAAAAACCTCCTCCAGGAGACAGCAGTTATGACTCCAAGAGGGAAGGCACTGGCAGGGCCAGGTGAGGCTGGAGGTGGAGTCTCTTTTCTCTCTCTGTGAAATGTGTTAGAACAGCAAGTGTTTATAGGGAGCTAAAAGACCACGTTGATCTCGCCGTGGTGATGGAGTTGACAAGAGCAGTAAACAGTTGCAGAGTCTATCTGTCATGATTTGAGATGCTGAGCTTCAGGAATACACAAGAGGAGATGAAATTGAGATGAAGATAAATGTGCTTATTTCCTAATGGCTACTCCATTTCACTGTCATGAGCACGGGAATTCTCAGGCACAAAAAGCAACATATCCAGAAAAACCCATTCAACAGACACCTATTTTTCAAGACTGTCCATTGCTAAGTGAGAAAGACAAGGGTATACTTCATTTTTATTTTTTTTGCCCATTGTTTCACCCTTATTCCTCTCATAACTTCTAAGGAGAAAAATAAGGAACTAATTCCTATCATTTAAAGCTTTGATATTAAACTAGTGGATACTTCTGAGGCTGTGATCAACTCCTAGCTCATATCCAGTGCTGCTGACAACTGTAATAGTATCAGGGTGGATCCCAGGAAAAGCCACAGTAAATTGATGTTAAGGAATTTTTGCAGCTTGAAGTCTTGTGTCCTTTATAAGTGAAATGTTTTTGGGTTTTTTTTTTTTTATGTCTGTTTGTTTGAAATCAAAGTCAAGGCTCCTGTTCAACACTGATCTACAAATAGGGACCTGTTTTGACCATTTGACCAGAAGCAGAAGTGAATACTGGGTTTGAGAGACACCAAACAAATACAGGAACCAGACAAAATAAAGTTTGAGAGGCAATATTGCAGATTCCCTAGATCATTATTCACTTTTGAACATCTTACGTTTCCCATCTGGGGACTGGATTCAAGAATCTATCTGCTAGGAGACAAACTCCAAAAAAAGAAAATGAAATCAGAGAATTAATCACCCATCAGAGAACCTTGTCTCTTAGGCCTTTTGTCTTTCATAAAAGCATTACAAAGACAGAAAATAAAACAATACATGTTGATTTTTGGGACAGTACAAGTAAAGAATAGAGAAAATCATCTAAGGTTTCATGGGAGGTGGACAAAATGTATAATAATTTTCATATTGTAATGGTCTGCTTTCATCATGAGAAGACTTTAAAGTCTCTTTTGTATTATTAAGGTACACAGGTCTTAAAATAGAGAAAAGTGAAATGGTCAAGAGGTGACCAGGAAGAATAATTACACAGGTAAAGGACAAAGCATTTCCGTCCATGTCTCAAAGAACTATGGTGTGGTTTGATTTGAGTTTATATCTGTTACTGAGCACAGAAAATTTTGTAAATGCATAATTAGCATGTCCATTTGACAGGCTACATGATCTGCCAGTACATCTGAGGGAAAAGATCAAAGCAAAGAATTCACAGACTTGTGCATGCAACTATGAAGTTATTGTATGATGTTTTTCAGTTTAACTACAAATTCTACTTGTGTGTAAAAATGTCATTTACATTTTTGCAGAAGTTCTTCTAAATTAACTTTCATTATTTATTAATTTAACCTGATGATGTCTTATAATTAGAACTGCTGAGAGATTGACTACAGTGTGGCACATCCCTATAATTAGAACTGCATTGTTCACGACTGTAGAAGTTTTTAATATACTCACTCACACCTCTGGTTGCTTGAGGAATGAACTGGGTGAAAGACCTAAAGACCCTGAAAATACGGGTACGTGTAAATACATATAACTATAATGTTACAAATCTAGGCTAAGAGTAGTTTATTTTAAGTGATTTTGATGGCAAATAGTTATTCTGATATGGGAAAGAAGCAGTATGAAAGTGAATGGTAGCCCAGAAGTTTTTAAATTATATGTATGGGTTCCTTGGAGGTGTGGTTATATAGCTATATATATGCTTTTTGATATAGAAATAGGTGCAAATGAGAGTTGCATACCATAATAGTAATTACTTTTTATTTACAGTAGTATGAATTACCACCATTTTATACTGGAATAACAAAGACACAGATCTGGACAGTGACTTTGCCCAACAGTTCCTTCAGCCAAAGAGTGACAGAACCAGAAATGACTCCATTCTCTTTTAAAAGGAAGAGAAATCATGGAGTAAGGACATCAGCAAACTATAGATTTAACTTTATTTCATATCAGAAATATTGCATTGTGCATCTGGGTCTTTACTGAGGCCAGCAAAGACAGAAGAAAGATGCTCTGCTCTCACTGACCTCCCTGCCTCTGGCAAACCCCTAGATGCAAGGCAGGGAGAGCAACTTCAGCTTTTCAGGAGAGCTAAAATACTGGGATGGCAAAGCAGCAAAACCTTCCCCCTTCCAGATGGAGCATTGTTAATATTCTGGATTTGTGGCGCTGCGCTATTTTGAAACAAATAAAACAAAGTAATAAAAAACGAAGTTCATTTGCCATATGGCTGTTTATTTCTCTGTGCTGCAGCTCAGAGATAAGTAATGTATGGTTTCTCAATATGGCACATCCACACGCTCCTCCCAGGTGCATAGGATCTAGCACACCTAGATTAACACAAGCCAAACTCCTTTTGATTGCCTTGAACATGTGGCACGGTGGCTTAAGGGATTTTCTCCCTCACTTGAAGTATAAGACACGTTTGACAGCCAGCAGAGGAAAAGATACATTTAGGACTGAAAGGAAGAGTACAGGGGGGAAGAAGCAGGTGGATGCAAAGGCACAAAAGATAACGTGGTTGGTTGTTCAATGTTTTCTATGTGAAATTAGTGCTTGGGAATTTGGTATTCTGGCAGCCCAAACAAAGAAAGATTTGTCTAAAGGGAGAGTGAAACATGAGCAGCAGCATCCCTGGCTCACCACCATCAGGAGATTTGAGTGGGTACAAATTTGAGCAGACAAAAATTTCTGGTACCCAGCAGAGAATGACCATAAATGGTCCAGAAATGACCAAAACTTCCAGTACACCTCAGACACTTACAGGTGTGTTCAGGGAAGGGGTGTTGCCTGCGTTACAGGCAGTTCATGGCATTTGACAGTAAATATAAATAACATATATAAACATATATATATGTATATAAAATATAGAGAGCAATATCTAGCTAATGTTGACTCAGTCTCCAGAATTTTCCTTTGCAGCATAGGGCAGCCACAGTATGCTGGCCTTTCTGCCCTCTCCTCTCTTACCTCAGCAGGTGCACCTCGAACTTTTTTAAAAAAAAGTAAAAATAAAAGAAACTTGCTAATGATCTTAACATCATGTGTTACTCAATTTTCCTGGATTTGTCACAGCAATCAAAGGAAGGCCAGGCCTGCCACAGCCACAAACACTTCAGAAGTTCAGAGCATCTGTGTCTGTGTGTCTGTTGCAGGAGAGCATATGTGTGTGCTCTCTGCTCTGCTGCAGGAGGTAAAACCATGGCTGAGGATGCCACTGTTACATTCCAGGTAATATTATCCTTGCAATAGGACAGCTCAAATCTGGAACGGGTAACTTAGAGAAGCTACTCCATTCCCTTTCACCTTCTTTGGTCCTGATTTGAGGTTTTCTCTCCTATTTCTAGGACATGGCTGAGGTTTGGAGCAGAAACACTGGAGCATTGCACACAGAAGTGAGGTGCACGTAGACACAGAGGTGTTCTGGGGGACATTACCACTCCCAGTCTCACAGCTCAGTGATGACCATATAGTGCTCATGGAAGAAAGAAAAAAAGTAAACTGAGATGCTCACTCTAAAAGCAATTATTCCACACCTTCCCCTGACTGTTCATTTAGGGCAGCCTTTTAAGAAAATCAGTGACAACGTATAGCATAATTTAAATCACTTTGCAACTAATGGCATTCCAACCAAAGGCCTAAACCAAGGAAATAAGGATGTGGTGCCCATAGAAAACAAAAAATACCTTTTTGTTTGTTTGCTTTGCTTTGTTTTAATTGAGATGAGACCCCGTAGCTCCTGCAGGTTTTGCTGTGCAGAAAGTTCTGAGTAGGCATCGAGAGTAACTTGGGGGGGAAAAGTGTGGCAGCTGATCCATTTTAATTCTGGAAAACAAGGCAAAACTTATCTCCTGATGGCTCTCTAGCTATTCTGAGGGTAGGAACCTCAGTACAAAGCACTTACCCATGCACTTAATTTTAAACCCAGCAGTAATCCTGATTGAATCAAGACGTCTACCTTTGTGCTTAAAGTAAAGCATGTGCTTAAGTACCTTTTTGTATAGGGGCCTTAATTACATTATGTGTGTGAGAGGATATGATAATTTTAGTTGGCTTTCCCAAGAGAGCCTTTAGTTAATAAAATAACTAGGTTTAATACTCCACAGAGTCGTGTGGGAGCAGAATGGTGCTCCTCCTCCTGAAGCCCAGCACAGGGTAGATGGTAATTTAATTGTTGGAAGCACAGAAAGTGCTGAAATGCTGTATGTCTTAATATTGTACTGTGAGAGCATGTTTGTTTCTATTATGCAATACCTTGGGAAACCACTGTGCAATGCTACCACCAGTTATTCATAACTATGTTTGAATTTACTGATGTTCAGTTCCAGACTTTTGCTGTTTTACCAGATGAGAGAAGAGGGAAAAAAGTCCAATTAACAGGAATTTCTTTAAAGAGAAGGAATGAAAATGAAAGCAAAAATAAAACTCATGTTCTTTCCCAACAGAATCACCTGGTCCAGTGAGGAAAATTCAGCGCAATAAAGAGAAGACCAAAATAAAAGTAGGGAAAATCTGTTTGCAAACAGTTTCTTCAAAAGCCCTTATTATGATTATTCTATGATATTGTTCTGTGTGAAAAAAGTGTGTAAGCTGAGCCTGTGAAGTGCATGGCTATGAGAGAGTGGGGAGCAGTGGTGAGCTCACTGTAGGTCCTCAGGCCTCATACTGAGGTGTTCATTCCAGCCTTTGATTCTCCTCAACACGTCACCAAAATGTTTCCTGCACCACCAGCTGCTCCCAAAAGTGCTTAAAGGTAACACTTCAAGGTATTAATTTGGGCTGGGCAACTGCAGGCAGGTGGAACCCAAGAGCCAGGATTTCACCTGAGCCTTACACTGCACAATTTACTCTGACAGCTACGGAGTCTGGGAGAGCTTTTTTCCTCTTGTTGGGTATATTTCAGGTGGTTTTATGTATATAGCATGAGCATAACATTGCATTGAGTAGTACAGACCAGAGCTTCTTAAAAGTGGTTTCCCATAGTGGTTACTGACTGCAGAAGTACAAGCTGCAGTAACTCTTGTGAAATAGCTGAAGCAAGGCTGAGTCATATCACATCAGGATCTGACAATTTCTCATCACCGTATTTGTTTGCAGCAGCAAAGCTGATTTTGCTTAAGTGGCAAAGAGCAACAATTTCTACTAGTTGGTTCATACATACTCTGCTTTTATGGCATGGACAGGTTCCATGTTATGTCAGTTTGACAGCATCACAGTGTGCTTTTGCTTAAAAACCAGTCCTCAGCTGGGAAAAAAACAAAAATATTTTGAATTAACGTTAGAAAGACACTCACATAAAAATAAAATGGAATAAAATAAAAATAAATAAGTACGAAGGCAATATTATTTTTTACCGTTTTTTATTTTAAATGGAAAAAATTATCTTTTACCTCAAAATAGAGAATGAGATTTTAGCCCACTCTTGTAATTTAGTATGTGTAGTAATTTAGCATTAGGTTTTACAAAGCTAAAGATTAAAAAAATTATCCATTAGAAGTGTTAACTAGAGGTGGCTTCCAAGAAATCTCTACTCAGTTCTCTTTGGGATTGACTAGCAAAAGGGATTTATGGAGCTAAGCACAGCTTCATGCACCCAGCTTGCACAGTTTAACTCCTCATGGTCTATGGTCAGATGCCACCTTTTGGCCATCAGCCTGTCTGCAGTTCTGTAGGATCAGACATTCCACACAATTCCTAATGCTTGGAATGCAGCAATCCTTGTCCACCACCTTCTCGCTGAGGGAGGAATGGATTAACAGCAGTGACATATCATATCTGTGGGGTTTCTCACAGAAAACCCAGCAGCTGTGACAACCTGCAGGCGTGCAGAGTAAATGAAGGTCTGCAGTCCCTTCCTGGACTGCAGAGTAATAGAGAAATTACTATTTTAATAGCTACATGCTCAGCAGTGTCCTCCCCAAATGTGGGCAAACAAGGCTGGCTGCTTTTCCAATCCCGTGTTAATGCTTGTGTGGGTGTACAAGCCCTCACGCAGGATTTTGGGGGAGAGGTTGGATAAAACCAGCCTGGGTTTTAGGAAATTGCAGTTTAAAAAGTGATTTTCAATAATGTTACTATTTACAGGCTTAACCTTGCTTCCATCTGAGTCAGCAGCAGACATCCAATGATTTCAATACTGGAGGCTAAAGCACTCGATACCTTTCCAACTATAAGGTCAGAACACAAATTCTTGATGTATAGACCCCCAGCAAGAAAAAGAGGGGAAGAAACGAAGGTCTATAACATAGGTGCTCAGAAATTTGAGACTTTGGTTCATCAGCATCAAATTTCAATTTGAATATGTATCAATTTCTAAGTAATAGAGGAACTAAGTTGGCAAAGTACACATATATTAGTCTAAACTCAGAATAATTTCAGATACATGCAACAAACAGCATCCAACTTCAATCACTTGCATAGTTAAAGAATTTGAATGGCTTAAACTTAGCCATATGCTTAAATCTCTAATGAACAGAGACCAGACTGCCTTTTTAAAAAATGTCTTACATTTAACATTTGCCTAAATACCGATTTAGGCTCAGGGACTTAAATCTATGGAATAATTTTAATTTAGAAAGACAGAGGTAAAAAGGGGGAGGAAATTATTTCCCTCTTCTGAGATGGAAAATCAGACAGAAAGGGACTCTGATATTCCATATAACACCCCACAGCATCCTCCCCCTTCTGTTTTCACTGTAAATAAAAGTTCACTTTCTGCCATTCACTTCACAGGAATCAACAAATTTGAAAACTGCTATTACATCTCCCCTCAGTTTTCTGATCTTCAGACTAAACAAGCCCAGTCCTCTCAAATTTGCTTGTAAGACATTTTTCTATAGGTCTTTGATCATATTTGTCATCTTCCTGTGGACTGCTCCTGCTTTCTTCACATCTCTCTTAAAATGTAGTACCTTGAACAGGAGATCAGAGTTGAGGGCTTTACCAGAAAATTGAAAATATTACTTGCTGGGATTTATATGTGACACTTCTTTTTATACGTGGTGGTACGAGTGGTTAAAATGATTAATTTTTATACAGATTATTTTCCCTTATAACCCCAAAATAATTTCTGGCAAATCTACTGTGCCCTCCCTCATCTTATATTTGTGCAGAAGTCATGAGTTTTGTCAAAGAGAATAAAATTAAGCATAGTTGTTTGGCCTGTTCATTATTTAACCACCTCTTATTTTTCCAGACTATGATTCTAATTTGCTAAAACTGTTTTGAATCCTAATCTTCAGGGTGCTTGAGAATTTTCCCAATCAGATATAATCCACAAAAATGAATAAACATGTTCAATTCCACCCTTCATTACTAAAAATGGGGAATAATACCAAACCCAGGAGAGGTCAAAGTATGACTCTTTTTCTGCACTGCTCCAGTGTAACAGAAACCCATTTAGAACTGTTTCTTTTTTAATTTTTTTTTTTTTTAATTTTATTTCAGTTTTCTAACTGGATGTGCGTACAATACTTGCCCATTTTGCATTTTCTTGGTTTATTTATGGTAACATCTTTTAAATCATGTCAGAATCAGATGGTGACTCACAACTGCTTCATTCCATGAATGCTGTTACCCTGCCATTGAAGGAAAAGTGATTGGTTTGACAGCTTACTCTGATGTATCTGTCAGTTGTTACTTATCACTTTTACATCCTTTGCTTACAGGTGAGTTGAGCATTGCTCCTTATCTATTTGGCCTAGAATTTCTTTATCTGCAATTCTCCCCTGTTTAAAAATCAGATACTACATTCCCCCATTTCCTGTATTCTAGATTTCCAATCATTCTCTCATTTTCCTATTCACCCGTTCTAGATTATTTCAGCACATCCAGAAATAATAGAAAAAGTTCACATTTTTCAAAGCAATCTCTAATTTATTCTTTGCTTATATGAATCTCATTTCTTTGTGGTGGAGAACTGAACTTTTTTTTCTTTTAAGTGAAGAATGTAGAAAAACACCCCTTGGGAATTCAACACCATCTTTATCATCTTTTATGTAATCCAGTAGTTAATAAGGGAACTAATGGGGGATTCTACTTGGCAGGATCAAAATTAGCAGAATCTATCCAAAACATATCCCAACAATGTAACCAAAGACATGGGGTCTAGTTTAATATTTTTCCTATACAGTTTGGGCACACACCTATATAAATATGCATCTATTAAACTGCATACTGAGCAATTGAAAAATCAAATTAGCAGGAAGATGAAATAACTTGAAAGTTATTTGAAAAATGTATTTCAACATCTGTAAAATTATTAAGATCTTGGGAAAAAGCTACCTTGTACTTTTTTCATTGAATTGAAAATACAGTATAGTTCTGTGCCATGTTGTTCCCAACCCATTATAATAAATATTTTACATGCATTTCTTTTTTCACTTTCTCATCTATTGATTCCTATGCAAAAGTGAATTTGACATGATGCAGAAACATCAGATAGGCAAGGTTCCCCTTTATATTTTGTGGGAGCAATTTATACACACTTCATCGATTGTTTCTCTATATTCATGTGAATATTGCAATTTTTAATATATTTTATGAGCAAAGGAAGGAGGAATTTACAGTGTTGGGGTAAACCTGGTGACATGGAAGGGCTTTTACTTTTTTACTTTTACTCATCTCAGCCTGATGAGCAGAGAAGAAGAGAGGTTAAGGAATAGGAGGGAAAAGATCCGTAATAGTCATCTGACACCTGGAAAGTTTTAAAATTGCCAAAAAACCCCAAATAACCATGTCTGCAACTTTACATTATCACCCTAAGTTTCCTGGCCCACTTAAGACTGCACCCTGGAAATGAGGAGTTCATAAATGTTAAATAAGACAGACTTTGCTCTGGGATGCCAGCCATGGCTGTGACCTAAAGCAAGAATATAGAAAGCCTTTCAGTTAGAGAGTCTGTCACTCTCATTCCCTTTGATGCTCTTCCCTCACTTTCAGGAAGAGAGCACAGGGAGTTAAGGTTTGTGGCCTGCTCCCCTGTTGTCCCTTATTTTACAGGCATTGAAATCCAGATGAAACCTGGAGCCGCACGAGAAGCGCGCACGCACAAAATCCCCTTCACTTTCATCAGTAACTTTTTCCTTTACCAAAGTTTCCATCAGAGGGCCGGTGAGATTTATTATACAGTCACCCAGCCTGGTTACCACACAGTCATTCCAAAGGAACCACTGGAGAAACTCCCAGAAAAGGTTCCTTCATCTCTCACCGAGGCCCTTTCTTCCTCCCGCTTTGAGGTGCGGCAGAAGTGAAGGAGTCTCTGCGGGTGCTCTGGCTCCTGCACATCACAGGGGCTCCGTGGCCCCTCGTAACCTCCCCGGTTGTCTTTACCCTGGCAGCAGCATCCCTGCACACACGGGGAAGGCTGAGTCAGCAGCCCAGGCCTGCCATCCCTTTGTTAGAAGCTTGCCCACAAACGTTAGCTGTAGGCCTGTGTTCTAGCAAGCTTCTCTCTCTGTCAAAATTGCACGTATTTATCACGTGCCTGGAGTTTCACAAGGTGGGACAAAGCTTGCAGCCCCTGCTCCAACTAAAAATTGTTAAAGTCAAAACAGGAAACTGGACTTGGATGTGGTCAGAACTGCCTGAAACATGTGTAGCCCCAAGGAGAGAGAGAAGTGAAAGTTTTTAGAGAAAAGGTAATAAAGCACTGGGATGCTCTGCCTGGGGAGGTGCTGCAGTCACCATCCCTGGGTGTGGTTAAGTACACACTGGATCTGGCACTGGTGCCATGGTTTGTTTGGGGTGTCAGGGCTGGGTTGTACTCCATGATCTTGGAGGTCTCTTCCAACCCAGTGATTCTGGGATTCTGTGAAGGTTTTCACACCCTTCTGTTCCTCACTGGGTATAACAAAGCTGGGCCATAGTTAACATATCAAGGACGTATCAAGGCTGATTTCTTCTTAAATCAGCATAATTTGTTTTGTTTTGTGTTTGCATCCTGATTAGACTGCTAGGTTGTCTGTTGCTGGGAACGTGCTTCAAGAGTGACAGCATTGTTTTTTGGGAATGATGGCAATATCCTCAACAGGGTTAGGGCACATTGCAAAATGTCTGGAGCTCAGCCTATGCTAATGTCCCTACTGCTGCTTCTGCTTCGAGGAAGCAACTGGAGACGAATTACTGGTCTTAACTTCCTAATTAAGGAAGAGCTGGAGGGAATACATCATGGGCAGTAGGAAAAAGAAAATGAAGTAAAGGAATTTTTTTCTGGTTTATGCTTCAAATGATTCATGACTTGCAGTACATCATATGCAGCCCTGGTTCAACAAGAGTCTTAGGCAAGTGTATTGCTTTAACTTATAACCTTTTCTGAAAACTATTGGAAAATTGAGTAGGGTTTCATTTCAAAAATGAAAGACTAAGTGAGGACAGAAGTTAGACCCCAGAGGAACTCTGTTTGTTCTACTGTTTTCAACACATGCTAGGGATACTTTTTTCATGTCAGTCTTTTGTAGCTGATCCCCTTCAGTGGGACTAAAGATTGATGTGTTGATCACTTCAGAAACATGTCTTGTTTCACTATGACTTTAACAAGCCTGTGAGATCTAATAAAGTTTGTAGGAATGCAGAACTCACAAACAAAACTGAAGTAACCCACCCTTAGCTTTGGTCAACTCCAAGTCCATCTGAATAAATGACATGATCTAAGGGTCTCTCATACATAAATAACATCTATATAGCATTGTTCATAGAATAACACCCCTAAAACTGAAATAGATTAATGTTTTCCTTCTCTTCTGTTGTCATAGTATCTACAAAACTGATACTTTCCTGAAGGCTTCCATTCAGCACCCCTACCATCCTACTTCCTCCCTAAAAAAGTTTATTTATTATTTATGACATGCAAAAAGGCTTCCATTTCTAAGGATATGAAATGTGTTCAAGTTCTCATAAGAAATAGAGCATTACACTTGGGTTTTCATTTAAATAAGATTTCTGAAAACTAATAAAAAAATTAGAAATGTTGGTGCACAGAAAAATGACAAGTGAGAAAAAAATGCATATAAAAATATCCACAGGATAGCATGGGGAACTAAATGGGGGAAAATTACTTTTGCTTTGGAGAGAGCATTATGTAGGCAAGGCAATTTTATTAACACGGTTGGATAAAATATAAAGGGTTTTCCTAATCTCAGAGACTTCAAAAGAGAATTTTTTTGAGACAATATTAATATCAAAGCTAGTTGTCACTATTATTAAAATGTTCTTTGCTCTTCATTAGTCACAAATGATCCCCTCGACTCACAAAAAGGTACTCGGTAAATTAAAAGCTTTTATGTAACACTCCAACAAAAGTTGAATGACTCCGGAGTTAAAAGGCAACTCTTGTCTGTCAATATTCAAAGTGGTACCCAATTTTTCCCTTTTTTAAAGTAGCAATTTCCTTGGGGTATTTATTCATTTATAGCTCTATTAAGAGACTGATGAGGAATGGACGATTAATGAAAAGCTTTGTCATTCCGAGTTCTCACAAGCAATCATTAAAGGCCTGGTTTTGCGTCGTGGGCAGCCTGCTAGGGCCATGTAAAATCCCTCTGGAGGATAAACAGGTCTATCCATCCCCAGGGCTGAGCGCAGCCCGGATTTATGTCTGCGTGAGGGCAGGGTGGTAATTCCTGGTGCTGGGCACTTCTCCTAACGCCCTCGGAGCACTTCAAAGGAGTTTGTTTGCTGATCGCGTTAGCCGGAGCGCAGCTCATCCCTCCAGTGGGCCGCAGTGTGCGACTCTTAATCGCTGTTTAATTGCAGTCTCACACTGCTGAACTTAATGGGAGCTCCTCACCCGCCCGCATGGTGGAGGACTGGAGGATAGGATTATGGGATTTTCTTCACGTAGACACAGAAATGCCACACACGGTGTGGGGGAGTCACCGGAATTTGGCCACCACTGGATTTGCGCGGTTGCTTAGAGCTCTCCCTCCACTGAGCCGGGTATGTCTCTCTGAGGCTGAGATGTGGGGACTGAGGATTCGCTGCTGATTTCCACTTTCAGATAACCCTGCTGGTGGGACCACTCGTCTCTTGTGTCTTTGCCTTGTGGGAAGGTTGGTGCTGGAATGGTGGAGGCGGCACTGAGAACCAAATTTCCAGGATTTTATGCCTGCCCTGATGCTGATTTGCCTTGTGCCTTCAGTTGTGTCACTTTTCCCCTTTGTGCCTCAATTTTTCCATTTGTAAAATGGGAAAAGAAATGGTGGGCTAAGGCGGAATTAATACCTTTAGACTGCAATAGAAAGGTAATATAGTAGTATAAAGTATTAATTATTATATTATCTCTCTCTTTTTAATGGATTTATATTTAATTCAGTTACAGAGAGATGCTTTGTTCGCATAATAACATTTTCTGCTGCCTTTGAGGCTCATAGGAGCAAGCTTGTGGGAAGGAAACTGGTAAGTGCTTGAATTTAGAAATGCTGCTGGTATCAGTGTATTTAAAATGCTGTTGAAGTCGGGACGATTTAAATGTGTGAGATTTCAAATGTCTCATTGACACACATCGCAAATTCCTTCATTGCCTGAGGGAGATACAGCAAAAGGGAAAGTTGGAGTCTTTCAGTTTCACAGTTAAGGCAGCTTTTTTTTAAAGTGAGTTAATGATGGAGCATTTGCCTGTGCAGTTGCAACAGAGCAATCTGTCACTGCGAGAAGACTCCTGGGGTGACTACCAAGACACGTTAACTAGCAGAGGTACCTCCATTGTACACGACCCGTTGCTCGTCCCGGTGTTGCAATATATTCCAGCCAGATTCCTGAGCGAGAAACGGGAATGGATTCACGTTTTGAACAGAGGCGCAGGCCCAGCTCAGCTTGTGAAAACTGAGGGTAAGGGAACTTTGCTGGGGGAAGCAGGACGAGGGCCTGACCCACGTTCTTTCTCCATCCTTGCCCTGAGCATTGAGAGGTGCATCTGTGGTGTTTGTCACGGAGCTGGCTCCTCTCGCGGTCCCCTCACGGCACACCCCGCCACGGGACACTCTGTAAGTACACACTCATTGATCTTTGCTCCGTCTGCTGACAGATACAAATCTGCTGCCACTGCACCTCATGCTAATGTCCAAATGAAAATGAATAGTATGCACTGAGGCACGCCGGGTTGCACTTTACCTGCCTGCATGCATTTTTTTGGGAATGTGATGCTGAAACCAGCCTTCTGGGCCCATCTCCATGACTCAGCTCCAGAACAGCATGAGATTTTCAGGTGTGTGAATTCCCCTACGTCAGGACTTGTTTTCTTGGCAGAGGAACCGAGATCTCTGGACTGGAAAAAGCAACCAAAATTCTTGCCCTGGGCATAGGGCAAATAGGACCAAACACTCCTGTGGTTTGTTTCAAGGTCACATTTTGTGTTACATGAGACTGGAACAGTCTTTCAGTGATGCTGGGTAGAACAAGATTGACTTGGACTCTCCCATTCATGCCACCCATGATGATGGAGTACCAAACTGGATGCACTGGACATTTGCAGCAGAAAAAAAAAGCCAAAGTGAAACCAGAGGACTGGCTTCCTACCTCTCCAACTTCATTCTGTGTGTGATGCAATTCTCAATGGAATACTGATGTCTCAAAAATATGCAGTGATACTCCACGTGAAAGCTTCTATAACAGTCAAAGATCAAATCCTCCATTTTGTTCTCCAAAGCTGTAATTTCTGCTGATGTCTATGTCCAAATAAAAAATCAAAAATATGAGTAAACCAAATCCAATATATCTCATATACTCCTCCAGCTCCCAGAAGATAACATATTCCATATATCTAATACGTTTTTCTGGTTTTGGAGCTGAAACTCTGGAATTACAGCTGCTGATTGTGAATAATGTTTGAAATGAGAAATCCAATACCTTGCAACTCTTTCAGTGAAGAAATTCTTCCTGATGTCCAGCTGAACCTTTTCTGGCAGAGCCTGAGGCCATTTCTAGTTCTGCTGGAAATGTGAGGGTGTACTCTTGTCCCTGCAAACTAAAACTCAGTCTCAGGAGATTCTGTGTGGGATCAAATCCGCTCTGTTTCTGTCAAGATCCTCTTCAGGACTGGAAAATTATTTTCTTTTCATGTCACACTGTTCTACACCCCAAGAAATTATTTGTTCCATTGTTTCTACAGAAATTACCAAAATCTCATTTTATCTGGAATTTTGCCCCACATCCTCCACTGATACCAACCTCAACAAATTCTTTTTCTTTCCACCCCACTCTTAAGAATCAGCTCTAAACTTATTTGTCCATGTAATTCCAACTTCCCTGGTTCTTCCCCATGAGATGATGATGTTTCCCCATCCTGCCCTCAGATAAGCTCTTCTTTGTGTGTTCTACCACAGAACCTCCATCCACTCTGTGTCCCCTGAGTTCCTTTGTGGTTCAGCAGGAGACAGCACGTGCCATGGCTGGTCTGGTACATTGGGCACCTCAAGGGAATAATTTAAAATCGTTCTCCTCTACCACCATTTGTGGAAAATACCAACTGCCAGAAGACCTGAAGGAACTAAGACCCCTATCCAGTCTAAAATTTGACTGAAGTTGCCTCATAGGTGTAATTGACAGGCAGATCAAGATATTTTTATTTTTAACTAAGTTCCTAAGAAAAAAATATCAAGTTGAAGTATGTTTCAGTCAAGTGGACTCTGAAGAGAAGATCAGGAACCTTTATAATTTTTCCTCAATTTCTTCACACCATCCTTAATCTGACCTATCTAGTAACACTCTGTGTGTTCTGATACAGAGCTGGTAGAGGGTATTTCTTTTTGTAAGACTGGGTATTAATGGGCCCTGAACACTGCTGGGACTTCCAGATGTCACTGTAGTAAAACTAAGTGAAGGTAACCTTATGAAAAATTTCTCGGAGCTGTAGCACATTCCCACACCTGCAGGGAATAAAGATACTAAAGGCACATTACAAAACTACCCAGAATACAGAATCATAGAATCTCCTGAGTTGGAAGGGATTCACAAAGATCATCAAAGCCCAACTCCTGGGCTGGCACAGAGCATCCCGGGAATTTCACGGTATTCTTGCACTCTGTCAGGCTCGGGGCCATGACCACTTCCCTGGGGAGCCTGTTCCAGTACCCAGCCATCCTCTGGGTGAAGAACCTTTTCCTGATATCCAGCCTAAACCTCCCTTGCCTCAGCTTCATGCTGTTTCCTCAAGTTGTGCTGCTGGTCACGAGTGAAGGGTTCAGTGCCTGCCCCTCCTCTTCTCCCCACGAGGAAGCTGTAGACAGCAATGAGGTCTGCCACCAGCCTCTTCTGGAAGGAAAGAAGAATCTGGAATGGAAAGAAAAGCAGCATTGCAGGGAAACCTGTGCTGTCTTGATCTTCAGTTTTCCCAGTGCGAGTTCTCTTATCACTCTGGATCCTCACATTAGCTGGGTGTTAGGCTTTGCTTAACCAGCGAAAAACCAAAATCATCCCTGCTTTTGCAAGAGCAGAGGCACTTAGTGCCTGTTCAGAGACCGCTTGGTTCAGGCTATCCTGTGTTCTAATGAACATATCACAGCAATAGCTCAGAGCTCCCCATATTTCCAAAAAGCATATGTTAAACAATGTAAGCAAAGAGAAACCGTAACAGGCTTCGCTTGTCCTAACAGTCCATCTGTTTCCCACTCCCCACTGAGCACATCTCCTTTCCTGGTTCCCTTTCAGGTGCACTCTTACCTTATGTAACGTGCTTTTTATTGGAGATTCATGCTGTGACCCTGTCAGAATTGCTACAGCAGGGGTGACCTCGGTAATGACTGTCCACAGCCTGCCAAGCTAAGTTGGTCAGTGTTAGCTGATTAAACTTTTAACAACATCCCCTGTGCGATAAAGGGCAAAATGACAACTTTGCCCATCGTCAAGGTGTCTGTATAATAAACTAATTAGTAAACCACACAGTCTGTGGAGCTTTTAATGAGTGCTATCGTCTGGCCTCTGTAATAAAAACCCAGCCTGCCCCCTTTTGGGATTCAATTAAGGCACAGACTGTCATATGCTTGGCCTGGCTGATCAATGAATCCATTCCGACCTTTGTCGGAGCTGTTTGCAAGGTCACTGGCAGGAGTGAGGGAAGCCAGCCTGGTGGTGGGGAGACAAACCCACCAGCACCCAACAGGCACCAGCATCAGCTGCTAATGTCCTCCAGGTCCTTTGACATCAGCAGAAGTTTCTCTCACATAAAGGTTAGCTGAAAGAGAATGTGGCAATATGCATATATATAAAATTTAAATATACGGATGCCAGTCCTTCTGAACAGAAAGGTTTCCCTGTTATTTAAAAAGTTCATTAATTCCTTCACATCTGCATATACCTAGACACCTGTGGGGTTTTTAAGCACCAAAATATGCTGTCAAATGTTTGCTCTCTAAGCTAGGTTTACTGCTATGATCCAGATATACAAACAAAATAAACACAATAGAGTAGCCCTAGATTATACAAAACAGCCCCCTTTTCAGGTCCTTGCATGCAAATAATACTTATCACTATACTAATCCAGAAGGGGTTTATAGCCCTGAAATAATTTTTATGGTGCTCCTTTGCAATTTTAAAGACAGGAAAATTTCTTGGGGAAAAAAAAATCAGACAGGCAATGACTCAATGAGATACCCAGGGGCTGTAGTGAAGGTGCCTTTAAAAGTAAAGATTTCAGCTTTCACTCCTTTCACCTCTGACTTCCACCCTCAGGAGGACAAACAGGAATCAAGGGACTAATAGAGTGAAGGCAAGGCCTTTAGTGTCATTGCCATCTGTCCTGAGCAGTGGCTAGGTACCTGAGCTCCAGGCAAGCTCTGTCCAAGCCACACTGCCACCACAGCAGAGCCAAGGATGCACTTGGTTTTTATTACTGCTGTAGGAGCAGCCTGGAACCTCCAGACCTCCCAAAAATCGCTTCCTACAGCCAACAGGAAAGCCCTGCTTTAGGTGACGTGGCAGGGCCAGTGTCACCTGTGTCCTACTGTGAAATTTGTATGCAACCAGAGAAAAACTGGATGGAGTTCATGGAATTCATTCTGCACAGGTGAGAACACTAACCTCCAAACAGCAGGCTTTCTCTTCTGTCCTCTTCTTTTTTCACTTGAATTGAATAATCTCTCCTCTGCCACCTCACAGTATTTTATAGCCTGGGGAATAAGGTGGTGTCTGGAAGGTGATTTTTAACTGCTGCGATGCAAAGGAAGGGAAAAAAGAATCTGGTCACAATTGTCCTGCTGAGCAATCTCTGTAGGCAAAACCCACTTGAATTTATATCTAGAGATCGAGTTTTGTTTGTCTTTAAATACAAAAAACACAGAAACACGGGGTGATTACAGTGGTACAACAGTGATGCCTAGTATTTGCATTCCTGCTATTTGCATTCCATTAGAGGTGGAAAACAATAGAAATGCAGATCTTTGCCTTTTCTAATGTAGGCAAAATAGCACTTATCTGCTCACCCTTGATATTCAGTTACAGCAATCAGACAGTTTACTTAGTTATCTAACAGAAATTCTATTATTATATTTTTTTTTATTATTATTCTTCATTATCACTACTCCAGTGGCTCCATCCTATGCCTCTCTGAGTCTCTTCCCATTTTTCTCTGGCACGTCTGCATGCAACCAGTCTTGCATTACTTACTGTGATTCCTACCTGCACCTCAGCTGCCACTGTGCTCCTCTCCTCCCAGAACTGTTACAAGTCACAAAACCCTGCTGACATTTCAGCCACGATTTTCTGCACACCAACACCTTTCAGCAGCAGGTCCCCAATCCCAGCTCTCTGCTTGGCCCCCCACCCTGCCAGGACCCAGGAGTACTGTGCATTATTCCTTCAGCTGCTGCCTCAAAACCACAAAGGAAAAGGTGCTCACAGCCCAGCGTGGCTCAGGAAGCAGGCAACAGGTGAAGGAACATAATTCTGCATTTCTCAGGGAAGTTCAAACAGTTGTTTTTCCTGGGGCCAGCCTTGCCTGTGAACACCAGCCTATGAGGCACCAGCAGGAGGTTTTTGTATCTGGTAGGTGTCACTCTGCTTTCCTCCTTCCAAATGCACCTACAGCAATTAGTTTCAGAATTTAGCCTGTTAATGTGATTGAGAGATAAGGAGTTGCTTGAAGGGGAGTTTTATAAAAGAGAGGAAGAAAAAGCAAACCTCAACTTACTAAAAATAAATCTGAGAATATTTTTTTTGTTTTTAAATTTTGGAATTCAAGTAGGAAAAATGAACGCTTAATTAAATGTTGGGATTTTTTTACCCCTCTCTGGGTAATCCAACATTTAAACTGGGAATATTATAGTAAGGTATTGTTTATTAAAACTGTGTCAAATCTGAATTTAGATTTCAATGCCTCCGATTGAAGACAGACCAACCTGCATATGTCTCTGTGAATTTTTCACAGAAAATGTGCATTTTGGTACTGTCCTCTGCTATTTCTGGGATTTCTACAGGGAACTGGAATACGTTTCTTTCTCTTGTGTTATTTTTTCAAGCAATAATCTGTGATTTAATTTTGATAGTTCTGATTATGTTGCTCTGTGCTGTTGAACTAACCCTCAGATCTTTAAGACAAGTTATAAGTTATGCCCATATGGCTTTACCAACCTCAAGACTCTCTAGACATATATATAGGTTTAGTAGCAGGTCATAGACATCAGAGAAAATCTTCAAAACTTTTCAAAGAAGAAAAAATGTGAAAAAGGCAAATACAGATGTAAAATAAATTTAGGATTAAAAAAGTTTTTCATTAAAGAATAGCTTGAAACATCCAGTGTGTTCTCTCTCTTCCTTTCTGCACCAAGAATTTAAAACTTTGAGAAAATGAACTATATAAATAATTAGTGCTTCATTGTATCTTTTCTGAATTTCCCAGCTATCCCTTTATATCAGCTGCTCCTTTACAGCCCTAAACTTAGAAATAACCAACATCATACACTTAGATTCTATCAACCTAATTCTTACCAAATGAGCAAAGGTGTTTTGAAAATTTACTGGCCCAGATCCCAAATGCAAATCTCATAGCTTTGCTAAGGATGTTACTGTGTGCAATCTAATTAGCTCTTTTCTGTGGTTAAATTTACTTTTCCTTGGGTTTGCTGATGGCTGGAACAGTACTCAGATTAATATGCAAGAAGGCATCAAGGAGTTCAATGGCTTGTGCCCCACCTAAAAGTCAGGCACAGACTTTGAGCAGTTTGGCTTTTTGGCAGATGGAATTTCCATGAGCACTCATCTGCAGCATGGCTGCACCCACTGCTAGAGATGGAAAAGGTGCTGTGAATGCAGGATTTCACTGCATTCAATCATCATTCACTGGGGATCTTTTCTCCCCAGCCTTGTGGAAACCAGCTCTTCTCCCCAGCTGTATTAAGTAGTAGATGACCGAAAAATATAAAATTTCTAGCTACCCTTTTCACTCACATTGCAGAATAATGGAAAATATTTTAGGAAAACTCTCTGAAGATGCATACTAAAGATCAAGACAGTAAAAATAAATATCCCATAAGCTAAATCTCTCCTTTTTTTTATGCCTTGCAGAGGCATTTTGCATCAGCCCTTAAGCAGCTGTGGCTGTGCAGGATGTGGTGTATCCACAAGGGTCCTCTCAGCTGGGACAAGGCAAAGCAGGTCCAATTACATTTGATCACTAGCATGGGAGGTGTGATGTAGGAAGGAGGCACGGCAGAGCATCCTGACTCGGGAGAAGGCAAAATATCTCAGTTAAATATAGATTAGATGGAGTCTTGAAGCTGCTCCAACTTTTGAGAAGGGCTGGAGAGGCCTGGCTGGCGCCGAGATGGCTCAGAGCTGCCTGCTCCTGGTGTGCCCTGCAGGTCCTGGGGACAAGCAGCATCTGGCTGTCTCTGCAGTGACTGGAAGCCCATCTGGTGATGCACAATCCACATATCTTCCTTTTTCAGTGCTCTCTTCCTGGACAGACATGCACCCCAAAGAGCTAACATTTGATAATAGCCTCTTTAGGTAGAAACCGATCCAAACGTTCCTGTGAATATTCATAACCATTGCTAATTTCACCTGAGTTTGTTAATTGGGCATCTGAGTGGCTCTCCAGTTCAGAAGTAGCCATGAGAGCTGCCCGTTTTATCTGTCAGAAGGTTGGTGAGTTGATAAATTATGAGTGTGTCAACACAAAGATTTTGCTGCATTTATTTTCCTTTAAATGAATACCAGGTAGTATTTGGTATGAAAGGCTCATTGGGAAACTGTAGGTAGGTAAAAGGCAAAAAAAAAAAAGAAAAAAAAAGGAGAAAAGTATAAAAGAATTAAAACTTTAACAAACTCTTCACTCTAGATTTAAAAAAAAAAAAAAAGCTCTGAAAGAAGGCTGCTCATATGGATTTACTGATAAAATCAGGAAGTTGAACTTTTTCTTAAGTCAGCTACTGCTTCTTTACAAGAAAGCTTCAGATTTTGTACTTGGGTTTCAGTATGAAGGGAATGCTTATAAGAGATTAATTTCTTAATCAAGGTTTTATATACAATTCTGATTTAGCAGTCTTGAAATTTCCCCAATCATAGTTAAATTATATTCATCAGTCTGCTTTTTAGCTCCTTCAAAATAACTCTAAGTACAAGGAGCCGTGAATTTCTGAATCTTCAAGAATAAAGGACTGCTGAAAAAAGATTTGAGCTCTGATTTTCTGTGGTTTTATCAACTGGAGTACTAGCAGTTGCCTTTCTGTTGTAAGGGGAAATGCCTTATAAAAATTGACCATTTTAACTTCACACCACCTCAACAGATCATATCGCTGTCATCCTTTTAAAATGGAGATACTAAGACTAGATTTTTCATGGGTTTGACAACATTTTTTTTTTCTACTTCCTTGCTAAGGCGTTGGAGGCTTGATTTTAAAAAGTACAGATCATCAGCTCCAGCACAAATCTGCAGTTCAAGAAGTGACCATGGAAAAATCATGACCTGCAGATGCCCTTCAAACACGGCCTTAGTGGCTTGCCCAAAGCCAGCTAGTGAGATATAATTACTGCTGAAACAAGAGTTTGTGACATTGAGAGTTTTTTTAATGCTATTATGTGTTTGTATTGTGACAAAATTGAAAAATATAAAGAGTAGGTCACCTCCCAAAGACATTTTCTTACTGTTGTCCTAGCTTTCCCTGACATTTTTCCTCCTGCATTTAGAGCATTTATGGCACTCGTGGTAGTGTGAGATCCACAGCTCACAGGAAGATGTTGGCCCAGAAATCTAGGTTTTGCAGGAGGATTTATGTCCCTTTTGACCCTTTGCAGGTTCCAAGCTGATCCAGCAGGGCACTGTGATCTAACACAGATTTTTAGGGCACATTTAACTTACAGAGAGCTTAAAATTGCATTTAAAATCAAATACCTTGCCCTCAAGTATGTTTTTAAGTGCTTACTCCAGAATTCAGGTCCTGGTATATAAATTTTGTTAATGCATTATCTACATCTAGAAGGGTACCTATATCTGTGTACCCTCCTAGACAAGGGAAGAAGGGCATTACAGAATATCCACATCAAGGAAAACAGGTGTGTTTCTAAGACAGTCACACAGATTTTTTTTTGGCGTGAGCAGAAGGGAAAGAGCATTTTCTTCGTGAAGTTTTAGCAGGCAGGGCAGGGCAGAAGGTGCAGATCCAAGCTGCATCCCAGGAAACTCCTTCCTGCAGCTTTTCCCAAATCAGGGCCTCGAGGAGGACGTTCCCTTTTCCTGCCTCTGAAACGACCAGCAGACTTTTCTAGGATCCTCTCCCATCTGATGTTTAACCACTCTCACTTTCTTATGAGCTTGCTCTCAGAGCCTTTATCTTATTTGTCAATGTTTGATATTAAAATAAAGAAAGGTATTAATCTCTGCAGTGACCTTTCTGCTTTATTTCTCCTGGAAGGGGATGCTGCATCTTTTGTAAGTAACTTCAAGGCAAGATATTATGCGGCATTCAAACACATGGCTTTTATCCAGTTAATCATTGTGCATTACCTACTTTCATCAATGTTCAGAAACTTAATTCCAGGATTACTCATTCCCCAAAAAACCCAAATAAGAAAATCAGAAGAATAGACCCAAACAATAGAACTTTTATACCAGGATAATTAGAAAAGGAACCTATTACCCAGGATTATAATTACTGACTAACATATTAAATGACCTTTAACATTTACCTTAAGCCCCAGATTTCTAGAAAACCAGAAAGGTTATGAATGCCATATTAGTAATCTTTAATCTTTATTACTGCTGTGGACAGAATTTTAATGATTTTTAAATAGGCAGCGGTCACTAACATATCCCTATTAAAATAAAAAAAATCTCATAAAAAATTAAATGGATTAAGACTTCAAATGTACCATCATCAAAAGTATTATCTAATTATGGAGTTCAGTGAACAGGCCAAGTGAAATGGTTGGTAATATTAGTTACTTACCACATGGGAATGCCCGGGATTTATGCACAAATAGATTCTGCTTCTGTTGCAACATAGTAATTAAGAATTTGTCAGGGAAATTTGACCCTCTAGGGTAGATATTACTTTGTAAAATAAGAATGGCAGAGCACTAGTCTCCTTGCTGCACATAATTTAACTTGATTATTTATACATCAAAGGGAGTCTGCAGTGACTGCAGTATAATATTTAAGTAGAGGGATATTAGAGAAAGAAGCATCTAGTGAAATCTTTTTCCCAAATCTCCGTGAGAAAATAGAGGAAATTTTCATAAAGCATTTCATTTTGCATATAAATTGGTGCCTAGATTGTGCCTGTGAATTTACTGCTGTCAAATTTAATTTTTCTTTAATTCTTCAGGCCCAGATGTGAAAAGCTCTGTGTGCAGGCTGCAATTTTCAATGCTTACAGGTAGCACCCGGATCGATAATGTGTCTTTATGAGAAATTACCATTAATGTTATTGAGTATGCATTTTGCTTTATAGGATAATAAGGTAATATGAAATGCCAATTCATTCATTAGGAGAAAGCTAAGTGCTTAAATTAAATGGGTGACAGGTCTGAAAAAAGATGTAGTTGTGGGCAGGAAGTCAAGAATGGATTTTTAATGACCTAATAGCAAAAGGTTTTCACCACTTATTTGCATTTGCTTCCTATAAACAATATTAACTTTAAAATAAAAAAGTGCTTGAATATTTAAATTGCAGTAAGTGATTCCACTTGAAGAGGCTATTTGGAAACCCTGGGTTTCTGGGAAACTCTCTGCCTGGCCTTTTTGAAGACCACAGTGTGAACTCATCTGGTATAAAAATAAAAACAAAACTCATTTAAATTGACAGGCATAAAGTGAGCATATTGTGAGCACGGCCAAAAAGCCAGAGGTTAGTAAGTGAAAAATAAACAAAAAAGTGCTTTAGCTCTTTGTTTGAAGTACAGTGTTCTCCCAGCTCAGTACAGTAAAAGTAGCAGGCATTGAAAATAAGGCAAAAAGAGTTCATCAAGAGCAAAAAACCCAAACTAAACCCAGATCCTATTGTTATTGTTCAAGACTGAAGCCTCCTTAGAGTACAATATTTAAAAAAAACCACCAAAAACAAACAAAAAATTGATGCTGTTTGAAATTCTGCTCATAAAGAAATTAATTGATTTCTAGATACATTCAGCATCTGAAATCACAACCACAAGGAAGGAAGTTAATAGCCTTTTTGCAAAACCCCACTAGGTTCTTTTTTTCCTCCAAGTCCTAGCTCACTTTTTTTGAGTTTTACAGTTTTCAGTGAGTTGTTTGCCCTTTTTTTGCTCTGGACTGGATCCCCCACAGGGGATCCCTGGGACAGGAGCTGTGCCAGGGGAGGTTGATCCCTCTCCAGACCCAGGCTCAGATCCCTCAGGAGATGACCTGCATGCCTGGAAGCAGAGCTGGCTTTTCCTGGGGCAATACTCTGTTAGAGACACATCCCCATTCCCTGCTCCTGCCCACCATGGACAGCCTCCACCAGCCAAAGCCTCCTTCCAGCTTCTGCTGCAGGAAAGCCAAGCCTTGCCTTGCTGGTAGAATTTATTAGGATGTAACACAAGCCATGGCAAGGAAGCAGTGCACAATCCTGCCCTGGGAAAAGCACGTGCAGGTGCCCCAGTTTTCCTCACTCCCACTGCAAAATGTTATTCCAATTACAGCTAAGGACAGGAGCAGCTTAACGCTGAAGTTTCCAAAGCTGGACTTTTTTCTACAGAGGTACAGGGACCTGACTTCCACTAAAAATGATGGCATTCTCCTCAATTAGATCAGAATTCAGAATTCCTCAACAATGATTTTCCTGAAGTTTTCATTTGGTCTTTTACGGAGTTGACATTTTTGTTCTTCAGCAGTAAATAAGACACTTTATTTACTATCAACACCTTAATACAGCAGTTTGAAAGCAGACAGCTTAATTTTTTTTTTTCCTTTTGAATAGCTAACATTGTAAAAACAAAGGGCAGATACCAGAAAAAGCTTTAAAGTTTTATTTTTATTTCTACTTTAACTTGGCAATGGCTGCTTTGCCTAAACTTTTTTTTTTTATACTTTTATGTAGGGTTCTTTTTATTTTTTTTATTTTTTTCCCTTGACCTTCAACATCTCAAACTACAAAGAGAGGACTTTCTCTAATGCTGTTTGAATATACTGTATTTTTCTTTTAAGGAGCCTTCCACTGATTTTTATCCTTCAGGGATCAATGGATCCCTCAGTTCCATAATCTGACAAGCCATAGTGAAAGCAAAAGGCCCCCACTTCTAGAGCTGTAAGTGTTCACGTGAGATGGCAACGGATGTTTTTTCACACTGAACCCACAACAGCCTAAGGAGAGCTTTAAAGTATCTTAGCCTAAGTCTCTCTCTTTGGGAGGACTGAGATACAGGAGGAACTTTAGTATTATTGTTAATCTATATTACAAAAGCACCTAACAGCCTCTGCTGAGCTCAGGGCACCATTAAAAGCAAGGATGGATAAAGCTGGTTCAAATATGTGTTCATTTCAGCATAACCTATGAATGCCTTTGCTTTCTGGTAATGTCTGACTCTTTTCCACAAAACTCTTGTTAAGTTTGGAAAGGGGGAAAAAGAAGGAGAATGGAAATGCTGATTCACTACTAAATTAAGCACTGCTCATTTTGCTGTGACAGTTACTCGGAAGAAACAAAATTTATTGCTGTAATGCAGCATAATATGTTGATTTCTGAGGGACTTTTTGATCAAAATAATCTACGTATCATCACAGAGTTCTCAGAACAACTCCTTCCCCAGTGTGTCCTCGTGGTTTTTTGCCTAGACCACCCTTCTTCTCAGTCACATACTATCCAGAGAGTTAACATTTTAATTTTCTTCAGTACTTCAGCACTGTTTACTTTGTCTCACTGGCATCCAAACACCTTGACATGCTGCCAAACATTCCTACAGATTGAGACATCAGGCAGGGGGTGAGCCTGGAGCAGCATCCCACACAGGGACCGTGTGAAGGGAGGATGGATGGGTGAGCTGAGCTGTGGCAGAAGAGAAGCTGCCCTCCAACACTGATCCTCCCACAAAAGAGGCTCAGAAAGCTGGCTGGAGAGTCTCTGGCTGCTGTTCTCTGAGGGAGAGCAGCCATCACCTGCCATAATTCACTTTATGCTGCCAAGAGTGCAAGTCAGGGAAGTGGAGAAGGGCCCCTGTCACACCTTGCTCTGCCTCTAGAATGTGCTGACTGCAAAAATCAGAGTGGCATGAGGGGGACATTGATAATTTAACAGTGCTGTGATATATGCAGTGTTCACACTGGGATGGTACAACTGAGGCAGCCTTGTCACCGTTTCTGATTTGTTAGAATTGATGCTGGAATAGAACAAGAACTACTTAGGGTTTCATGTAAAACAGTTAATGGGATTCAGAGGGAAGATAACGGAATATATTCACAATGAGTCATATATTTATGTCCATATTATGTAGAATATAACAACATATTGCAACCAGATTGTGGTAGGCTTAATTTACATATATGTTTCTAACTCCTGCCTTCAGTACTCAAACTGCATGGGAACTCCAGGCACTCAAATTTCTACTTCTACCATCAAAATATGTGCAAGCCCTTGGCTGGGAGTGGATATCAAGCAATCCTGGCAAAAATTAAAATCCATATGACCAGCAGAGCCTCCATATTTTCTTACTTTAAGAAAGAATTTCACTACCTCCCCATCTATCTCCTGGGGACATACAGGCACTGCTCTCTACTTCTTTGACCTTACTTACTGTGTTTTCACTGTTTCAAGAGCATCATCCTCTGCTGCAGCCAGGGCTCTGACATTCCAGCTCACTCCAGGCTCTTGTGGAGACCTCGTGCATTCTCCTTCCCACTGCAATCTTGAATCAAACCATTCCCGAGCTGTGGTTTATATGGCACATCCAAACAGCACTGCTCTGAAAAACACAGCAACCAAGCAGTCCTGGTGAAATAAAGGAAGCTGAGAGAATGGATATTTACTCCAAGGAGTTTTGGATCAGGCTTTTGACATGCTTCATCTTCTATACATTGTCTGTAGCTCAAACATATTTACAGCCAATTACCAACAGCAACGACTGCAGAGGTTACTGATGATCTATGGAGTGCAGTGGGATAATCACTGAGATAAGACATTCCTCTCATCACAGACATCTGGGTACTATTGCTACATTGCTACTCTTAAAGTGGTTGTGCAAGTGATTCCTCTTAATAATCGAGTAAGTGCTTTGGGATCTTTCTGAATAAATGGATTTCTAGAGCACAGGCATTCCTCTTATTGTTACTTATCTGTTTGAGTACTGTCACACAGAAATAGGGACTCTATGTGTTTATTTGGTTTTGAAATAATATATCATCAGTGCAGTTATAGATCTCAATCCTGTCATGGGAAGCAAAGCACTATCTGTTAAAATATATTAGCCAAATGTTTGCAGACAAATGCATCCAACAGCACCCCACCACAGACAACAAATTCCTCTAGTCCTTTAAGAATGCAGGGGTGTGGGGTTTTTTTGTTGTTGTTGTTGTGGTTGTTTTTTTGGGGTTTTTTGTTTGTGCTGTTGTTGTTTTTATAGAAAAGCACCTAATCTCATATGCAATATGTCAGGAGAGCTCCTCTCTCTCATTTGCACAGGCAGCTACTCAGTCTCTTCATACATTCACCTGTTTGGATGTTGGATGCAGCTTCACACATTCCTTCCCTAAAATGAGGCCCCCATTAAACATATTTTCCCTAAACCATTATTATCTCCTATGTGTAGTTAACAGAAAACAGTGCAGCCACTGTGAGTATAATTATCCATCATTTGTTGAGCACCGATGGCATCCATCATTCTTCTGGCAGGAGCAAACTTGATTCCCACACCAAAAAAGCTTATCAACAAAATCAAGAAAATTTGTAACTGATACTTAAAATATGAACAGTACATACCTCCCCAAAAATATTTGGGATGAATTTTGACTGATATTTGGCCTAATTTCCTAATTTAGGCCAAACAAGCCTCATATGCTAGAGAAATTTAAATTTAGATCTAAATTTAAATTTAGATAATTTGACTTTAGTTTATAACAGCATTTAAAATACGTGAAGCCTGGGAGTTTCAGTGATGGGGAAGAAGTTTGTCAAGATAACAAAATGTTCAGTGTATGCTGAAAATGTTGAGATAGCAGTACTTACTTTTTCTTTGTTTTTAAAACCAGAGGTAAGCATTATACAAATATGCAGTCTTACTCTTTTCTGCACTTGTGTGGCTATACATTTTATATATCATTTTATATTCATGTTGCAAGTCACATAGGTGGTTTTTTTTGGTGTGGTATTGCATAATTCTGGCCCCAGAATTCACCAATGATTTAAACTTACAAGCACTGTCCCAATGCAAATAAATACACAGAGAGAAGAGAAAGCTCTGAGTGTAAAAGGCAGCATATAAATTTCATTAAAAGAAAAGTAAACTCTTTTAGTCTAAATTTTCAGTAGATGGTAAGATTCCTCTTCTCCTTTCTGGTTGGGTACTTTAGTGGCTTCAGGAATGCTAAAGGGTGCCAAAGTGTATTTAATGTTTGTATAGAACAAGGAATATGTTACATTATAAAAGACCCCTGGGTGTGGCACTTGGGATCATGGTTTGGTGGTGGTCTTGGCAGTGCTGGGTCAGTGGTTGGACGTGATGGTCTCAGAAGTCTCTTCCAGCCTAAATGATTTTATGAGTCTATGCACAGCTGTGGGTTTCTCACACCCAGTTTTTGTGTGTGCATATTTACTGGGTTGGTGCTTTTCTAATGATCAATGAATTAATCTGTCTGCATGAGACCACAAAGACAAGGATTATCAGCACCTAGCCTACCACAGAAGAAAAAAGATTATGCTGAACTTAATCTAAAAACACAGGAAAGTCTCCTTCATTTCAGGGAGGAAATAAAGAGAAAGTTCTCATGAAAATTGTACCCCCTGAAAGACATTGAAATATCTTTCACACAATCATAGCTCACTTTTGGTGTCTAAATATTTTCACTTTTAATCTTGCTCTTGACTTAAAAAGCTGAGATTTCGTCCTTTCAAACAAGCACCTCATGGAATGAGGCAATGGAAATTAACAGACAGAAAAGAGGTGAAGGAAAGACAATTTTTCCATTAAGACAAAAAGTTAATCTTGGCTCAACTTTTTTTTTAAACAGCTTCTCATCTGCATGAAGTAACATAATTTATTAACATCAGTAAACAGGAGTCGTTGCCTTACTAATTGGTGAGCCAGCAAGTCTGTAAGGCATCCAAGGCCTCTCCCAATCTCCATCTTAACAAAATCTTAGTTAGATTAATAATAATGCCTGGGGATTCTCAGCTAAGCTTCATTCAGTCTTACAAAATTTAAATTCAATATGCAATTCAGTGGGAAACAAGTTTGCAAGGTGTCACACAGTTTTCAGTTCGTGTTTCAAGAAACAAGGAGCAAAAGGTAGAAGGTGAAAAATGCATAACGTAGTCTCTGTCTCTCTCTTGCACAACAAAAATGTGAGAATTTGAGACAGCTGT
The DNA here is from genome assembly GCA_013398275.1 of Promerops cafer. NCBI lineage: Eukaryota > Metazoa > Chordata > Aves > Passeriformes > Nectariniidae > Promerops > Promerops cafer. Next base: position 1,465,460 of record VZSE01006895.1, on the reverse strand, counting down.
TAGTAGTCTCAAACAATTTTGTGAGCAGGCCTTGTGGGGTCTTGACTCTTCAACAACCAACAAAGTACACGGATCATTTTTAGTGTCATTTTCTCAGTTACTTTAGCTAGAAGGAATGGTTTCTTGGTGCTGAGAGGTTTTCTATGTATTGCTCTGGAGTATCTACTTTTGAAACTGGACAGGGCTCAGAAACATCAATAAAATATAAAATAGATCTTTTTCCCTACCTTAATTCCACACCCCACAACTCATCATTCATGTTTTAGGTGAAGGGTTGAGTCGTGCCGCCTCCATAAACATTTTTGTAGATTTGTTTTCATGCTTCTGCAGACTATTTCTCTTTCCATCGCACCAGAAAACAATCACAGAGTCAGGAGAGTTAAAAATATGCTGCTCCTCGAAAGAACTCTGTGGCTGGAAAGTAATTATACTGAAAAAGCTGTTCTGGGTGGACGAAGCCAACCAGATTGCTCAAAAGTGTGACAAAATGCTAAATTGATCTGAGCTGTCTAGAGACAGTATAAAATTTCTTCTTGGGATGTTCTGTTTCTAAGACCTTATTACTGTAACTTGTCAGTGCCTGCATGTCACGATCATGAGTTACTCCATTTCAGTGTGTATTTATTTTCTGTTAATGTTATAACTTAGGAAATTCAAAAGGATGGAAAGGGTACTTGGTTCTATCCCTAAATGTCAACCATGTAAGTGCTTTGACTTTTATTTTCTATTTGCTTTGGTCAGTGTAAATTTCTATGGGTTTTGCTGGTTGGGGGAAGGGGATTTGGAGATGTGCAGTTCTTGGTTATTAATATTTGACTTTGTTAGTGCTATCTGTTTACCGTATGGCTTCTGGAAAAAGATGGGAAATATTAGCTGGTGAGTCCTTAAAATGCACGATGTGTGGGCACACTCCTTGTGCCTGCACATTCTTTGCATTGCTGCTGCATTTAGCCTGTGATTGACCATGCAGGGGGCTTGATATTGTTTTTTGATACCGCTTTGCTTTTGCTTCATTGTTTCACTCTTTTTACTTTTAATACATTTGGATGGTGGAGTTTGAGTGAATTCCATATGCTTTATACAGGCTGGTTTTTCTCCTTCTTTCTGGAATAGAGAAGACGAAGGCTGTTTTTAGCTGCTGTTTACATTCACAAAGCTGGATCCTGCACATAAATGAGTTTTTATACAAATGCCTGGGATTTTATACAAATCCCATTCCTCTTTCACTTAGAACGAGTTACAAGACAGCTGTCTCCAAAAGCAGAAAAGGCTGCTGTTAAGAAAGCAATAATAGGCCAGGCTTAAGATCCTTAGCCGGGCTCTTTTATTTTGGGACTTTTACCAAAGGCTGAGAGGGACCCAAAGAAAATATCAAATACCCACTAATATTGAGGGCCTAGTACCCATACTTGGCAGGGTATGAGATTTGTTTCTATAGGAAATCACCTTATTTTACAGAAAATTGAAGCTGAGTGAAGGCTCTTTTTTTTCCCTTTTCTTTTCCCCAAACTGTACATGAAAACTTTTGGGGGTTGGAGGTGATGGCATATTGTACTGTGAAAAACTGGTTTGTGCTCAGATGCCTTTTGTGGTCACAACACGGTTACTCACCTCTTCTTGCATGAAAAGGCAAGGGTCAGAGGGTGATTCTCCTCTGGGTTTTTTTCCTGAGATAATTTCTTCTTTCCAGCGCTGGATTCAGGTCCCAACTGATGGAGCAGGACTGTCACGGCCGGGGTGCTGTCCTGCAGCGTGCTTCCAAACAAGCCGTCTCCCTTGTTTTCTTTATTTTTCCCTCCAAAGGGCGATTAAAAAGGAAGAGGACGCCGCTGCCGGCGGGACTGGCAGCAATCCCTGGCCGCGCTGCTGTGCCCGTGTTTCTCCGCCGCTGCTGGGCCGGCTGTGCAGTGCAGCTGTGCCGGGAAGCCGCTGGGTGTCAGCAGGAATGCGACAGCAAGGCAGCGACCGCGGCTCTCCCTCTCCATGGACTCCGGCACCCCGCGCTCCATCCCTAAGAATTCCGGACCGGAGATGCCCGGCGGAGCCTTTGCACCCTGGAACACGAGCGGGCAAGCGGCCCCTGAATAGAGCAAGATTCTCTTAGTGCTTCTCCTTCATCCTCCAGCTCTGAGAGCCGATTGCTAAGGGAAACTTCGAGCGCCAGGTTTTAAAACCAGGTTCCTCAGGAATGCTCAGGACCAGAGCAAAATCGTCATTGACAAGACTTAAAATCCTTTCAAGCACATCTGTTTTTCGGCCGTTAATACATTTTGTTTATACTTATCATAAAACCAAAGTTTTGCACAGCTGTCACTGATTTTTTTTAATGTGCATTTCAACAGCACCCACAGATCATGTTCTGCTCCACGTAAAAAGCTGCTCTGTGATACCACTACAGAGTAAGTTAATTTGGACCTCAACCCCCCTAAAACTCGAGGACTTTGTGATCCCAAAGAAAAGTAAAATAATTGAGGTCTAAAAGCGTTCTTGCCTCTTTGCTGTTATTGATACAATAGTCTGGCTGGTTGTGAATGACAAAAACTGAGGCAACACACTCCAAGTAGTAAACTCAGAATAAACTCATCTGGTTTTGAAACATTAATAAATTTTGTAGACATATTGTTATGGGCCTCAGTGTATGTCTTCTTTAAATCAGTAATGGAAACAGTAGGATGAAACAAAGAAGAAGCAGCTGCAGACGCTTTTGGTTTTTTAGAAGAAGATGTAAACATCAGGAAAATTTTGCATATTTTTCCCTAGAGAATTCTAGACTCACTGCTGCTAAGTAACACCTGAGGATCAGAACTCTGTGAATTGCCAAGTGTCTTGAAGCTGTGCAAACTTCAGTGAGAATGGAGAGCACCCCTCTTATGCACAGTTAGGGGTTTACCCTCAGAGATGTTCTCCACACATTTCTCTGCAAATAACATAGGGATGCTCCCAGAGTGGATGGCTGCTGAAAAAAGGCTCCTCCCCTTGAGAAGAGGGGATTTAAAACTAGTATTAGCTCCCTCGGTGCTCTGTGGAGTGGCCTGATTTAAATAAATTTACTTTATTCATAATGAAGGGAATGCACTGATTTACTCTCTCTTTTCCCTCTCCTCCCTTTTCATCGCCATTTTAAGGTGCAGAAGGTCGTTTTAATTCCACTCAGAATTACGTCTCTAAAAATGTTGGTAATTCTGACAAAAGCATCACACTTTACTCTAAAGGCACCCAGTGAGCAGCACTATGAAGGTTACAGGAGAGCACCAGCTATAGCTCTGTTGTTTTCATTTGCATACAAATTGTCAGCCACAAGCAAATATTTTCAAACACTGAGTTATATAAAATCTGCTTTTTTGGACTGAATTTTAATTTTATTTTTATCCACAAGAATTTCTAAAGAAGTAACTGTTTTGTTTTAGGGTTTTGTTTTTTTTTTTAAGATAGAGATTCCAAACTCATGGTAATTTCTCCAAATGACAGATATTTTGAAATTGTTTTATAAGTTTTTTATAATATAGATTTTGAAGACTATCAATCACAGATTTAGGTTCCATTATTCCAGGTGGTCTACAAATGAAGACACAATTGCAAAAGCATGTTTATGGCAAGAGAAAAACCAGACATACATGGAGAGAGGAGGTGGGAAAGTGAGGAAAAAGCATAAAAGAAGTGGGGGTGGGTTATTTGCAAACAGACTCTTTATCACCTGTGCTGAAACTGTCAAATGATGAAGTAGGCAGTGGAGATTTTAGAGCTGCTAAATGGTAATGGCATTTTGCTACTGCTATTTTTCCTTAACAAAAGTTAGTTACCCATAAAGGAGCTAAACCAAACTGTAGTGTTATACAAATGAGTTTCCAAATATTTATCGGCGTTCAACCTGTGACAAATGGTCAGCAAAGTTTAATGTTGTGGCGCCTTCTTTTAGCTGGAATTCTATTAAAAATATCAGTGGAATACTAATTTAAGTGGTTTTAAAAGCTTGCAGCATTTTGACATTGCACATTTTATTTTCTTTTCTCTCGGACTGTGAGAGATTAGGCACACCTCCATTAAACAGATAAAAGTTTGCTCGGGGAGATCTTATTGTGGTTGTTTTTTCTGTTTGCTCTTCCTGGGGGCAACATTCTCAGCTGACATAAATTGACAGAGCTCTGTGGTCACAGAGCAGAGCTGTGCTGGTCTACAGAGATCCAAAACCAGACCTAGAAATCTGATAGCTACCAAACACCTGGATCTGTTGGATCTTTCTCAGCAAGGTATCTGTGTATGCACACTCAATTTCTCCTTTTCTTACTCTTTGAGGTTACCAGGTTATTTCAACTTGACTGTTGCTGCTATCCAACTCGCCTAATTAATCTCCAACTCGCCTAATTAATCAAATTCTTTAATGATATTTGTAGTTTGTCTCACTTGCTCACAGTGCTCCCAAAGACTCTCCTTTTAGTGTGACATGCTGACTTCAGTGTCTGTCCAAACAGGTCAGGATGACTGGACTTAAAGAATAAACTTTTCTTGTGTTTGATGTGCCACTGAGCTCAGCTGTTGCAAGTAACTGTCTCAAATGAGTGTGCCTGTGTGCACATAAAATCCAGGATCTTATTTACACCAACACATAAACTGAACGTTCTCACTGGCTGGCCATGACAGCATTTGGAAGATGGGAGAAATCAGTCATTGAGATGGACTTGTTACAGACTGCTCTAAAAAACTTCTTTATCCTCAGCTCAGGATCATTGTCAGGATCACATAATTGGCTGAGCAGGTTTTTTAAAAGGGTATCACACAGATTTCACTCTGTGGAAGATGCTTCTCTGTAGCTTCGAGTGAGATCCATTTAAGCAGTAAATGTAACAGTTGCTGACACCTAGATCTGATATAGCCACTTAGACTCCTTTTATATTCACTGGAGTGATTTGAGGATGCAAAGATTGGAAATGTCCAAAGTAGGTCAGGTGAGTTATGATCTAAATTTGTCTATTCTTCTTTATTGTGTAGAAAGGGCACTGAGGATGCCCAACTGAAGTGTAAAAATTTATGCTGTGGCCATCTAAGTCTACATGAGGTGAGTCTCACACTCACTGTCTTAAATAAAAATCATCAAAATAACATTGCAGGAGTGTCCTTAACAGTGAGCGTGAGCAAACGTGTGGCTCTGAACAGCATCTGTGTTTGCTCAACTTTTCTTTTCAGTTTGAGCACTCCAGGATATCATCAGCTGAACAAAATAAAAGATTGGCCCTGCAAAGAAGTATATTTCGTGGAAACAAGCTAGGATTCAGAAATCTTGACTGACGAAATGGAAAAATTCATTACATTTAGGTTTCTGTTCTTAAGGGTCTAATGAAAGGAAGAGGCCTCTTTTTTTGGTAGATATTAGAGGGACTGGAAGGAAGCACATCCACTGTGTCCTCATGATGTGACTACAAACTGTGTGGACTTACCTTTTCAATCTCATTAAAAAAACCCAGGAGGGAAGTCCTGTGGAGCTATGAACAGGCTCATGAGTGAGGTACCAAACTGCAAGGGAAAAGCATCTCTGAGTGGCATGGACCCCATTCTCTGCCCTGGCCACTTCTACACACATGAACTGGAAGCTGCTACAAAATCAGAAAGACCACAGTCCCACCAGCTGTAGTGCAAGGAATGACTGAATTTCCAATCTTTTGACTGGGACACAACTCTCCAAGAGCACTCTCAGTGGGACACAGCAGCATGTGAAAAACATGACACAAATACCTGTCTCAGAGAGTAAAAAGACATGTTATCTGACTCTGAAGTGAATTCCTAGCTATGAAGATGTGAAGAGAGAGGGGAGAAGAAGGTCACTATGTAGTAAAAGACAAACATATCTGATGCATGCAATCAAGCAGGGCCCGTAAATTAATTTTCAGCTCTAAAAATTGACTATCTCCTGGGGAAATTCTATTATCGAAAAACAAGATATATTCCAATTAGGAGAGAGGTCATATAGAGGGCAGGATAGAAAAAAGGAAGAAGACAAAAAAAAAAAGAACTTTACATATTAGAGCTGTGAAGGTATGACCGTCACTAAATGGGACAAAGGGGAGGAGGCCGTTAGGAACCTTAATTTGAAATGCCCTTGATTTCTGTCATTTTAAGTTAAAACCTGCATATTTTAACGCAGTGGTGCCTTACAGTATTCTGGCACATTGTGTGTGCTGCTGCCTGCTGTGGATCTGGACCTTGGATCACTGCTCTGTCTCTCAGCACGACGTGAAACACTAAGGGGTACGTTTTCAAAGCAATAAGTGGGGATTTCACTGCATGAGTCCCACTGAAGTCAATGTAAGATATGTAGCTGCAGCCCTGTGTGATGATTTGAATACTTCCCATATCACTTGTTAGAATTGCCAAAAAGCATTTCTGGTACTAGAATTTTCCAGGGAGTGCTGTTTGACTTCAAACTTTTTACTCCGTAAATTTTGGGCTTTGATAGGTTTTTGGAAGCAGCCAAATATTGTTACAATCTGTTTTCCTTAGGTGTTGTCAGCTGATCAGCTCGTTATGAAATCTGCTAATTGTTAGGGGAGAGAATAAGTATCCATAGAATGCTTCACTCTTTTGCTAACAGAATCTATACAAAAAATGCACATTTTCCTGTCAAGTTTGTCTTTCAAGATTTTATAGTATCTTGGGTCACAGAATAGTACTAAAACTTCTGTGCTAACCTGAGACTTTCTAAACTTCTGCAGAGAGGAATTATTCTTTATCATGCAGCCCCTACTTCTACCCCAGAATGCATATTTTTAGTTTTTCAGAATTGATTTTTTTTCCCCCCATAGAAAATCAGATATTCTGAAATAAATAAATTTTATATTTCAGCAAAAATATATTAAAATTCAGTCTATCAACTAAGTGAGAAGCTGTCATCAGCTCTGAGTAAGGGTAAAAATATTGAGCAGGTAAGGGCAAAGCAGGAGGCTGAGGTTTTGCACTGGCAGGAAAAATAATTTTTATGTATCTCACTGATGCAAAATTAAAGATGTTCATACGTTCAGATAAAGAGAACTACAAGATCACCGAAGCTCTCCACAGAGAGCTGGTACATGGAGTGGAAATTAATGTAAACCTCAATTTTTACATAGAAAATAATAAAATTACTATCTGTATTGCATACAAGTAACATGCTGAGTGAGCTGAGAAACCTCCTTCCCTTTAGACTGGCACACAAGAGCAACGTGGCTTTTAGACAAGTGGGAAGCCTTTCCTGCCAGTGCAGTGCTGTGGACAAGGCCATGGCTCAAGGCAGGACTGCTGTGGCTAGTTCTGCTTGTTCTGCTTTAAACTGGATTAATTCCCTGCTTAGACCCAGCTTAACAACGAGAGCAAAACAGAGGGGAATGGTGATGACAATTTTTGGGAGAAATGAGAAGTATGGAACAAGATTTAAAAAAAAAAAAAAAAAAAAAAGTGAGTGAGCAAGGGGAAGTACAAGGGGTTTAGAAGCCAAAAAACCCCCAGTTGCTCTGTGTGCTCTGCACCAAACATGACAAAGAGAAGGAAGAGTGACTGTGAACCACAACCAACAAGACAGGGAAATGCAGGCACTTGAGCTGGAAAGGTGATTAATGACACCGTGCAAGCCTACAACACCTGGTGAGACCTGAAATGCTGTGTATAATTCAGGTCACCCTGGTACAAGAAATATGAATGCAAATTGGAACTGATAGAACAAAGCAGCAGTAGGCTGGTCAGGAGAAGGGAGACCCTGCCTCATAAGAGAAAATTAAAAATGCTCTAAGAAGATGTGTCTGTGCTCCAAGCTGCTCTGCAGCACAGCAGCCGCAGCTCAGGACAGGGCTGGAAGCAAGCTGGCATGTTCTAAGGCCATGAGGGTGGGTACAAAAGGCTGAGCCTCTTGTAGTAGCTGGACACTTTTCAATTAATTTGACACGTGAGAAGTTCCCCAAACTCTTTAACTCGGCGTGTCTAACACCGTGGGTAAAGGATTTGAATATTTTTATACATACAGTAAAAGGATGAATGCCAAAGAGCTAGAGGAGTTAAAGTTCTTAAGATTCAGAGTATTCTGGAAAGAGGTTAAAAAAAAAAATATTACTGACTGCCCCTGGAAAAACTTCAGCTGAAAAATTACAAGAATCTTTCTAAACAGTGGTAGGAGTTGTTGAAACAGGTTCCAGTAAAAGTAGTGCAACTAACTTGACAAGCTTAGGAAATTGAGTATCTAATCCCAAATGACTTTGTGATGCATCTGAAAAAGATTCCATAAACATGTACCTGGAGAACAAAGCAGTCACACACAATCCTCCATAGGTGCGAAAAACTACAAATATTTTTCTCCAATTTAAATAAATTTTACTCTATAGAAACATTATCTTGTGTTAAAATCAATCAAACAAGCAACCCAAGAGAAGTGGAAGCCCTTTTTGGTTTTATCTCTTAGATGAAAGTGACTGATGGGCAGTTTTCAGCAAATCAGCGTTTGAACAATGGAAGGTATTCCACCAGAGAGTGTTGACAAGCTCTGGTTTCCTGGCAGTAGATGTAATGCTAATTCCTACAGCTATTTTGAAACAAATATGCTGAAGGGAGTAATGGGGAAAAGCAGCAGCGTGCAGCAGATGTTAAGTCTACCCTTGCAGTCTCTGCAGCAGAGAAAAATCTCGTAAGGAGGGTCAATTCTTACACGTTGCAATTGCAAAATAGTCTGTTACCCTTTTTCAGGGAAGGAAGGAATGATCCCTGATCAAAGCATGGAATAAGGGAGCAGCAGAAGGCAGACACCTTAGTCACTCTTCTACCTATCTGGCTGGCAGGACCTGTCCCATTACTCATTTTCTGAGCACTCCGGCTAGATTGGCTCCATTCTTCTGTTAAATGGGCTCGCTGATTAGAGCATTCATATGGGAAATGTGGGTTCAATTCTTTTCTCTCGCTGAGCATAAACAAGCCTGCACCTTTCCAGAGGAAAACTCCAACCATTATGCTAACAGGTATTCGGGAATTATGATCTTGCTCAGTCCTTCTTGTTGAAGCTTTGCATGGAATAATAAACATACACTAGACCAAGGAGGAAAACGAGCTGTGAGTAAGGATTTGTAGCCAATGGGGAGCAGACTTGCACCAGCCTAGGTGCAGCTACACACGTGTGTAGGTCTGCAGTCCCACTGTGATGAGTATTTCCTGGAGCACGGAGTAGCCCTTGGCTTTCTCCACTTCCCAACAGGTCCCACTGCCAGCAGAGAACAGAGCTGTGCCAATCCTTGTGTTTTCCACCCCTCCACACTCCCTTTTTTTGGTTACCTTTAGTTCTTACTCATGACAGGCAGGGTGGGGTGGATGGGCCAGTGAGAGCTTCACCCAGCAGCACGGGCTCATGGAGAGTCACAGGCTCACACTGGATTTTCACAAAGCAGGAATGAAAACCCAGATCTTTCACTGCCCACTTTAAGTCCTCTGGGCATTTATTTTGATGGGAAGAAAGAGGCAGAAGTGGCTTTTTCCTTCACCATGGTTACGAGGTGGGAGGCTCAGCGTTGGTCAAGGCCTGGCAGAGGATCAGGGTTTGACACTTCCATATCCACTGCTGCCTGAAGAGGCTGCTTTGGATGACCCAGCTTCCTCTACACTTTATTTATACTTTCCTGGACCTGTTTTAGGACACAGTTGCCCTCATTTTAAGCAGCCTGCCACCCAGTTGTACACTCCTGCAGCAGGTGTTTGAGGCTGAAGGTGCTGGAAACAACCAGCACCTGTGATCTGTTGTGAATTTAGCTCTTGATGAGGGCTGTAGATCTAGTCCTAGGCACATATCCCATTTTGAAAATGTTCTAAGAGATTGAATAATAAGTCAGTAGTTATCAGTTAATTACTGAATTGTGAAAAATGTCAGAGCAGATGAAGAAATACTCACACAAAACCAATGTATTCATCTCAACAGCCACATTTGCCTGATAATGCAGTTCAAAATTATTTATTTACACTCATATTTGCACTGCAGAGCAATAATAAATGTTGTGAAGTATTTTTTATAAAGAATCAATCTCGTTACATTTTGCAAAAAGTCAAGAAGTTGCAATAATGTGAGGCCGTCCAAAATACTGTAGCTGCTATTAAATATTTGCTGAGAAATGGTAAAGAAACCATTGTTTTTTATGTCAGTTTTATGGGATATGTGGATAGGTAAAATGCAACTTAGTGAGCTTTTACTGTATTGCTTACTGATTCCAGGCATATAATTCACAGGATCCGAGGATGGATTTGCATATGTTTGTCTTATTACATAAACTGAACAGAGATTTCTTGTAGATATCAAACAAAACCTGCTTGAAATATATTCCTGTGGCTGCCAAAAGGGGGCTTGTAACGTGGTGCTAGATAAAACTTGTCAGTGGTAAACAAAATTCAAGGAAACCCCAACAAATATGCAGGAAAGAGATTTGAAGGTGAGCTCTCTCGCTTAAAATTACATTTTACTGCTTTGTGGACTTGCTGATGGGTATTTTCTTAGCAGCTGGTTCAGGGAGACCTGCCCTGACAATCCTCTCTGACTTGCAGTGTGACCAAACACTTTATCAAATCAGGACAGATGGCCTGAGATGTGGACTTGTCAACAGGAAGACAATGCAGGAGGACAGGGTATCTCTGCCGTGGCAATGCTGCAGCAAGGATGTTTGACAATGGGCAGAGAATCTTTTCCCACCTCAGCTTTGTCAGGCATAGCTGTGAGCCACCTCTCCAGGACATGTTGTGTTCTGGCACAGACACAGTAACAGGCAAGGCTTCAAAGAGGTGCTGTGATTTCATTCACTGCATTTAAAGAAGTGAGGAGAGAAAGCCCCCAGACTGGAAAGAGGAAAAATGAGCAGGAGTTAACTGTGATGTTGGGATTGTTTTATGCAGTGAGGTAAGAAGCTGGAGTTACCTACAAATCACACCACTTTGAGAAACATGGGATTTGTCATCGCTGATCAGGCAAGTACTCTAATTTCTGCCTCCAGCTGTGACCAATACCTGATGCTGGGATAAAAAAGCCCCACAATACATTTAGCTCAACTGAGTAGAGGCAAACAATTGAGCCTGGCTGTTACAGCCCAGAGTGTGAGGCCAAAATTCCCTTTTTTATCTATACTGCCAGAGCTACATCAGCTGAGTGCAATATGACATTAATTCATATCCAACCCTTCCTGCTGAAGTTGGTGGGAATGTTGAGTGCACATGAACTGCAATGATCATAAAATTAGTCAGACTTATTAAAAATCCACTCACAACATTTAAAACTCCATGACCATCTGTTGAAATACATTCCACACGCCAGCTAGGGAAAACTGACTTAAAAAAAAACCCCAAATTAAAATCAAAACCACAAATCCAGTCCTTGGTAATTCCAGTCAGAGAACTGAAATTTTGAGCTTAGCCACAGCTACAGGAGGTACGGATGGCAAGTGGGATGAAAGAGTAGAGAGCAGGAGACATGAGAAAATCTGATGCCTAAGTATCGTTTCAAAGAACATTTCTTCCTGCAACAGGTCAGCATAAATAGCCTCTGAACCATCCTTCATCCCACCATTACCACACACTGTCCCTCCTAAATGCTCGTGCAGCTCTTTGGGTTTGGTTTTGAGTTATTTACAGGCTGAAGAATCCTCTGACCCAGTTCAGAAGTAGCCCCAGAAAAACGGAGCAGAAGGGAAAGCATGAGGGAGAGATCAAATGGCCTGAGGGCCTGTGAGGTTTTTGTGACCCTCCATCCCTTAGGAACGGTCAAAACGTAGTTGAGAGTGTGCATTTATTTTTGGCTGTTTAGCAAACAACTGTGTGGACAAACAGGAGCCTCTGCTGTGCTCCCACACCAGTGATTCCAGAGCTGTGCTTTGCTTCCCCTGTGCTGAAGGCTCAGCTTCAGTTTGGGTGTCAGAGGCTGCTGCACCTCTTTCCTCAGTGCAGGTGCCAATCAGCTTTTCTATTAGTTGTTTATATCACTAAATGACTTGGTTATGTTATTGTATTAGGGTTTTTTGTCTGGTTTTTTTTATGTGCAATTATTTGATTAATTTCTTTTACAAATAATTTTTTTAAATAAAATACAGAACAAGAAGAGCTTACCCATGTGGCTGTGAGAGGCCAGCTCCATGAATGTGTTACCAGGTGTGTTAGCATCTGGGATACTTTTGTTTCCTGAGGAGATTCCTGCAAAAGGAAATGTGCTTATCACCTGAAGGCTTCTAAATAAACCAATACAAGGAATCACATACACCAGCAAGGTGAATTGATTATCTTTCAACCATAAGAATAATTTTTTTTGTTCTCCTTACCACACCCTCTAAGCTCCACAGACACAGAGTACAGGAATTTCCTTTAGAACAATCTACAAGTGTTGTTACACATTAAAAAACGTGGTAGATGGAATCTGAGACACTTGTATGCCCCAAAGGTCTGCTCCTTGAGGTACATCAAAATCTCTAATTAAAATATTTATCCCTGTGACACCTACAGAAGCCAGGAAGGCACAGTTATGGCTGTGCACAGATGGGAAATGGAGACAGGCAAGGTTAGCTCCAAGGAAAACATTTATTCTTCTGAGGTAGAGAGTAACTTCATGAGTTCACAAATCCTCTGTAGATTCCAGTTTGGTGTTTGAGAAACTGTGGTTTGACTCATGTCTTTACTAACAGGGCTCATTTTTACTTAGACTACTGAGGTTTTGTCATTGACTAAAAAAAAGCTGTTTCCTCTTTGCTGAGCTGAATGTGCCAGCTCAAGTGAGCATCCCCTGTCAAGGAAATCCACCAAGGACCACCGAGCAGAAGCCCCAAGGAGCACCTTCCAACCCACGTGTGCCAAGAATCCCTGACCCACGTGGAAAATACTAAGTGTAGAAGACATGACCTGATCATCTATGGCTAAAAAATTCTGGTCAGAAACGTTGGGAGGGTTGGCAAAACCACTTTTTTTTTTAGTGTCTCAGTGACTGGGTAACAATCTAGAAGGTGTGAAAGCTGGAGTTGTCTTCATCAGCTCAAGAAAATTCAAACCCACATCACCCACGCCTCATTACAAAATGTGATGTAAATATCTCATGTTTATGCACTGTGGAATTCAAGTTCTCTTACCTTGTGTTCCTGAATCAAGGGTTCCTCAGTTCCCCAGTTAAATAATGCTGGGAAAAAAAAAAAAAAAACCACAACAACAAAAACCCAACAAAATGTAAAAGCTAAATTGTCAATCTCTTAATGAAAAAAAGCTAAAGATATATGATACCTCTGTGCCAGATACTTCCACTGTGAAATAAAATTCATGTTAGCATAAACTAGTGTGAAGAACACACTTGTATGCAGGTAGGATGGTGAGAAACTAACATCTATTTTTCAGGAAGATTTTTTTGGAATTGACTGTACTTTTTTGATGGTCTTAAATATTTATGTAAACTCACCATATTTGTAGAAAATTCTGTTCTAGGAACATAACTCTTATTGCACCTATGGCTGAAAGAAGTAAATTGCAAAGACCAGAGTAGGATATTATGAAAAATCAAAGTTTTGGATGTTCTTGCCAGGAATAGAGAGTTAAAGCACAGGACAGATATCTGCTGTGGGGTGGAATACCTCATGACATAATTAAGATTCGTTGCACTTTAAAAGGAGGTTAAAAATTTTTCATAAGATTCTCATTGCAGTAATTTAAAATAATTCCACTTAAAAAATAATGACATTTTCCCAATTATATTTTTCCCCATGGGAAAATTATGTTTTCAACAAGATGAATCTTTGAGCATTATTTTTTCTCAGTATCAAAAATGCAGTTTTTCTTGCTAAGTAAAAATACTGATCTTTACCATCACAGACCTTCAAGGGAATTGTAGTCCATGTCAAGTTTTCTGTCACTCCAAAGACTCGTGGTCACTGGCTTTTCCCATCACACCTAATAATATGGAATTCTTATTAAGATGCATTACCTAAGAAGGGAACTTAGACATTTCAGGAAATATTGTCTGAAAAGAAAGCTGGACTCTTGACTGCAAGTGTTGGAAAAGAATTCTACTGTGAGGGACTGCAGTGGCATTTCTAAATAAAAATATTCTGACTTTAGTCAGTATGTTTTATTTTCACTAGTTAAAAAAAAAGCAAACCAAGCCTTTTGGGCAAGTGTCAACAATCTGTATGTTTTTATTTTCATGAATTAAAAAAAAAGCAGACCAACAAGACCTTTTTGGGCAAGAATCAACAATCTGTATACATGTATTTATTTTCACTGAAATTTTCCATGAAGTTAAAATTTGACCAACTCTTTTTGTACTTGAAACCCAATAGAAAAATCAGTGTTTGGGTTCCTTCTAGATATATACATATTAATAAATTCAATTCAAAGTTCCTCTGGCTGAAAAAGGTGATAAGAAATAGGTGAGTGAATATACTAAAGCAATGGAAATAGATATTTCATCTGAAGTAAAACTTAAGCATTGTGTGGGATTGTTATGTAACAAGACAGAAAGGACTGAGGCTTTTTTGCAGCTGAGGAAAATGAGCTCTGCAGGTTTTCCAAGGTCGAATTAGCTGTTGGATGAATGGTTCTTTGTTGAAGTGGGAAGAAGCAGGTTGACACAACAGAGAGGTTTTGGCACTTTGATGCCACCATTGTGATGTTGTGATGTCATCTAAGTCCTTACCTAACCTGAGGACGCCGTGCTGCAGCCACAGTGATGAAACAACTCGAGGAGGCCTCCACAAATTACACCTGGAAGGAAAAAACACGAGGGAACTTCTCAGGGACAGGCCTGAGGAGCTTCAGCACACAGCTTAAAAAATGCTGAAAGTAAGGCAGCAGCTCCCAGGAGGGAAATGGCCAAGAACACACACCCAAGGACTCCTCCACAGCTTTCATTTGAGTATTTTGCTTTTGTGGGTTCACAAAGAGAGATGCCCTGCGCTCGACAGAGTTTTCGGGATCCTCAAGAAGTTACTTCTGTGTTCTCATGCAATTATTGACATTCACAGAGGGCATGAGGAGAACTTATATCAAAATGCAGCAGGGATGCAGCCCAGGGACTCTTTAAGGAGACAGCAAGGCTACATAAGCAATTAAAGAGGGTTTTTAGGAGGGCTTGACAGATTGCAGTCTGGTGGCACTACTGTTACTTTCTCAGTTACAAGCTGGCTTGATCTGATTAGCAACAAAGGACTGGAACAGCACAAAACCAACACTGAAATATGTCTCAGAAACCATGGAGCTTCATAAGGTTTCTCTGTTTTTCTGGGGGGGGAAAAAAAGGAAAAACAAAGTCTTACAGACTGAAGTGAAGCACAAAGTCATAGTTCATTTATCCCTAGAGGGTGAGCTAGCTGTGATCAACAGCCTGGACTCTGCTCCATGGCAAGCAATGTCACCAGAATGCTTTCCATTAAAATAAGGTCTATCTACATAAAATGCTGCAAGAAATCATGGCATCAATGGGATATCCCATGTAGGGAATCTTGAAGTACCAATGTCATGGGAAGAAGCCTAATGGGGCACACAGAACCTTTCTACTAATAGGGAATAATGTGTGCAATGGTAAGAGAAGTTTTTGGGTTTGTCAAACTAGCAATTAAAATTTTAAAAAGATACTTTATTTGTAGACTGAGGTTTTTTTTTACAGGGAATAACTAAAAAATATTAAGCTTGGCGTTGTTTTACCGGAATCCAATTTTAAGGTAGAACACAATCTAAGTTGCATGTATTAGGAAAGAAGTCAAATAAAAATACATGGTACTCCCAGGTATGCAAAACAAGAAAAATTACAAGAGAATTTGCATATGCATCTTTGTCAGCTGCAGAGTCAAGTCTGAACCTGCTCCCAGCACAAGAAACTGGAGTTCTGTCATTAAATTCAATGAGTGTGGATGTAACCCCTTTAGATCTTACAGTCAACATGTATATTTTAATAGATATAAATTCACACCATCCACTGGTTAGAAATCACCTTTTCTCTGTATAGATTTACTGTCTGATGCTGATCAACTTTATATAGATGAAAACCAATGACCTAGAAGCAGAAGAGCTTTACCAGTTTAATATTTCCTCGGGCTACTTGCAATAACTACTAAAGTAGAAAACAAATAGATAACAAGAAATACAAGATCAAGAAACTGATTAAATAGGGCAATATGTTTGTGTTTAAGGAGGCTCAGCAACCTCCTAGGAATAACTAAGCAGATTCTCCCTTTGGGAAAAGTGGACAACACCACAGCCAATTTGTGACAAGAGCCACGGGAGAGGAAGAGATTTGAAATATCAAACAGAAGAGCATTAATAAAGTTTTAAAGGGCCATAGAAGCATCAAGATGTTAAGGTGCTAACAGCATTATTAATAATCCCCAGGTTAAAATTTAATGGTTAAGATAATCATCAAAACAAAGTGCTGTGCAATGTATAGAAAGTGGCTTTAAAGCGAGTCTTCAGGTATATGAATGGGACATTTCTAGAAAGGAGAAGGATTTGGGCACAGTGCTCACATAAGCCAAAAAAAAGCCTTCACAAGGCTTTACTAGAAGGCCTTAAACTTGCAGCACGGAGCCACTGCCATATATACATATTTTTCTTTGAAAAAGTACTGCTTACATCCACGGAGAGAAGATTGCTGCCTCTGATCTGCGTAGAGCAGAGCAGAGTGTGAGGTGAGTCAGAAAGAACAAGGTGCACAGATACTCACAGGGCAAGTCCAGATGGTGCTGCTGGCCATGCCCTCCTAAAGAAAAAAACATGGAAAGAAAGGTCAGTGGAATAAAACATTAATATCCTAATCAGCCTCCCAATCTTCTAATGAAATTCAGAAAAGAGAATCTCTTACACAGAGAGACCATGACAGTTAAAACAATAAAATATGTAAACAAGCCCTGATGTAATGGAGGATTTTCTGCTGCTCTTTTGTTGCAGCCCTGGTCAGTCAAATAGAGATGGAAGTCAGATAGATAAACATGCAGAAAACAAGGAAAAATTCATATGAAATTGATCTCAAAAATGAAAAAGCAATTCTGAAGATGCTGATCTTTGCATAACGTTTAAGATGGTTTTCAAGGGGGTTTAACTTGAATTTTTGATAAAATTCTTGCTTATATTCTTTTTCTCATATAATTAAAACTTCATTTTCAGTAAAAATCTCAACAGCTATTTCAGTAAAAAATGTTGACAAAAAATATCATGGCAGATTCCACAACAAGAAATTTGGAAAAGATGGGAATTCTGTATGCAAATACATTCAGTTTTGAAAAAGGTTCAGGCTGATTGTTTTGCAATAAGCACATGCAGTTCTTACTGCTTTTCTTTTATTGGAAGAACTTCAGACTATTTCAAAATTTGGATCTATATTTGCATTTTTGAAATTCAAGACAGCTGTCAGTTTTCATATAAAAAGCCCACCCTCCTCTACTGAGAACTTAACAGTTTTTTAGAGTGAAATAATAAAAACATGAGAAATGTTTGCTTAGGCACACCATACTTTCTCCTTGTATCTGCCATGATGTTATAAATTTAAACATACCCAGTATTGATGATATTGTGCTTGCTGGGTTTGGTTACAACCTTAACATAACTGAAACAGCCAAAAATCCTCGTGAAGTCAATGAAAACTTTGCTTCCATGACCTGAAGCTTCAAATTTTTACAACGTTACTGACAGAAAAAATTAAACCCAAACCAGTTTAATGCGATGATAAAAAGAAAAACTAACTTTTGATTCTTAAATCTCTGTAGTACTTAGGAAAAGGCAAATCAATTAAAAATTATATAAAGTTTAAAATTTCAATTAATGAAATTAAAAAGGAATAACATCCTGCACTGGAGTACAACTGGACATTTAAGAAAGGAGTTGTGCCTAACATGTATTCAAGCCTGTGTCAGAGTTGTTACTGGAGAAAATAATCCTTAGTAATGGAGATGATTCTCTATTTAATCTGTCACATTGCATAACCATTTCCAGATTGCCAAATTATTACAACCTACCCCAACTCAAGTTTGCTACTGCTGTACTCCCATCATGTACTCACAGAGCAAACAAAAATATTAATGCAAAGCAATACAGTAATAACCCCCCTTTTATCCCATACAGCTTTATTAATTACAAACTGAATTTCTAGCAAGCTCATGCAAGGTACATGGTGAGGAAAACCTGAGCTGGGCTTTCATTAGTTTTTTAAAAAAAATGTTATTCTTTCTATTTTTTAGAAGACTGTGCACAGTTCTTTTTTACTTGCAAGAATTTCGCCATTTTTGATTGTGGTAAAAAAAGAAAAAAAAAAAAAAAAAAAAAGTAAAATTTTCCAAACCCCCAACATCTTATGGAATTGAGAGGGATTTCCCTGAGCAACTCTCACCTCTGCTTGGGTGTGACAGGTCATCACAGACAGTTGTCTGGTGCCTAGGCTGACCACAAAGAGAATTTATGGTGGCTTCCCCTCTTTCTCCCTTGCAAGCATCGCCCTGTCACCTGGTTTTGCCTGGTCAGTGCATGATTGGTGTCACAGAGAAAGGGCAAATCCCTCCCCAAATCTCACCACAGCGGGGACACGCCCTCTCCTCACAGCCCCTTCCACCATCCTCCAGCACCTGTGCTATGGGCTGGGGAAACAACTTCTGAAGGGCTTCCTCTGGTGATGATCTGCAGGGCAGGGGGGCTCTCACAGAATCCCAGAATCCCTGGGTTGGAAGAGACCTCCAGGATCATCGAGTCCAACCCAACCCCAACACCCCAACCAAACCCTGGCCCCAGTGCCACATCCAGTCTGTGTTACCCACACCCAGGGATGGTGACTGCAGCACCTCCCCGGGCAGAGCATCCCAGGGCTTTATCTCCCTTTCTGTACAAAACTCTTTCCAATACCCAGCCTGGATTTCCCTTGGGGCAGCTCAAGGCTGTGTCCTCTGGTTCTGTCAGTGCTGCCTGGAGACAGAGACCAACCCCCCTGAGCACAGCCACCTTTCAGGGAGCTGCAGAGAGTGAGGAGGGCACCTCTGAGTCTCCTTTTCTCCAGGCTGATCACCCCCAGCTCCCTCACAGGGCTTGTGACCCCAGTCCATCACCAGGCTCGTTGCCCCCTCTGGACTCCCTCAGGGGTCTCAACGTCCTTCCCAAACTGAGGGCCCAGAACTGGACACAGCACTCGAGGTGTGGCCACACCTGTGCCAGGTACAGGGGAAGGATGACCTCCCTGCTCCTGCTGGCCACACCAGTCCTGATCCAGGCCAGGAGCCACTGGCCTTCTTGGCCACCAGTGGAGATCAAAGAGTCTGAAGAGTGGAGACACGTCGTGTGCAGATAATTTACCAAAGGGAAAATGGGGGGGGGAGACAGGCAAGAGGTAGATGAGCCATCCCAATTGATTTGCAAGAATCTAAGATATTCCTTTACACATAAATGTGATATTTAGGGTACCCTCACAAAAGGAAGTACCTGATCTGGTGGGATTTAAGCACATATGTAGCCTGACACACATGAGTAGTCCTTTAGGACACGAGCCTGTTAACATTCAACAAATGAAGCTCTTGCAGAGCAATTCACCCACAACACATTCAAGCCAAATTGAGAAATCTGAAAAAGAAAACAGCTGAGATATGAATATTTAAAACTTTGCTGCAGCAGTGGACATGTGTAATAACTTTTCAAGGAGATTTTCAGAGGATTTTTTTTTAATACTGTACACACAGCACTTGTCCTAAATACATATTTACATTATGGACTGGAAAAGCTCTTTTAGAAACTGTTCTGGTCTTCTGGGTAAATAATATTCCTTTTAAAAAATTATGAATACATATTTAACTGATAAACTAGAATGGCTCTATTAGGCATATCATAAACAATTTTTTTAACTGTCTAGTGAATATGTTTACTGCAGCACAGAAATAAATCCAGATTACTTAAGCTCTGTAATTTATTTTTCAACTGCAGCCCTTGTTCCATTTTAAGCCCCCTCCCCAAACAAAAATAAAAAATTCTCCTCCTTCCCTTCCTCTCAGTACTGCCCAGTCTGAAGCTTTGTAGAGGTAACTGTGAAGGAAAACAAATAATTTTTTTGTGAACAGTATCACTGAAGCACTGTGTTCCAAACCATACATCAATAACTGTTGGCTTCTAGACATATGATTTTAAAAAACTTGAGATCCAAACTGTTCTGTCAATGACATGGGTGCTCTTCAGAGTCAGAAAAAGGGACTGGAAGAATTTTTCTCTCTGCCCCCAAACAGAAAATATAAAATCCTAACTGATCCCAAAGAACATAGTTAAGAGCTGAACTCACTTGTAGGAAACTCTAAAACTTACTGCCAGACAGTGTTGGTTAATCCATGAATATTCAAGAGAATTGAGACTGTTTTGCCTTTTCCTACTGAGAAAATATCTAAATACACAGATTTATAAAAACTGTGCATAGGAAAAAAAATCCTTGAACAGACTCTTCAGCCTCATTTATTTACTCAGTTTTGTTCAATGTCTGCACTATTTGTAAGTGCAAAAACCCTGGCAAGTTGGTCCAGATACCCACCTTAACTATGAGCATCTTCAGGCACCATTCATCCATGAATATTAATTACTTTTAATGTAATCTTTAATGTTTTACAAATTGCGTGAAGGTTGATTTTAAAACTTCATTTTGCTTACTTAAAATTATATGGAGGTTTATAGCCTAAAAGACACCACTGATCTTAATAATGTGAAATAGAAGGTGTTGAGAAAACCAACAATTTCTCATCTATAGGACAGATTTCTTAAAGGTATTGGAGGCAGATATTAATTTGCTCAAGATTTTTAACAGCACCACATTTTTAACAGAGTCCCAGCTTCATTTAGACACCTACAAGGGAGAAAAGGCTTCCAAATGTTCCTTAAGCAGAAGTTCCCATAATGATATTTTATAGTCGCAGTTTCAAAAGCTCTCAACGTTCAAAGTGCTTTTGGAAATCTGGCCCCAGCTGTGAGCAGTGACCTCTCCTGAAAATCTGTAGGGATCTGGCATGAAGGCATATGGAACATTGCATTTAGTTGAGGGAATCTTAATTACCAAAAACATATTGACAAATTAGAGAGAGTTCAGAGAAGAGAAACAAAAATGTTCAGGGGACCAGAGGAATTTACATATGAGGGAAGATAAAAAGAGCTATCTATGTATGGCTCAGCTATGATATAATTAAGAGAGGATATATGTTAAGACTCCACAAATGTTTCTAATCTTGTGTGGAGAATGGGGAGGAACAAATTAAAGGGGATATGAGGTTATAACTACAGCTGCAAGTAAAGAAGGGAGAAAAAAAAAATCTTCTGGGTCTTCAAAAGAGCACCCTGGCAGTGAGGTCAGGCTCTGAAATGTGGTGTCAAGGGACCAAGTTCCATTGCTATGGTTGTATGAAAGTTTACCTGTGGGATGCAGCTCTGAATGCTCCAGAGAAGCCTGTTCAGAGTCCACTTTCAAACTAGATTGTAATTTGGAGTGGCTAAGCTGAGTGGAAGCCTTCTTTGGAATGAAATTCCAATTCTTTGTTTGAAACAAACCCATTTGAAGAAAAAAAAAATTGAGAATACCTTTTTCAAGGTAAAAAAAACAGTCATTGAATGATCACACATTTTAAGACAACACCATTATTTAAAGAGTTATAATGTCTAATTGTTGTTGCCCTGACCTGTGAGGAAATAAACACCAATCCTTGACAATAAGTACTATTTCAGAACTATGGGATTAAGAAGAACAGCTAATTGTGACCCATGAGGTCAGGTAGGTCACAAGTACACAGGCTCAGATGAAGTTACCATGCGATTTGGATACCTGTGTGCCTTGTAGAGGCAGAAAGTAATTAGTCAATAAATCAATTATTCAATATATCTAGGTTTATAATGTAGACAGCCATTATTAAGCTTGATTGAGGGCTGGAGGGAGTCGAGCAGGCAGAGAGCCACAGCATCTTTCCTCCAAAAATTGTAACCAGCCCTTTGAAAAGCCTTCAGGGATTTGTACCCCTGAGACCCCAAAGACGTCCTTGAGCCACAGAAATGAGGGAACCCTCCTCCATAAAATCTTGTTTCCCTCACTGCCTCAAACCTCACTGTACAAAGAGAAGGGCTAAAACTACACGCCTAGAAAAGGAAAAGAAGAATCTATTTTCTGCTTCTAATTCCTGAAACAGAAAGGTTTCCAGGGGTGGCCTCCAAAAGGGAGGCCCAAGGAGATCTGCTTCTAAATCAGCCTCTCAGGGACTAATCCTGAGCAGAGACCCTCAGCAGAGGGGTGCCTGGGGGCACTGGTGGGGCTCTGCTGGAGCTGTGTGCACAGCACTTGCAGCAGGGTGGTGGCACCAGCTTTACTGGGATTCTCTGAAAATTCCTGCCACAACCACGTCAGATTAATGTCTGCAGTATGCCTGCTGCACATGGGAAAGAAGGACAGTCCATCTAATTCAAATCCAGGGAAATTTTTTTTTTTTTTTTAAGTGACTTTGGGCTGGAGGATTCCAAGTTCAGGCTTTTGGAAAGGCTGACACACTTTTACCTTCTCTGCATGGAGCTCCAAAGAGGGGCTGTGTTGGGCAGAACTATGACACAAGAAATTAGAGAGGTCAGACAAAATAGACTGATCAAAAAAATCAGAGGTAATTTTGACAGTGAGTTTTTAGTCAGCTCTTCCTCTCCTACCTTGGCTAATTTTATAATCGATATGAATAAATTTTCCTCACCAAAATGCAGTCCAAGCCCATGGAACCAACTGCTGCAGGAGGTCATCGAGTCAGATACTGCAGTGAGATTTAAAAAAGGACTGAATACATTTTATGGCCAAACAACATCTGTACAGTCATCCAAGCTAAGGTAATGGTGATGAAATTTCATGCTTGAGTGTGTAAAATGATTGCTACATCACTCAGAAAGGATTTTTTTTTTCTTCTCAGGTAGAGGATTACACAATTGAGAAGATGCATTATAAAGAGCTTTCTGAGCTTGGGTTTTTTTAACCTTTCTCCAAAGAGTGAAAGATCAGCTCATGGACCTCATCGAATAATAACTTATCCTTCTACTTCTTCTCTTCTTAAACATAATGAGGCTCTTCAGTGAGATGTTTCATTTCAGGACCTCCAAGTTTCTTTCATTTTTCCCCCACTAACCGATCTCATGCGCAGGTAAAATAACTGAAGCAAATCTTAGAGGCTGCCAAGGTTATTAATTCACCCTCCTGACCTCAACAGGTGAGAGATGTGAGTTTGCACATGAGCTCAGAGAGGCCTGAGCCTGATATTTGATGCAACAGCTGGCTGCATTTCTCATGCAACTTGCACTTGCTGTACAACTGGCTTTGTTTAATTATAAAGCAAAACAAACAAAAAAATTGATCTTCCTTCAGTATTCAGCAACTTAATCATAATTTTGACCATTTTTTCCTGTTTTCATCAGCTCAGTTCTGTCTCCAGGACTTAATCATGGAATGAATTAAGCAGGGACAGAATATATATCTAGCTGAAGATTTTTGTGATAACTTGCAGCAAATTTAATTCACTGGGAGTACATAGGGGAGGAAACTGTGGGGTGGAACGACTGCTGAAACACTTAAAACCTCATTACCACATATCCCCACTTCACCCTGAGAGCTCCCAGCCTGTCCATTATTGTCCTGTCTCTACTTTCCGTGGGACTTTGAAAAGAAAAGGTTCAAAGAGCAAGACTTTCATGCTCCCCTTTCCATGTCAAACACTTTCAACTCCTGATTTCAAAGTGCCACTAGCTTGCTGTTCAAAGGCCTGTGGACACATAGGGAGTGAGACAGAAGGAAAAGGTTGCACTACAAAGCCTGCTGCATTCAGAGCAATACCCAGCTCGGAGATACAAATGATAATATAAACCCAAGTACCTACCAATAAAACTGCCAATCTGTGAAGGGAGGGGTTGGAAAAATTCTAAATGGCCTCTTTCTGCCCCCTCTCCCTCGCTGGCATTGTGTCATTATTGGTTTGGATAAAAGCCTAATTTACATTTTGAAGTGCAGCTTTTCCCTCTGTTGCAGCAATGACCAGGGGACTGCAGAATCAGGAGAGAAGCCCAAACCCCAAATAAGTTAGCTAAGAATACCTAAAGAAGTTCCTACCAACATCTGAAAAACCTGCCTTGCTCTCTTTGAGTATTCATCTACCTCCCCTTCTCTATCTGTATCCTTTTCATCTGCCTGCCCACAAGATTTGGAACACCATTAATTGGTCCTCAGGGAGGCTGACAGGCCTGTGCTTTTATGACTTGATTCTTTGTATTGTACACATGTGGGCATCTCTCAGGAGATAAACAAAGGGAAAACGTGCTGAAAAGGGGGGCAGAATTTGTATAAGACTAAACGCAGAACAAACCGCCTTCCCAATTTGCTGCTAATATCCTAAATTGCATGAATAAATCCACCCCCCTCCCCATCTTCCCTCTTCCCCACACCTGCTTCTCTTAATCTGCTTTTCCTGATCACTACAGGCTCATCTTCTGAGGAATTTCACCTCCCATTTGAAATCAGTCTCACTCTTCTTTTGCCCCCCCTGCCCCATTCTCCCTCCCCCTTGCCAACAAAAGAGTGAGGGGGTTTTATGGGAAGATAAAAAGAATAGCTGATCATAAGAACTAACCTGGAGCCAACACCTTGGTCTTTCGTCCCTTCAGCAGTTTCTAAACCCTCAGCACCTGCAGCTAATTCTTATGGCTTCCAGCCTTGGTCTTGGATTTGCTGAGAGTGAGAGACTTTCTGGAACAGCTTTCATCTCAGGAAAAACAAACTTAAAAACCCAGGCAGTCACCAACACACCAGCACAAGCTTCGGAGCCCGTGTGCTCTTGTGCATGCACATGCCTGGGGAGAAAGCAGCCCGTGTTACACAAAGGCACCTATAATTTTTAAAAATGGGTGCTAGCAGACTTGGTTGCTGACCAACAAAGTGCCAGAATTCCTACAGAGATTCGGTATTTACCAACACAGCAGGAATGTGATGTGTTTTTCCCTGAGCTGGACACTTGAAAAGGAGTTCTGGATCAAGTCCTCCTGGCCTTACAGAAGTTTTACAGAAGACAAGGATTTATCCTGATTTCAGACCCGAAAACTACTGTGAATTTGTGAACCAGATCCACAGCTGGAAGGCAGGTGCTTGAGTGCTTTTATACCCACCCCAGCACATCCTAAAAATCTGGTCATTAGTGTCTGTGCCTAGAAGCCAAAACAACCCAGGCAGAGCACAGGACTTGGGAATCAAAATCCAACATTTTCATTCTGTCTTCTCCCTCCTCTTTCTCCCTTAGCCTCCCTGTATTCCAGTGGTTAAGTAACTCCACCAGACATAGATGCATATTTGAAATCCTCAGTAGAGGAGGAGACATGGATCTACATATTCCATGGCTGGAATGGATGCTCTGACTCCTAAAAATCTGTGTAAAATGTGGCCCCTTCTTTTCCACCATATTCTTCCCAGATAGAAGTGGTAGCTCTGAAGGAAAAGGCCTGGGTAACCAGAGCACTGAGCATTGCCCAGGAAGGCACCTGCCAGAAAAGTGGATTTATCACAATCTTGTCCTGCACTATTTAGTTCATTACAGTAAGCAGCTCCTAGCTCAACATGCCAATTTTTTGCGAATTCAAGGCAACTAACTTTTCCTTTCATTCAGGGACAATGAGTATGGTGAATGTGTTTTGGAGGTTAGACCCTTAATTTGAAGTTGATGGAGGCAGAATCTGCTGTTATAAGTCAGTTTTTTGATGCTAAGACCTCAGAGCCTGTAGGACTATTTGAAGATTTTAGCTACATGAAGAGCTTAGCTATACCTCTGAGTCAGTCTACACATCTGAAGAAAAATCCTATTTGCAGCTTGATTTCTTTTTTTTAGTCCACAAGGAATGTTCTCATTCTTAACCTTTGAACATATACTCAACACTGGTGTATTGTTTACATTTTTTAAAGGAGAATCATATATACATGGCACAAGCTAATTTTTATTTATTTTTTTTCCCCAGAGGCTAACCTGTGAAGGCAAATTTCTTCAGGGAAACTAAAGGAAAGGCCACGGTGAACACTTTACATATGTCAGCTCTTGTTCTTCCAAACTTTTCCTGAGGAATGGCAATTTCCACCTGGTTTTCATACCACACTCAACAGCAGGAATTTCAGTGTGGGTTGTAAAACCTGCTTAAGAGCCAGTGCAATTTACCTCACGTTGATTACTCTGTGTGGAACAGCTAATGGTACATGAGCTAATTAATCTATAGCTGCCTCGCCTCTCTGTGCTAAATAGTTGCAATGGCCATATCTTTGAAAATCTTGAGATACCATTTTTTTAATTGTTACCAGTGGCTTTGTGCACCTGGCAGAAATAGGCATTTAAATTACAGACTAGGTGTGATTTGAGCCCAGGGTCTAAAGACATCCATAATGGGAAAACAGCCCTGGAGAGAAAAACATTCCTGCAAGACAAACACTGCTCTCAGCCTGGGAGGAGACAGCAGCCAGGCAGGGCAGCTTTTGGTAAAGGTGAAAGGGAATTAAAAAAGCATCAGGCTGTGAGATTTTGGTCTTGTGTTGTTCCCACTATGCTGGCCTGAAAACTAAAGGACAGTGAGGAAGGCCCCATGTGTTAATACAGTCATATGAAACACTGTCACTCTCAATTTCCTCTAGTTCCCCTGAAAATGAGCCACCACTGTGAAAACCATTTCAAGGTTTCTATAAAACAGAAGACACAACTTCAATCTGCACTTTGAAGACTGCAGTTGAAGGCAGGGCAAAAGTGGCAACTTTTAGATTTGCACGCTCACTGTGCTGCTCAGCAGTGTGTCTGTGGGCACCAGAGACAGTAATGCACCTTTAAACATGACAAAGAGATCATTTAAATACAGATGTTTGTCACTGGCTTATAGCCTGTCTGGCATCCAGTCCTAAAATCAGTGTCTGGAGCCTGACTTTCAGAGGTTTTGTACCACTTTACATGAATAAAGGACTTTTCCCTTTAATGCTTAGGAATACATCGTTGCACTAAAATAGTCACTTTTCAACCCCAGCTCGAAATGCCCCTTTGGGGATTCTCAGCATATGGATAGTTACATTGAAAATCAATTCTTCTGACATTCAGAGCTTTCTTTTGGAGAGGTTTATTTGCTCTACTAACCATTTTAAGCCTCTGTGGCACCTTCTTACTCACCATAACTGCTGTGCTTAGTATCTGGCTCATAAGCATTATTTGATTTCACTACCCTGTACACTGTGTCACTTTTAAAATTAATATAAAAATTGCTCCAGCGCTCTCCTTGTTTGTGTTGGTGTTAAACCTCTCTTGTAGAAATGTGAGGGGTGATGGGGAGTGTGGGGCATTGGGGATTTGGGGTGCACAATCCCCATCTCCTCTGGAGTTCTCCCCAAGCCACCAGGTACATACCGAAGGCATTTCTTCAATGCTGGTGGTGGAAGAGGTCCATGGCTCAGCTCACAGGTCCAATTCTGCTCCAGTGTGCAGGAAAACTTACCTGAGGAGAAAATAAAGAAGCTGAGTGCTAATATTAAGAAAGCTGAATGAGAGCACTTGTGGAGTGTCACACACTAGACAAATTACAGGCCATGAGTTTGCTTGAAACATGCAATTTTGTACTTATAAGCCATAGAAAATATTATTAATTACTTCCATTGTATGACATAGCAATGGCATCTTTTGGCTGCAAGTTTCTGCATAGCTCCAATTCTGTTAGGGGCCAAAGAAGTGTGTTCTTTTAATTTCCAGTTAAATATTTTCTACCAAACTTATTTTTCTATTGACTTTCTTTATTGGTGGTGGTTTTCTTCTAAGGAGAACCTCATTTGAAAAACAAAGATGTTTGTTTGGGGTGTTTTTGATACATTTAGTCTTGAAAATCCCCTTGGAATAAATGGTATTTCAGTTTGCTTCTGTGCAGAAGAGACTGTTGTTCCGTGGAATTACACCCCCATTTCAAACTCTAAAGTTCACTTCTTCTGTAGATTTTCAAGGTTTCTTGCCTGTTAGAGTAAAAATATGGTTAATTTTTCTGGAGTTAGTGCTAATTGCTACAATGCCATGAAATTAGTCAGGTCTAGATGCTAAGAAATAGTGCCTCATACAGCAGCTATCTCGAGTCATGGTGGACAGACTGTTTTTATTATTTTTTTTTATTCAGACAGGGTATCACCAGCAAGAGAAAAATTCAAGCACCTGTTTTGGAATATATGTTTTATATGGCTACTGTTATAACTCTTTTTTTCTTACCAAACCAGTCTAATCATTACAAAGAACAGCATCCATAGAACAATAAACTCCTTTTCTAGTTCATTTCTACATGTCTTACTGTGACCTTTTTCCCTATTGCCATCACTACCCTACTTTCTGGCTGAAGTCTCTTTAAGATGGGGAAGTTACATCAGCAATTTCCCCTACTCTGAAATCACCTCATTCTGCCCTGATTTATACCCCATGAAATCCTACTGCCCTCAGGGGGGTTCTGCAGAGTGTAAGGCTGGGCAGAGTTTGATCCAGAATGTTAAATACTGGAGCATCAAAGTTATAGGCTTATTGCAATTATTATTGGTCCCCATTGGTTATTTACTTATGCTTTATCTCAGCTACAGTTAAAATTCTATGCTACAAGGTATGTGGGGAGAAATAAAAGCACAAATAGCAAGTGAGTGCATTGATTTGGAATGGGCTTGAACCTGTTTTTATGCCCCAGGACACGGCAGAAATGGAGGGATTTTCAAGGCTCCCCACAAAGTGACCTGAGAGTTGGGATTCTGAATTGTCTGGAAAAACTCTGCTGTAGAGTGAGGCAGCTCTGGCACTGAGGCACCAAAAGCTCAGGGCAGGAGGGGTTTTGGGACCCCCATCTCCCTCCCTGCCATGCCTCTCTCACTGATGAACCTCTTCAGTCCTTTGGGCATCTTCACCAAAGCAGCACCAACACATCTGATTCCTCCTGCACCCCTGGTAACGATTTCCTGAAGATTAAGGGGCAAATCTCTGTCACTTCTCAGTTAATTGTGTCTGGAGGAAGGCTCCGTGCTAAATTACCAAACTTTTGACTCGAGATTTTCCACATCTAGTCACAGATTTAATAATCTGGTATTATATCTGTCTATATCTATCTATATCTATATAATCTATGTCGATATCTATATCTAATCTATATCTATCTATATCTATATAATCTATATCTATATAATCTATATCTATCTATATCTAATCTATAATCTATATCTATCTACATAATCTACACCTATATCTATCTATATCTAGCTATATCTATCCATATCTAATCTATATCTGGATCAGGCCTTTTACTAGNTATCTATATCTATCTATATCTAATGTATATCTAATATATACAATAGAATATATAGAATATATCTAATATTTTACTACAGATTCCCTCAGTCATGCTCCAGAAGTTAAAACAGAATTGAGAAACCAAAATCACACCTAATTATGTACCATTTCCACCCTCAGAAATTTTCTGTTCTGGTTTATGTGCCCAATATCAAAATATCACTACAACTACTACAGGAATTCTCCTTTAAATGACTCAAATATGTTAATGGACATGTACATCACTTCTGAAGTCAGGTGCCTAGGTGAACATTTAAAATCAAATATTTCCGTTGCAAAGGGATATTTTGCAAAGATGGGCTAAAATAAAGCCCATCAGGCAATAGTATTTACATTTCAAGCTTCACAGAGCTGTCCCTCAGCAGTGTTTGGGCTGACTGAGATGGTCTAACCCTGGCAGGACCACCACAGACACAGAGTGTACTTGAGAGGGATCAAACCAATAGAATAACACAGATCCCACTTTCCACCTCAGAACCAATTACCATTGGGAAATCTATTGACATGCAACGTAATTTAAAATTTAGACCATACTGATGCCAGAACAATAGACAGCAAAATGAATGGCTGTTTTAAATTTACATTTTTTCCTTCTTCACACTGTGCATGAAAAGCAGTGTGGAGTCCTCTATAGGTAACCATACATCTTACATCAAATGACTAGCCAACTTTTCCCCTTCTAGACTTTCTGGCTGGACATGTAGGCATCAACACAATGAAAAATGTGTATCCCATGTATTTTCTTTCATATAAAGTCTTCCTT
The DNA here is from genome assembly GCA_013398275.1 of Promerops cafer. NCBI lineage: Eukaryota > Metazoa > Chordata > Aves > Passeriformes > Nectariniidae > Promerops > Promerops cafer. The sequence goes on along the minus strand of VZSE01006895.1, from coordinate 1,435,382 downwards.
TTTAATCAAATAGCTGGAGCTAATAAATACTCCAAATTAAGTCTCATTTTTCTTTTGCTATGAAAAGTCACAAGAAATCATACTTTTTTTCAGTAGTTGAAAAAAGAAATGCATTTTACAATCAGTTCTATAGCAGTGAAGTTTAGGTGAAAGTAATTTCTAATTGAGTGTGAGAAATTCCCTATTACATTATTTTATGCATGCCTTCTCCATTTGGTCCACACTATCTTGAACTTATGCTTACAAAAAAAAATAAACTTTCAAATTTAGCAATCAGATTTGCTTGTCATAACAAACAGCAAACAGAATGGCATGGAAAATGTTTGTCCTGATAGTTATTACCAACCAGCTTCTCAAGACTTTTACTGGTCGACAAAACATTTTTCCTTTCTTTTTTTTATTGCACTCCCTGATCAGGATCTAGTCAGCCTCACAACAGTCAGCTGCCATTGTAACAAGTTACAGGAAAATTATAATGATTCCTAAGCATTTCCACAGAAACAAATTTCATGTGTGTGTGGGTGGGCAGTAGGAGGAGAGTAACCTTGGGAAAAACACAATTATAAACAGCTGCAGCATGCATTAAATGTAATTATGATTGATTCCTATAAATAATTCTTTGTGTAAATTTCCACTTAAGCTGGATTTGCTGTTCGGGTGCAGTGGACATTTCTGCATTAAGTGATTATGTCTTTTTATTATTATTAAAAATACAGATTTTTTTTTTTCCCACTTGGGAGACAAGATGGGGAAAGAAGACTTAAAGTACCAGCATGAAATGCTGAAAATATGGACTATCACAATTAATAGTTTAACACCCTGGACATGATGAAATCGTTTGTGCCTGAACAACAAAGAAGGATCAAAATGAAAAAGAGTGCATCACCCAAAGTTATTGTCAGCAAAACCTCATAACACTATTTCAACAAGATAATATGTGTATGATGATAGATAGCACCTGATCAACCACCATGGAACAGCTGACTATATTAATAGGACTTGACATTTGTTCTGTTTAATGGAGAAGGTGCTGAGCACCTAGGTTTCTGCTATGCTAATTGCTTGGTCATTTGAAAAAGAAATCAATACAATACAGCCCTCACAGGAGAAAATCTTGACTGATTCTTTACAGTTCCTACAGCAAAAATACACTAAATCATGGTCATTAATTCATTTGACTAATTCAACACTTAAAATTTCATTCATTCTCATATAAGGTTTTACAGCTGTCTATTACAGGAACATTCAGCAGTGGTAATGGCAGGAAAGATCACATAAAATGACTGGGAGAAGGAAGGATGGTTCCTCTGGAAGCTTTATGAAGCACAATCCTGATCCCACCCACATTAATTACAGCTGGCCATTTACTTCAGAGAGAGAGGACACGGGCTCAGCATGGGCCTTGGTACATTTTTGTGCTCAGCTCTCATTGCACGTGTGGGAGCTACCAAGAGCTGCTCAGTGCTTTGAAAAAAAAACCCCAAAAAACATCTTACTGCAGCTGCAACACTGGCGTGCTACAGCTGACCCCCTCAGAAGGCTCCAGCCCCATATTCAGTGGTATATTCACAGAACAGGGTTGGAAGGGCCCTCTGGAGATCACCCAGCCCAAGCCTGCTACCACAGCAGGGTCACCCAGAGCAGGTGACACGGGGACGTGTCCAGGTGGGCTTGGGATGTCTCCAGACAGGGAGACTCCATGACCTCCCTGGGCAGCTGTTCCAGGGCTCTGCCACCCTCAGTGTGAAAAAGTCCTTCCTCATGTTGAGGTGGAAGTTCTGTCTTTTAGCTTATGGCCACTGCTCCTTGTCTGAAAAGAGCCTGGCTCCCCCTCCTTGGCACCCCCTTTGAGATATTATATTCATTAATGATATCCCCTCTCAATCTTCTGCTCTCAGGCCCAGCTCCTGGGGTCTCACCTCACAGGAGAGAGGCTCCAGACCCCTCGTCGTCCTTGTGGCCTCTTCTGGACCCTCTCCAGCAGCTCCTTGTCCTCTTTAAACTGTGGAGGCCAGAATAGAGCACAGCACTTCACACGTGGCCTAAACAGAGCTGAGTGGAGAGGTGAGGATCTCTTTCCTTGACCTGCTGACCACACTCTCCCCACTTTCCCAGGACAGCCAAGCTCTTCATCACATTTCTAACCACATGTCTTCCACAGGAGACATGTGCTCAGAGGTAAGCTACTTAACCACTGGGATGATCCAAGGCTGCCTTTCTACTCTGTGCACCTCTTCAACAATTTAGGTTTTAATTTAGACTTATTTTCCAGCTGAGATATACCCTTAATTTTTCATATAGAACATATGGATGTTGCAAAGTATATCAAAATTTGTAAGACAAAATCAGAAATATAGGGACTTGCTTTTCTCATAGACATCTCTAAAGGCTTTCATGTTTTAGTCTTTTTCACACCCTAGACACTTTTCATCATGCCTTTTTTGTTTTTCTGTTCATCTACAGAGAACTTTATTAGCTAACCAAGCCCTCTGTGTGCACTAGGGATGGGGTAACCACACTAGAGGTTGCTTAAAAATGTCACTTTTGGGGGGGTTTATCCAAATTAACACGAAGGCAAAACTGGATTCAAAGCTGAGCTCTGCCTGTGCCTCAACATGGAGCAGGGTTTCCTTAAAAAATGGCTGCCTAGAGAGCCTTCGAAGTAGAGGTAAAATACTTCACAGCTTCTTTACTCTTACATCCATGGATTTTTAATTTTTTTACCATTTCTACCTCCACTGCATGGCTGTGTGATTAGCTTGATTTAAAATAAAACTTTGCTTTCTTTCTAATAATATGATTTGGGGGTACTACAAACAAGACAGCTTTCACCTGACATGAGTTAGGTTATTTTTACAGACTTTTGTTGGAATTGCTGGTAATTCAGGAGCTTTAAGCTTTGCATGGAAGAAAAAAGCATTATTTGCTCCAAAGTTACAGTAAATTAATATGAACAACCCTGTTGATGTTCAGGTTTCATTTAGTATGTAACATACAGAAATGCTGTTAAGACTCCACAGAATACTGAAGATTTGTCTGCATGCTTTTCAAACAACAAAAAAAAAGAGTAAAGATGGTACATGCTTAACCCCCTTGGGCTAATTTTTTAAGGCATGCCTCTAAAATGGCATCAAAATATTTTGTGAATACAGTTCTTCACACTTGACCTCTATTTAGGTATAAAAATCAGATACAGTACAACAGATAGAGACTCTGAAGCTCTATTTATCCTTTTGACCATAAAGACATTACTTTATATTTATTTTTCCTTATGAGTGGATTTAAAGAGCTTTTTTTTAAAGACTCCATTACCCTTTTTAAAATAAGACAGAAAAAAAAAAAACCAAACAAAAAAACCCCAACTAAAACGCCCAACAACCAAGGGCTGTACATATTTTGTAAAAAACATTCTTATATCAATCAAGCAAATATACATTAGCAAGAAGGAAACACATTAAGACTCATTTTCCTTTTTCCTGTGCCAGGTTGTTTCTTTTGTACTATATATCAGAATGAAAGTAATTCACCTCTCAAAACAAAATATTAGAGAGCAAAATATGACTGTGATGCACTTCTGCAGAATACAGTCAAATTTCCATAAAATGTCTGCAGGGTTTTGCACATTAAAATTTCTCTTACTAAAAATGTTTATGGAAATAGGTCATTATGCACATTACTAGTGGAGAGCAATTTGTTGCTTTTAAAGGAGCTTTTATACTAATAGTTGTGAATAAACACATTTATCAGACACCCTAAACATAAACAATGCATACACTGGCAAGCACAGTGCTCCTCACATGCACAGTTGACATGGATTAAAGGGGTTGCTCATGTGGGGCCATGGAGCTCGGGGGAATTTTGGACAGATTTTCTAAGGCTGATACAGGAGATGAATGTTGGAAATGGAAGGTACCACAGGATCCAGTAATTCGGGTCCTACCTGCTTGCACACAGCTCGGCCAGACCCATTAAGGCTCTTCCTGTGTTTAGGGAAAGGGAGAGCAAGGGCTGGGATGCCCAAGCACAACCTATCCTCTGCAGCCAGAGCTGCAGAGTCCAGGCCAACGAGCCCAGCCCCACAAAAACATCCTCAATCTATGGCAAACAAAGCAAATTTTCACATCAGTAGTAGCAACTGTGCTCACATGACATCAGAATTCTTGTTTGAAATGATACATATCCCATTATCAGCACTCGGAAAAAAATAAAAGAATGAAAACAGCTATTGTAATTTTACTTGACTTCTGAGGAACAAAGAAGACAGAGCCAGGCAATTACACTGTGTAGGTTATCATAGCACAGGAAGCAACAGGATACCAGTTTAAAACTGCAGGACTCACTGAGGAACATCTTACAATATATTTACACAGTAGCCAGCATCCATTCTCTTAAAAATCCCACTTAAACCACAGATTAGATCACGTAGAAAGTGCAAATGAAATGAGCTGCTTTAGGAAGAGATGTTGATTCCTGTGGTCCCTTGCTTGGTTGTCAGTAAAAGTGAAGAAAATGTAAAACATCTATCCAATTATTTCAGTTAATATACAAGCATTAGGCATTCAAATTCCTAATTAAGAGACAACATGCCCTGTCAGGCATCTGCATGGGCTATTGAACATTGCCTAGATTGTTCCATAATTATCCTGGCTTAATAGCTCTAAAAATGTAAGCAATGTGCATCCATTGAGGAAATGCACTGCTTATCACATGAGGAGGAGCAGCACACAGAACATGCTCTGCCACGGTGTATTTGTGCTGCAGGTTTTTAGTGGAACATGGTTTAATTAACAGCAGGCAGCCCCAGCTTAGGAGCTGGCTGCTGTTGGCAAGGAGGAAACGTAGCTCACACATCAAAATATATTTCCATGACCAGATTTAAACACGAAAAACTCAGCTGTTGGAAGTGCTCCATTTCAGATTCCGGCGTCAGGCACCCAAAAAGAAGAGATACCACGTGCAAAAATATATATTTTGTAGTGATTTCACCATGGTACTTTTCAAGGCTCATTTGTTAAAATCTTCCATCTCCCAGCCCCATTTGCCAAAAGAAAAAAAAATCAGCATCCTCTGTTGTCAAGGAAACAGATTTTTGCTATTTTCTATGATTTGCACTGTTGGTAAATTTGCTATGATTTCCTTCTTTTTAAGCCTGATGCCTATGTACAAGATTTGACCAAAGTTGCCTTAAATGGTGCAGTCATAACATCAAGATGCTTATTCTTTCATTCTCTCTGGCAAAACTGGGCAAATCATGGTATATTCTCCCATGAAAAGTCTTCAAGGAACACAAAAATGAAATATTTCAGCTCTTTGAAATGGATTTCTTCTGCCCTTTAAGCAATAGACTCTGTTTTGGAAAATAATATGTTTTAAGGACTCCGTGTACCTTTCTCTTTCCCTCTCCTTTTTGCTTTGAATAAGATAGAAGGCAAAAAAGGAAAAACAAAGAAAAGGCCATTTTACAAAAAAGATAGTGGAAATGTGAAGAAATTTTAGAACTGAAAACATGCAAACAAAACCTATTTTTTCAGCACTGTCTTTGTTTTAGCTAAAACTCTAAGTTAAAAACTCAGTAGCCTCTGGTCAAGTTTGCTGTTAAAACCCCTGTAAATGGATATTGCATGGGATGCAAAATGTGCAAATACAACGTGTAAACTTGGCAGCCTCAGGATGTTTCATGCAACAGAGTGAAGGAGAAACCCCTCAACATTTCTCTTGAGAGTACCAGGAAGAATTGAAGCAATTCTGGGGTTCCCTGAAGACTGCCATCCTATAAATAAATAACATGAATACAAATATCTCCTTACCTGGGACAGATCCAGCAGAGCTGAGTTGATTCAGCTGGTTTTAGGTGGATTTTCTTTTTCTTTTTTGTATCAAGGTAGGCATTATTACCATAGCATCTAATGGTGGACTTCCATCCCTTTAAAATAAAGATTTCTGCCATAGCACCTCACGACTCTTTTGCCAGTTCTGGTGTGAGAAAACTTTTTTTTTCTGTTCTTCTAAACAGGGATATCTAATTTTGAAAAAAATTGTGTATTTACCTGTTCTTTCCCGTCCCTGCCCCAAAATAACTAGAATTCTACAGGTAATATCAGAATATAGTAGGCTTCAGCTGTGTATTTTCTAGCCTGGAATATGACACCATAATGCGTATTATATATGCATGCTTTTTTCTTCACTGGATATGTAAACATTTTATTAATTAGACAGGAAAGTAATCACCCATCTGCAGGTATTGAAGGAATATCAATCCAAATGGTAGAATTGATAACGTATATTTTGTCTGAACTGTTCTTGTCAAAAGATAGATAATTAAAAATTTTAAAAATATCTATATATAATATTATTTAATGTTCTAACGAAATTCAACAATGAACTTTAGACAAATTAAAATGATATATTTAAAGACTATTTTTAGGTCTCAAATTTTTTTTATCTTTCCCCTTCTGGTACAAAATTATAAACTACACATGTTTTTTCGGTCTCAAATTTAAAAAAAACAAAACCTCCCTGTTCAAAAGAAGAAAATGTATTGTTCCTTATGAGATCACAAGATAATTAAGGCACTTAGCAGTACAGGTCACATAGCAGTGTAGGTCACTTACCAATATTACATTATTTCTTCTGTGGACAGTGGTAACCTTGCAGACTAAACTCCATGACTGGAAAGGAAATTGTTATAAATTTATGTTTTGAATGTAATATATGTATAAATTTATGGATTTTGGTTTTTTTGTTTTGGTTTGGGTTTTTTGGTTGGTTTTTGGGGTTTTTTTTTGTTTGTTTTTTTTATTATTATTATTATTATTATTATTTATGTTTTATTTTTCTACTCTGTAAGGTAGCAACAACGTGAACAGTTCACTTTGGATCCACTTAACTTCTGCACCATGAGGACACAGGAGGTCTTCTGAGGAGGGGTGAGACATTCTCCCTGGCACAACATTCCTGGGACACAGACCTGGCTCTGCCTCAGGGATGCCTCAGGACCTTCACCTCTTGAGCTCAAGACAAGTGGACTGCCCTCTAATTGCTCATTAATATTGAGGACAGTGTTAAATATTCCCATGGTAAACATTTTGGGGTACTTTGAAGCTTTCTTTTTCACCAGTTTTTTCTTTTCAGATTTGAGATGGAGAGAAGCCATGGAACTGCTAGAGCAAGCCAGGGGTACCTGGTTGGAAGCTTTGCAGAGATTTTCTCCACAGGCTTAGGTGAGGGAGGAGGGGAGGTGAGGCTCAACATTTTGGGTGTATAACTTTGGCTGCAGAAATGAATAAATTTAAAACTCAAAGGCCAAAGGCAGCCAAGATGCCCTCTGCTGTTGTGTGGAAGACAGTTCTGCACACTTAGTCCCTTTCCTGAACACAACACATTGGGTTGGTTTTTGCAAGCAACTCCATTATTTGCCTTCTCTCCAGGCCCCAACCTCTGAAAAACCTGTTTAATCTGGATTGCAAAGGCACAGATTCCCATAATCACCCAGAGGAGACAGCTCCCAAAAAACAGCTCCAAACAGCTGCTACCTGCAGCTGGAAAGCTGCTCAGAGCCAGTCTAGACCTTCATGTGGTAAAGCTCTCATGGTCTTGAATAGTCAGCTGATTTCCCTAGGAAAGTTTGGGTGCCTCACTGCATTGGTTCCTACAGCAAATATTGCAATAACAGTTTCCTTTTGTAGGCAGGCAGATATCACAGGCTTGTGCCACTCCAAGTGAGAAATACAATATATATTCCTGTGGGAATACTAGCGTGGGGTTCACAGTTCAAGGTTGTTGGCTGTCCCTGTAATATGAGATTCATCAAATTTGGGTAAGCAGTTTGGGGTGTGTCTGCTTTTGTTGTTTGTTTTGTTTTTTGTTTTTTCTCTAATGCAGACAATTTGCAAATAAATAGGCAAAAAATGCATATGGTATATGGGTAACTTTGAAATGACAGTGAAGAACATGGTTTAAAATGAGGTAACGCTCAGAGCAGCTAAATTTACCTCTAAAATGAAGAATTATGGGGACTGTGGTAAGGACTAGGTTTTACCCCATTTTTTCCTTCAGACAAAATACATACTGCCAAGTACAAACAGAGAAAGTTGCTGGGGTTTTTGTTGTTTGCTTGTTTTGGTTTGGTTTTTAAATTCATTTTTCTTTGTTTGTTTGTTTTGATTAGGTCATTCAAAGTCTTATTTGCTCTGGCATCTGCAGCTACATAAAGACCCCATTGGAAGCTCAAAACTTTTCCAAAATCAAGAAAAGGGGAACAGCAAAATAGTTATTAACAGGCAAGAGAAGTCATTATATTTTTTTATTAAAGAAATTTGTTACCTAGGTGCCTTTAAAAGAGAGTTTATCATAACTGCTCCTTGGCAGTGCAGAGTCTGCCTTGTTAAGAATTCACATTTACTGACTCATTGTTTATAAAATCAGGTGTTCCAAAGACAAGAGGTATTTTTTACAATAAGCAATTCTGTAATGAAATAGAGAAATATAAATCAATTTATTAGATATCATCTGCATAGAGAGGTATGAAAAAGACCTCAGGAAAAAAAGCTCAAGACTGCTGTAATTTGTACTTTGGGAAAGCATATATAAATATCTTCAGGCACCATAAATTTAGATGGCTTACCAGAAGACATTAGTAACTTTCCAGTACAAAGGATGAAATGCCCCACCCACAGTTTCCATACTGCATTCTTCCCAAAATACCTCTGCTTCCTGTTAGCATGAATTCTATGTTTAGATTTGTTAAAAAATAATGAAAAAGAGTAGGAAGCAGTCTACTTTTCTAAAGGCTACAGCTGAGAGCCAGGAAAATAGGATTCCAGGGGCACCTTCATATCTTCATAGTTTCACCTTTCCCTACACTAAAAAAAAAAAAAAAAGCAAATTGCTTAAATGTTTTGCTAAGCCCTACTCACCTCTTGGGTGTTTCAATGAATTTAGTTGCTGTGGCTCCTTCACAATCAAATGTATTTTGATATGCCTATAGTTTGTTGATTACAACCCATTTCTAGCACTCGACTCCCCTGAAAAAAAGAGCTCTGTGTCAGTGTGCCTCTCACAAATCAGGCAACAGTACAATTGAGCTGCTTTCCTGATGAGCCCTATCAAGCCCATTTTTGGAAATGACGTAAAATGATACATTTCTCCTTTTTTCAGGCAAAGATATTTTATATCCTGCCCCCTATTATGTGGCATATAGTCTTTCCAGAGCGCTCCGTTCTCCTTCTCCAAAGCATGCTGCAGTAGATGAGTACATCCAGACTCTGGATCTAATTTGGGGAAGAATCAGCAGTTTAGTGGTGGCCATCTTCGCACTCGTGAGGGTGTCACAGGAGTGATGCACCAAAACTGGGCTGTTGTGCTCTTGTTTTCTTGGTATTTCTGGCTAGTTTGGAATAGCCCAGTTTCTAGACAAAGGGAAACCTTTTGAATGAAACAGGCACACTGGCTGGTGGTGGAACTATTTGGTAGAGGAGAAGCTGGTAGGGTCATTCCCTTCTCTGATGCTCCTCACAGAGTTCTCCCTCGCTGATGACAGCAAAGCCCCACTGCCCAGGCATGCCCTGCCCTCAGATGTAAGAGATCAAGACTAAAAGAAGAGATGGGGACCTATAAAACAAAACCTGATGGTTTCTCTCTCCCCTTCATCTCTGGCCTTGGGTGCACAATGGCCTCTGACAGTGACAATCACACCACAAACTCATCCCTTCTGTAATGCAGCAATGGTTTTGCTTCACAGATCAGATAACAAATCCTTGCTTTTTTATTGTGGTCTCCTTCATTTATCTTACCACATGCTGGTGAAGTGCTGAAGAACTTTTCGAGTTCTCTAGCCTCATCATACCTCAGTGTGTTTATGCCTGGTGACACAAGCCAGCTTCACTGTAGCTCTGAAGCTTGTAAGCAATTTTTCTCTACTGAATTACCAAATTCAACAAACTCTGAATTAGGCAGTTTCTGTGTAAAAATAATAAGTGAAGGGACTTCAACATTTTAATCAACCCTTTCACTCAGTTCTGTCTGGTGTTTGATGTTTTTATTTATTGCACACAACTGAAAACCAGCACATCATATTTATGATAAATTTAACTGTTTAAAGTGCTTTGCTATTCTGCCTTGTGTGTGAAGGGTGACAGAAAGCAGGGTGAGAATGAGAAAAAGAGGTGTAATTTGCTGTACACTGAAATACTTCCTTGTACAAGTCTTTCTTCCTTTGTACCTTACCTAACAGCATGGCTGACAGTATTATTAAATCCCTTCTGCATTCAGTCTATCTAATATAAATACTAAATTCTACTGCAGTCTATATTAACTCTTAAACATTAGAACAAGGGGCCAAAGCCAGTGTTTCTCTGCTACAGCAAAAAAACCCCAAAAAACCCCAAAAAACAAAACAAACAAACAAACAAAAAATCCAAACCAAAACCAACAAAACAAAACACAAAAAAACCCCCAAAAACCCCCAAAACAACAACAACAAAAAATTAGTGGATAGTTATTTCAATATAGTCAGCCCCATGCTAATCTCCTCAGGTACAGGATAAATCTAACTCAGCTGGATATTTATTTTATCTTTAAGATACAACCTGCCTTCCCCAAACAGAGAGTTTAACATCTTCCTCGGGTACTCCTTTTCCCTTGTTTGGATTACTGTGGTTCTGTTGCCTTAGCAAAGCTGTTCAGAGCCATGAAGAGTGCTGCAGAGAGCTCCCTGCCCCTCTCCTGCTCTGGCCACGAGGTGCACATCTGCATCTCCACCGCCAGATGTGTCACAGCCCACCTCACCTTACCTGTAGGTGAATGCACAAGCAGCAGCTCCCTGTTCTTCACTTCTCCACAAGCAGGTTTTACACGAGATCCTCTGGCTTTCCTCTCAGAGCTGCTCCTCGTCCTCAGCAGAAGAAACCTGAAAACATTTGCAGTTACCTCGGTGCTTTTTTTTCAGATATCTCAATAAAACTCTGAATTGCCAGAATCCCTATCAAAGACTCCCCAGCACACTGCTGATATCCTGAGGATGACACCCAGCCACAGGCAGTAGAGTGGCCAGGTGTAATCTGATTTTTCCCATTAAGCAGTTCACTTCTATTATCTCCCAAATTGTAAAAACTTAGAGACAAAAACATTTTTGTATTTAATATGGCAGTGGGCTGGTCATGATTACAGTGCATAGTGTTGTTATAGTAGTTATAATAATAATTGAAAGAAGTCCCCAAACCTCTTATTTAAAATAAATTCGTAGGTATACATAACATAACAATATAATAATATATTTTTATAAAGCATCATATATTTATATGTGTGAATTTAAATATAGCTGTGCACATGTTTTTTATTAAAATATACATCAATTCAATAATTATAAACATTGAAATGTTGCAAAAATAGCCCAAATAACCAGTTCCTATGAAACTCATCTCAAATCTAATAAACTTAAAAACAAGGGCATGACATTAATAAACCTCTGGCTATGCAAATACCGTGTCAGATCCCAGGCATGAAACAATGAGATTTTATCTCTATAAATCTATTTTTTACTGTACTACCATCTTATGTAGCTTATTTTATTCAACTGAAAAATAGAGTTGGTATATCACTGATTATTTTCTGTAATTACTTGAAGACACAGAGGTCAGACTTGTGTGTTTAAGTATGCATGTATCTCTTCATTTAATTTTTGTAATATTGTTGAAATATTCTTAGCTGAACAAGTTGAGAACCAGAATTTTTTTCCTCTGTCTAAAAAAGAACACTAAAATGAATTATATTCTTAGTGTCAGTAATTTGAAAACAGCAGAAAAAAAGTGTATGGGGAGCACCTGTGTTGGTGTAAGTCACTTTAGTGACAAAAAAAATTCTGTTAAACTCTTCTGTCTAATTTCAGATCATACATATATAGACAGGTGGGCCAAAGTACCAGAGTCTGCCCAATAAAGCTGCTCTTAATCTCTAATTGAAACCTATCTGGCAGCAGAACATAACTGTTTATGTAATTTTCTTTGTTTGACAAACGAGACATCTCAAGGCACCTTGATTAACTTCTTTTAAAAAAAAAAACAACAAAAAAAAATGCAGAAGACTTAGAGCTCCTCAAGTTTCCCCTGAGAGCCTGGATCACATCCTTCTCCAGAGTCAAAATTTGCTTTATGCCCTGGGCAAAGACTGGTCTGAGAGAAGTTCACATTGCATTATGGAAAACCCTCTAAGGCACCTGGCCTTTGGAAAAAAGTGGAAGGCCAGCTGAACCCCTATTCCCATGAGTATTCACAGAAAAAATGCCATTTAATCATTAATCGAACAACTTAAAAATAAAACCATTTATCTTCTTTCAGCAAAACAGAAGCACTCTTGCCCTTGTTATGACAGATGCCCATAGTCTACTAGATTTTTCCTGGGTGGAGTTATTGGGGGACTGAGGTTTAACCCCACAAAAGTGAGATTGATGGATGTAGGACTGTCTGGTCCTCTGATACAGCCTCCATACTCTGTATTTAGCCATGGTCTGGACCTGTCCTGCATTACAGCACATATGAATGAGGCAGAAGAAGGATGAGCTTATCTCAAGGCCCTGTGGATGAAAGGCACCTGTAGATAATCCTCAGAGATACAGTGAAGGAGCAGGGTGGGTCCAGGATGGTGGTTTTCCTTCCAGATTAGCAAAAATGCAGTGCAACTGTAGTTCTAAACCAGAGAAAGTTCTTCTGACTCTGTAGTATTTTCAGTTGAACTTTCCTTTCTTCAGTTTCCCAGAATTTATTTTGAAGCCATTTATATTTTTGAATGCTACAATGTAGTGGGGCAAAAAAATAATCAGAATATAGCTATAATTTGCATGGAAAATTACTTCCTTCAGTGTTATAGCTCTTGTTGTTGACATAAAGGTCCACTGGAAACAAAGATCTTTTATGCCACATGGGTGTGATTGACTTCTTTTGCAAAGCATGAACAGAGGAAGGAAAAATGCTTGCTGGATTTCTAATGGAAAAGTGAGATCCATGGGATCCCCATAACACCTTTGCCTAAAAGTTCTTTTCTGTTCTCAAGGAAGGCTGTAGATGGAGAGTTATGTTTGCATAAGCAGACAGAGGCATTCAAAGCAGTCAAAGACATTTTCCAGCACTCTGACAAAGGAAGGTGCCATCATGCAGCCTAGGAGGCAAGTTGGGAAAAAAAAAGAATGCCACGGCTCTCAGCCTTCAAAACATGCATGATTCCCAGGATGCCAGTTTTGGGAAAACACCTGTGTCCCATGAGCATCCTGGCCTGTGGCAGGGGGCTGCAATGGGATGGTCTTTGCATTTCCCTCCCAACCCAAGCCATTCTGTGATTCTGTGATTTGTGGGACTCCTCAAACCGTAACATTGGCGTGCAGCCTGGAAGTTGCCCCGGATCTGGCAGCTCCACAACCCAGACGTTGCCCACTGCCTTTCCCCCACCCTGCTGTTGACCCCAGCATTTCTACAGGGATTTTCCAGCCCATTCAGAGCTGAGGGCAGGCTCCCTCCCAGCTCTGCATGGCTGCTGTGGCCTGTCACTGCCCAGACGTGGCACTGGGCCAGCCCCAAATAAAACATGAACCTCGGGTGGGTGAGAAGTGCTCTTAATTCCAAATCTGAGATGCTCCAGGGGAGTTTGAAATTAAGCAAAACACATCTGCCCATTCCTCATTATTGTTGCTGTTATTGTTGTTATAACCTTTCCTTACACTAATCCACATTTCTGCTCCACATTGCGAGTATGCGAGAGGCTGGAAATAGTCATTAAAATGCGATAATGCTTAAAATTCTAGCACATTAACACTGACATTTTGCCTTCTAAACAATCTCAGGTAATGAAGGTCAGTACAAGCAAACAGTCTGTCTATGGCCCTTCGTTAGAGGCTTTCTGTGCTAGGACTTCACAGCAGGGGACTGTCAGGCAGCGTTTTCCTCTGTGCAGCTTCTCTCCAAGTGCTTGCTGCAGCTGGCTTCAGCATATGGTAGAATATGAAGATATTTTCTGGGGTCCACTGCCTCAATCACTGTTTAATGATTAATTACTGCAGGCTGGTGTCAGGGTGAGACATTCAAGGCTTCAGGCAAAAGTCTTAACTACGGAAAATGACAGCAGGCGGGATTTTGCCAAAACGAGCAACTTTGCGCTGCTAGTTCTAATGACTTGCACTGCCTTTTGATCCATTTGTAAACAGCAAGATGGTAAAAGGCTGAAACTATCAGGCAATAAATGCCAACAATAACAAGAAATTGTTCCCAGAGAGAGTCTTATGATGTTTGGTCTTGCTGAGAAAATGTTATAACCGGAGCTCTCAAAACAAAGTGGGGCCTTGTGCGCTACCTTCCCTCAGACCATCTCCAAGATGGAAGGAACCCAGCCTCCAACCACCAGGACAAAGAAGATGAGTAAGAGGCAGAGAGCTGAAGCCCACAGCAGCTGTGAGGGTGAGGAACTGAGCTTGGAAGGCCCAGTTCCATCACGGCTGATGGTGTGGAAGTCGTGGTGCTTTCCACACCAGGTCTGGAGCTAGGAAGTGGGGAGCTGCTGGGTGGCACACAGCCCCTCAGCAGGCAGCAGAGAGCAGCACCCCCATCTGCACTGCCTTCTGGGGCAACTGGGAGGTGTCCCCGTGGTCCACAGGGACACTGGGGAGGTGGAAAGGTGCCTTCACCTTGCCCTGTGGTCCACACTGTGCGCAGCCCCACTGAAGGACAGACCCCTGAGCCTCAGCCTGGTGATCAGCACCCCTCCCCTCCAGTTACATCAGCCTCAAATTGATGTGATGAGGACATGAGGGATCAAAGCTCTTTAAAGGCTTTTGTTCAGTTCATTTAGAAATGCTTCTTAAACCCCATTAATTTGCTTTGCATGGCTCTGTGTGTGTATCAAAACTACCCATAAAGATACAATTATCTCCCACCTACAAAGATAAGAATTGTATGTGTGCTTTAATAAAGCCCAGGTTAATTTTCCTCAGATTGCCCTTCATCAGAAATGCAAAATGAGTGCAAATTATACAATTCACATTTAGTATCATGTTGCAACTGCTTTGTGCTTCTGCCAGTGAGTCTACGGAGCAACAGAAGAGAATAAGATCTTTCATCTCAAGTGCCTTTTTCTTTGATAAAAGTATGAAAAGCACTTACTTTGAAGGAGGAGGGTTTCACAGTGGATAGCTTGTGATTCCATCTTCCTTGTGCAGCACCATTACAGAAGCCAAAATCTCACCATCTTCTTCCCACTGAAGACAGAACTGATTAGCACTGGAAATGATTTTGGTAATTCAATGAAAATATTCTTCATTCCCAGAGAAAAACATTATCCGATGGTTTTGGCTCTTGAAAGCCAAAAAAGTTTATGCTTATGGAAAAGAGAAGCAAAAGAAATCACTTCACTTTCTTCTTTTATATCAAATAATTTCTACTGAAGTAAAAAAGAAAATCCTGTAGAGTGTATTTGTTGTAGGAAAGGGTATTTTTTGAGGAAACAAAATTGACTCACTTTAGATTAATTTACTGCTTTATGAAGGTATTTTATTTTCATGAATTAAATAAATTTTTCATAGTGCATAATCAAAATGCTTTTCTATTCCTCCAGGTTACAGAATATGAAGAAGACTCAGTTGTCTACTAATGAAAAACTAATTTTAGCTGCATCCAATCTTTTGTCCTTTTATTATTATGGGAAGAGAATGATCCTAAGTGAGAAGCAGCAGATAATTAATGGGCAGGTTACCTAGCTTGTACAAGTCACAATGAAATGCAACATTATTTGTCAGTTTTTAATGTGATATTAACTAGTGATGGGTGAACCACAAAAGGTTGAGAGACTGTTTGAATGATCACCAGAACTGTAGATGCTTATTTAAAATTTATCTGAATGTCTAAATACTGTTGAGTTGGGATTGACTTAATGCAGGTCCCCAGGTAGAAAAAGTGATGATATAACAGGCCACACTTCAGAAATGAGACTTTTGATACTCCCAGAAGGACTGGAAATACTGTGAAAACAGCACTTCTTTCTTGCTTCTCCTAACAGAAAGCACTAGAGAAAACACATGAATGAAGTTGCTCAGCCTCTTAAAATCTCCAGAAAAGCCATGAACTTTTAGCTGATATTAAAATAGTAACCTGAATTAGTCTGTGTATGTCTAATTTTAAAAGTAATTTGAATTCTTGATAAATTAATGAAGCTTATTGAAACCAGATGCTTTTTTTTAATCTAAGCAGCACCAAAAGAAAACTTGCTATGCAGACTGAAAATTTTAATCCGAAATATTTTTTGTGATCTAAGAAACAATTTCAGAGAACAAAACCTAGATGGAACTTCAAGTCCCATCAGACACAGAGGCACAACCTGTATAAATGTAGATAACTTTCAAGATGAGTCTCTCATTGTTAATGCAGACAGTTCCAAAGGCAAAAGCAAACAGCATTTGGCAGCAGGACCTTTTAATGAGAATGTCATTAAGGAGTCCAATCTACAGACCACAAAGTGATGCACAGCAGAGCCAGCACCTTATACCTTTAGCTTCCATTAAACATAAAGAAGATATTTTGGGTGAACTAAGATGTGTCCCCAGGTGAGGAGCCCTTCTTGCATAAAATCACAGATTTGCCAGAAGGGTACTAGCAGCTTCTGGCAAATTGCCACCATGGGCGAGTGATTTCTTGGATGCCATCTCTACTCATCTTCTGTGAAACTGCAGAAAAATGCAGAGAACACCCATATGGAGTCAAGATCCACCATAAAGGATGGGAGGAGTTTGACTGGAAAGCGCAGCCCAGATGGAGTTTTGGTACAGGACTGAAAGGCCAGTGCACTCAGGCTTAGAGAGCCTGTTTCACATTGCAAATTTGGGTTATCAGCCTAGCCAGGAGCAAAATCTGTGTCCTTGCTAAGTAACATTTGTAACTCCGCCTGCCACCACCTGGAAGGGCCTAAAGTATCAGAAGGACACAAATCAAAACAGAGAAGAACAATGAGCACAGAAAAGAATCCTGAACTCAAGTTGCTGTTATTTTGGGTTGGCAGAGCTCATGATTAGCATCATCAGACACTATTCAGGTTTGTGTCAGGTCAGCCTTAAATCTTCAAGTAAAAATTAAAGGGAATCTCAAACATTAATCATCTTCCTTTAAAAAGAAAAGAAAAGTGATTAATGTGCTGTTGCAGTTGTATTATTGTCATTACCTTGTGCTTTAGCTCCTCCACTCCAGAAATCATTTAATATCATTTTAGATTACCTAGGAATGTTTCCTGTTACTTATCTGCCATTTCAAGAGCACAGGACTCTCAGAGGTCACGTCACATCTACCAGCACTGAGGTGATGTCCAAAACCTGCTAGGTTGTCTGCTAAGTGACTGGATATGTTTAGAAACAAAAGGGCAAGAGTGTGATTTTTCTGAGATTAAGACTCTCCAGCAGCCTAAAAATGGTAGAAATTCTTAAAATATTTAGGTGAACAGTAGATTTTTGGATGCCACCCTATGAAAGAATATATGCAAGATCTCTGATCTCGTTTAGTTGAGCTGGCATATTTATATCCCAAATTTTATGAGGCTTGAGCTTTCAGGGTAAGGGTGTTATGATGAGTTAACACCACTGCTTAGATTGTTCACCAGCCAAATAGCAAAATTTCTTAATGTCATTTTATGGGACTTATAAGACATTAAACTAAATATGATTGCTGCTCCATAAAACAGAACAGTTCTCCATATACTGTACGTATGCAAATACAACATCCTATCTCAGCCTCCAATGCCCATAGTAAGTTATCCTTAGAGTTTAGACTGAATAGCTATTATTGGTTTACATGCTCCTATATCTTTGCATTTCATACAGCTAATAAAGGGAGAAGCTTTTCAAAAAACAGGAGTGATGCCTTATGTGCCTCAACGTGCAGCTGAGAAGCTTTTCTCTTTCAGCAGAAGAGGCACCTTTGTCCAGCTGAAACACATTTTCAAAATGCACAAGAGGTGAATTCTCAAACCCAGGCAGGTGGGATATTTAATGGATGGCAAAAGTTTCTTTTAAAATCCATTGGCATATGAGGCCAAATATTCACGTGGATCAATGGGGAAGGTAAGCAAGGTATCTAGAATCAATAGATCATACTAATAAATAGAAAACCAGGTGAAAGTTTAAACATGGCCTAAAAAAATCTCTCTACCAAGAATGAGAAAAATGGCTCTTATCATAATTACCTACTCTAGCAATTTAACTTCAAAGCATATTGTTCACTCTTGCAAAGATTATTTTTTATCTGTGTGGACCCCAGTTCTGTTTCTGAAAATAATTTCATCCTGTTTGCTACAATGGGAAGAGCAGCCTTAACAGAGGGCCATTACTATGGTCCTATATTTCATTTTAGACATTGAACATAAAATAATTGTTATTGTTTTCCAATAAATTCTGATTTGGGATGCATTGAATCTGGAATATTCACCAAATAATGCCCAAGCTGAATGTTATGATTCTGAGGGCAGAAAAATGCATGAGGTTTTTAAAAGCTGGGATTTTGAATGAAAGAGGAAATGAATCATCAATTTATGAAATCACCAGCATATGAAAATCACCAATTAACAAATGCATAAGTTAGATAAAATCTGAAAAAAGTCATGCTAGTCAAAGTAATAATTCATACGGCTACTGATCTTGGCAGCATTACAGAGGTAACATTTTTACAAGGTTAAGCTGTCTTTGAACTTTTCTATAATTTATTAGATGCAAACAGACATTTTTTCTGTACCAACCATATGTGTCTTTTTGTTCCTTTACTTAAAAATTATCTCAAATTTTGACAACTGTAAGAGAAAAAAGTCCTCTTCATTACATTTTACTTCTCCACATCACATTAAAAAAAAAAATCTAAGATATTAAGCTGACCCAGTACTGTTCCACATTCCCAGCCTTTGAAATGATTGGCAAGGCAACTTTGTGGATAACCCCTTGAGAAAGAAGACTATTTGATATATATTTGTTATCTCTTTTATATTCCTTTACTGCAACTATTTAGCTGTTCTTTCAGACAGATTCTAATTTTGGGCCATTTTTTCATTATTTCACAGAATCAAACGTGCTGGAGAAGTGTGCATGGAAAACTGTAGAGATGCATAAGTAAAACTGCCATTAAACTTAGAGAAAGACTGTCCCTATATATAAAATTTAGGCAAATCTGAGCATAGGGGTGATAAAATTCATTCCATATCTTCTTTATGCATTAATATAAAAGCTCAAGTCTTTGATTCAGTTCTTTTCAGCATTAGTGGCAGCTATTGCTGCAAGGAAATTAATAGGGCTATCTCGCAGACTTCAGTAGGAATATGCTCAGTCCCTAAACTCAGTCCCTAAAGCTCTGCTGAAACATAAATGTCACTGTTTTGAGGGAACACTCAATATATTTTGTTCTCTGAGGTACAGCAGCCTCTGAAGCTGCTTCAATGAAAGTTGATGGAAACTCAGGAAAAGTTAGTTGATACTTCCCGAATGTCTTCAATGAGAAAAAGAAAAAAAACCCAAAAGGCAATTTACCTTTCCCCACTTCTGTCACATTTTCTTTTGGCTAGTTTCTGTGAAATAATCTCTCTGAAATCAATGGTTGAACTGACTGTAAGAGATCTGGATCAGAAGCTTCTCAAGCAACTGTCCCTGGATGGGAACTGTCAGTGTGCAGGGCTATGCTAATTTGGGGTCCATGGAGTTCCTTTCAGTGAGATTCCCAAAGGACTGCAGCATCACAGCTCAAATTTTAGCAGATTTAGGAACCCAGATTTCCATTATTTCTTAATCTTACAAGAAAAAATTAAGCTCACTTACTTCAGAAGTCCTAAAAAAACAGGTAAAACTGAGGATTTTTCAGTGCTAATCACACAAGACCTGTTGAGGCCTCAAAGTAGTGTTCTACTATATCTTTTGTCTACATGTGATACATGTAGACCAAAGATATAGTAGACCAAAGGATAAGCAATCTATGTTAAGGACAATATATGTGAATATTATTTTTTGCTTCAATTTTGTGGTTTTAGATAAACAGGATTCAAGAATCCTGTGTTTTGAGAGTCTGAATGATCCTTTTCATTTTTCTCCCTTTTAAATAAACTATTTGTCACGCCTCTTTGTTCTAAAATGAGAGTAAATGTTTTGCTTTATAATCTCACTTTTTTAACTAAATAAAAGTTGCTGCATAAAGTTTTAATATAATTCTAAAATATGCCCTTGTAGAAGTTGCCATAAATGTCGACATTTTCAGCAGCATGAATTTATGATGACACTGAATTTTTACAGCACTATAAAAGTCCATAGTCATGATGACATCTACAGCTGCCTTTTCACTAAAATATAAGAAACTATATTAAGACACATAGTTCAACATTTCCACAGAGTTTAAGGAAGAAATTGTATACACCAGCGAGTGCTCACAGCAGTCTCAAGATGGAATAGATGTAACACCCTGTGATTATTTAGCTGCTAAATGTTTTTATATTGAAATGGAAATCAGCAGAGGGTTCTTTTGTTCCTCTTCAGTTTTTATTCTCTTCTATTGATCAAGGCAAGAATTGTACTTAAAGAGCTCGAAATAAGCTTGAATTGAAGTAGCATTCTGCCAGGTAAAGGTAGCCTGAGCAGCCAAAATGCCCCATTGCAAACACTCACAGGGTGGGGAATAAGAGGACTGAGACAGGAGTGCACATGGCTGTGGGGCTGGGGTCTCACTGGCATTCCAGAGATGTGGTGGGATGGCTCCTGTGGCCAGAGTGTCACTGGGAGAGACACAGGCTTCTCTGGAAACAAAAGGCAGGGAAGATGAGGAGGGGTTGTCACCCTCTAAGCCAATGTCCCTCTGGAGTGCAGGTATCCCACCTGGGGGTGGATGAGGGGCCAGCTGAAAGCTTCTGGGTCAGGACTGAAAGGAGAACATGCTCTCCTGAGACCCTCAGCCAGAGCACTGCTCTGGAACTCCCAACATGAGGTCACAGAACTGTTGGAATGGGTCCTGAGGATGATGAGAGGGGAGGAGCACCTCTGCTATGAAGACAGGCTTCTGTTAAAGAGTTGAGGTTCCAGCTGGAGAAGAGAAGGCTCTGGGGAGACCTTACAGCACTTTCCAGTTCCTAAAGGGGGCTTACAAGAGACCTGGGGAGGCGCTTTTTACAAGGGCAAGAGGGAATGGCTTTAAACTGAAAGAGGGTGGATTTAGATGCTGAGAAGAAATTCTTTACTGTGAGGATGGTGAGGCACTGGAAAGGGTTGGCCAGAGAATTTGTGGATGCCCCATCCCTGGAAGTGTTCAAGGCCAAGTTGGATGGGGCTTTGAATAACCTGGTCTAGTGGAAGGTGTCCCTGTCCACGACAGGGGAGTTGGAACAAGAAGACCTTTAAGATCCCTTCCAACACAAACCATTCCATAATTCTCTAATTACTATGCTGTGAGTCTGACCTTAAGTCTAGAGGTAGCCAGAGCACCTGTTTTTTGTTTTGCAAACTTATAAAAAGTACCTCAGAGGCACCAGAAATCTTCGTATTTTCCACAACTAAAAGGAAAAGGATGCACTTCTACACGGCATTCCAGTAAATATGCACTTAAAAATGAAATTAAATCCATGAAATATTATGAACCATAAACTCCCATGCCTTGGGGAGATGAGTATGACTCACATTGCATGCCAGAAATAAAAACTGCAACAACAGCATTACTGTACTGGAGGTGGTGCTCTTGTACATGTTCAAGTCCCAAATTATGGAAAGTTTAGGTTGAGGAAAGCCTTTGAGACTTCTCTCTTTGACACAAATATTTAATTTAGGTGAAATATTTCAAACACATGAACGTTTCCATATTAAGGCTGTGGGTAAATTAAATAAACCACTGGATAAGACATTTCCTGATTATCACAATAGGACAAGTATGGACCCAACTCTTCCACCAACGATTCCATTGAATTAAATATGAGTTACATGTACAGAGGGACTGAGGCAGCCTGGTTTAATTAGTGTGAAAATGTCAAGTCCCTGTGTACAGTGCAAACCTAAAAACACCCAGACAGTTAACCCTTTCATTGCTATTGAACAAGGTATACAAGTCAAGTTTGAAAACCTCAGAGGAATCAAGTGAGTGTAAAATGACCCAGCGTTTCTACAGGCAAATCACTAGGAAAATAGGTGGCCAAAAAATCTCAATAAATGCTCAAGGAAACAAAGCAATGCCTTTTAAAACTGCTCTGACTTTACCCCATCAAGTCCATTGTTCAGCAAGAAGTCAGATACAATATCAATGACAACTTGTTAGTTTTCATTGATCTGGAAAAATCAAACCACTTAGGACTGTCCATTTCTATGGCAAGTACAAAAAAACCCAAAAAACCTCAAAAAACCCTTTTGGATTTGTCCAAGGATCCCACTGGCTTCAATGTCCAAACATTTGATTGAATCGATGTATCATAAAAAAATATTTTGCTGAACCTAAGAGTGGAGTTTTCTAATCAGATACTTAAAAAAACAAAATTTAAGGTCTTAACTTTTGAAAAATGAAGCTGTATGGAGGATTGTCTCCATTTTATAGTGTAACTACTCTACAGTATTGTTGATGTCATATATATTCTAGATGTCTAGAAACACTTGTTATATTTTTTTCTTAGAGGAGAGAACTCATTCTTTGCCAGACTGTGGCTGTAGCAATAGGAACCCCCATGGAAGTTGCCTGCTGAGTGTGTCTCCTTTTTCTGGAGACACTCACTGTCCTAAACCTGCACCTTTCCACAGCTGTATTCTTATATTCTTTGAACAAATTCCTTTTTGACTGAAACTTCTCAGCTTAAGACATTTTAGAGTGTCAAGGAAAACCCAGAGTACAACTCCAGACCAGGCAAAAGGAGCCCACCTATCAATTATTATATCAATTTTTATTATTATATCAATTTTATCTATATTATATCAATTTTGGTATAATTCTTCAGCATCAGGAATTTTTAGGCAGAGTTTTCATCCTACTAATGCCAACATGCTACTGGATATAGTGCAGAAGGAAACTTACTTAATATCCCACGTCTTAATTTGTGGTTTTCAGAATTAGTTCCAAAGTATGTGAGCACAGACAGGTATTTTCAAAAAGCTTCTCTAAGATGCAGGAACACTCTCTGCTGGTAATTAAATAAAGTAATAAATTAAAGCCTAGCACATCACCTGGGCCAAAGCAGCAATGACAGGACATGAGCTGCAAGAATGGTACAGAAAATAGGATACAGCAATATCTGGGGCACAACCACAGCACCAAGAGCCAGCTTTTCCCCTTGCACCTTGCTCCTCATATGAATCCCCTGCCTACATGCAGAGAAACTCTAGAACAGCAGCTCCAGTGTATTTAGGGCCTTGTGCCACTCAGCAGCCAGAAGAGATGATCACTGGTAAAAGAATAATTGGGGCACTTCATGGTCTCTGAGGAATTGTGTATTTTACACAGCACTAGTGGTGGATGTGCACATCTGCAGCTGGCATTTACAAAGAATTTTTAGTTAAAACACTCCATTGGCTAGAAATAAGGAAATACAAGAAAATAGAGAAAATAAGAATGCATGATGCAGGGTTGCTCCATACTGTTGCTGTTGGCTTGAATCAAACAATTGGAGTCAGATAGAATAATTAATATTACAAACCTTTTAATCACAGCACAAGTTAGTAAGATATGGACAGACATAATTACGTAGCAAAAATTGTCTAGGCTCTGCTAACTCCAATATTAAGATATTTCCTGGGAAATGGCAAAAAACAATGTCACATTATTTCTCCAATTCATTAATAAGCATGTTTTTTGCACACTGTTCTTCATGGTGTATTAACTTATGACAGGGGTCAGGGCTACATTAAATTATAGGATAAATTATTATATTTAACAGTGCTATTTGACAGTTTCTTAGGTATCTGCTGCTCTTAAGCTTGTTCTGCACAGAATTATTTTTTAACAGCACAATAAGGAAAACCTTAAATAATAACTCATTTTACCTTGATTCCCAACTTTTTGTTACGCTTTGCCACATGGAGCAAGTGGTGACCAGAGAGACCCCTAAGAAAAGAATAAGTTATGATAGATCAGTTGAAATTTAACATTTATAGACTCTGAAGGTTTAAAATACAAATCAGAGCTAGGTATTCCTCTGCTTTCAGGTAGCATCTGTCCTCAGTTTCTCCAAATTCAGGGTAGTTTGAATGGAATAATCTGGTGCATGGTCTTGAGCTTCAAAGTCTTATATGAAAACTTAAAAAAGAGACCAAATGTTTTCTTGTGAGAGAGTTTGTCACAATATTCAAGGACAGGTGAGATCCACAAGCAGGTAGCAGGTATGTCTGTGTGTTTTTAAGAACATTTTCCTGTTCTACATTTCTGTTTCCATCATTATCCACAGCTTTACACTCATAATGTCCTTTTTCCCCCCCGTCCCTGTACTCCCTCTCCTCCTGTTCCTCACTGCATTTTGTTTCCTGCAGTTGCAGAGGTGCCTGCACAGAGATGGATGGGGTGACAGTCCTTTGCCACACACTGCACATGCAACCACCCCTCTGAAATTCTTTCCTTCCCTTCTTGCCTGTGCACTTTGACTGACTCCTGATGTCCCTCACTCCCAGGATGTCTCTTTCTCTAGGATGCCATTTGACTGCTGAACCTGATTTCTGTGCTGCCTTTCATGCCTCTGTGTACAGGACATGTCCTCTGCTAACTCACATCCCTCAATGAGCCAAACCCAGTGTTATTGTAGCCATTATGGCTATATTAAGGGCCCATCTGTAATTTCTTTTCTTTTTCAAATATTTCTTATGCGTTGCTGATTGCTACAACTCATGGTTTTCTTTTTTAACTCCTTTCTTTCTTGATGGTAGCTGAATTTTTATGTCTTCAATGTGCACAGATAACCATCAGCCTCAAAAGTGGTGCCTTTGGTAGCTACTGCTGTCCAAAATTACAGAATTATTAAGAATCATAACAAAGAAGAGTCTAACTGTGGAATTTATGGGTGTCCGTAAAAAAGGTGTGACATGCTTGGGGAAGAATCACAACATTCTAGGTGAAAATAAACTTTGGAAAAATGCCTTTAAAAAAAAAAAGTAGATGAACCCATTCCAAAAGACCCTGAAGTCAAGAAAAAGAAAATTAAAATCCTCAGACTTACCGTGAGACTTGCCTAGGTGCAATATAGCAACCCCAGAAGACACAAATGCCTGTAGACAATAACAAAAAGTAAACAAAAGTGTGAGCAAGACAGTACAGTTAACTAATGAAGCTCAAGAGGTCACTGAAGCCATGTAGGCACTCTTCAGGCAGTGGAAACTGAGCCAATGGCTCCTCCAGTAAGTGTACCTCTTTTTCTTAAGTCATTTTCTTACACTTCAGTAAGCTTAAGACTTCAGCAGAGTTTTTTTCACTGTTAAAATACACTTCAGTGTTAGAAATACAATGTTTGAAAAACCACAGGTGTGACAGGAATAAATATTTTGCAAATATTCTAGTCCATTGCACAAATGTGCCTCAAACTAAATTTGACAATGAAGCAGTTTAACCTCAGTGACCCCTCCCACCTGACCTTTCTGTGGATCTCTCTAACATTCACAGGAGCAAGATGAAATTAAATATAGAGCACAAACTTTAGCTCTTGGGAAAGAGAAAGCAAATACACAGCTCCAAAACGAGGGACAACTCCTAAAGCATTGCTACAGAAACGCATTACAAATAGAACCTGCCAACTACTTGCAGCAACAGAAGGGTAAATCTCATTCCAAAAGGTGTTAGTAGGAATGCTTTACCTAAAAGACAGGAATCCACTGCCCCACTCTTTCCAAAGCACTGTTGCCAGACTTTAGCCAAGATGTAGGTTATTTGGGGACAGTGCCAAGTAGAATGATACAAACAACAAATAGTGCAAAGTTTAAGGAGCTATTTTATGTGTGTGTGTTTAGAAAAGCAGAGGTTAAAATAGGACATTACAGTGACCATGCAGATGAAGCTTATCCACTGGCTATTTTTCCCTATTTGTGGGAGACAGAAGGAAATGGGTACTGGCCAGTCTCAGCTACTTATTTAGATGACAGCAGAGAGATGACAAGTCTTCCATGGAAAATGCAGCTGGTTGATTCAGCAATGCCAAAGCCACTTTGCCAGATCTACAATTAGCAAAGGTCTCCTGGTTCATAAGTGAAGTGAACTTCAGGAATCCAGGGCATCGCATTCCCTGCAGAGCAATCAGAGGGAAGAAGTGGGAATAGCACAGAAACAAAGCAACTGCAAAGGGCAATCTCTGGATGTGAAGAGCAGCCCTCCAGCAGGGGTGCCCCATCCAACAGCAGCCATGGCTACTGTCCCATGAATAGCCTTGCCTCAGAAAACATGTAATTTTGTTATTTTCTCTTCCTGGGAGAGGAACAACAGGGAGTTGGCTATGGGTGTGATTTCTACATGCCAATGTGTAATGCAGATTGCCTCCAACTGCACTTTGCATCAAGCAAGAGTTCAGCAAACAAGGCACATTCTGAGCTAGAGGTTCCTGCATAATCTAGGATTTTGATTGCCAATTCTGGGCAGCATTGTGAAGGTTACAGCCTTTTTCTCAAATCATTATTCAGGGTTACTTTGCAAGGCCACCGGTGTCTAGACCCTCTTTGCTGGACAAATAGATTTCAGGAAAAATTGGTAATTGTGTATTGAAGCGCACATGGAAATTCAACAATTAGCAGTACAATGAAAACTGATTGCTTTACATTAGCAAGACAGTGTTAGTTGTGATGCCAGCAAATATCTATTGTGCCTCAACATGAAATTAGTCCCCAGTATACAAGAAGTGCTTGCCTATTTCAAAATCAATGCCTGAGTGATGTGAAGGAAGTTGTCTTGGAGATGGTTTTGCTTACAGGCAGCAGAGAGATGAAAAGTTAAAATATGTGTGCAGATTTTGAAAAGTCCGTAAGTTCAGAAATCAGATTTTGTTTCACACTTATCTTTCATCTTAATGGAAACAATACTGATGATTGGAAAAACCAGAAAAAACAGAGTGAGAAGAGGTGTATTTTCTCTGAGTGGGGAGATCTATAAATTTGCAAAGTTTCTGTAAACTATCTCAAGTATCAATGCAGAAACCTTGTAATACCTGGACCTAGAACTAAAGCCCTTTTAGGACATGACAGAGCTCATCATTTCTGCAAGCCAAAGATTTCTCTCTGATGTTAGGCCTGGCCTACACAAAGTTGCATCACTTTAATTAAAAGTGCATTTTTAAATCAATTTAGCAAGCCCATGCAAACCCTATGTGGGCACTTTTTATTTCAGACTTGCATTAATTTATCTTAAGTGAATTCCTTCCTGACTTAAGCTGAATCAATATAAGCCAGGACAAAATCAATTTAGAAGTGTCCAAACAAGTGTCCACATCGGTTTAACAAAATCGATTTATAAAGCGATTCAAATTACTTTGGTGTGACTTTTGTGTGAAGACAAGCTTGGCTTAGCTAATTTCCTCAAACTAGACATTTTTAAAAACCAACCAAAATGAAAAACGTGGAATTTCTTTTGGATCCAAGGTTATTTGCATTGACAAATTTATCATCTTCAATAAGTTTATGGTATTTGAGAAAAAATTCTGAAATGGGTTAGAATCACAATTGCTAGTTTGGTTATCAGAAATTTGTCTTCATCATTTATTCATGCACATATGAGCTTGGTGAAAGGCAAACAGAACTAGGAAAATACCCAGGAAATAAGAAGCTTTCTGGATACTCATCCCTGAATTTACTCTTTCATCCGTTAGAGTGAAGAGCAAGAAATTTCCCTTGAACTCTATTTTTCATCTGTCAGTTGCTCTGCAGATCTGACATTTTTGAGGTGCATTGGGAGACATTTGGTCTACATGCCTTTGACAATACTAGCTTAGAGTCTTTGAATAAAAAAAAAAAAAAAGCAAAAAACACCAATCCACAAAAAGCAGAGTTCTAACAAAGGCATTTTGTGGAAGGAATTCTCAAAATGCTAGAGGAGTGCAACCAGATCAGTATTTGAAACATCTCCAAAGAATGAAAACCTTTCTCTCCTTATTCAAAATAGTTGATCAACTAACATGAAACTTTGTCAGTTGTGTCAGGATGCATATTAAATACTTGCAAATGGCAAGATTTTACATCAATCAGCTAGATATAAATTTAAAAAATATAGTTTAGGAAGGATTCCCCGTCTCATTCCACTTTCTGAAAACTGCACATTTCTCTGTGTTAGTAGTGAATTCTACCAGCCACCTCCTAAAGTTTTTAATGTTCACAGACCTACAATTAACTCCTAAAAATTCAGTTCGTATCTAACACGTTCAAAACTTTACAACCCACCTTGCTGTATTTCTTTTGAAAAAGTTGAGTCTGATTTGAAGCTTTTACAAGAGGAAATGGAAGGCTATCAGGAAATGGAAACAGTTTTTCAAGATCCCAGTGCTCCAAACAAATGGGCTATCCTCACAATGCTCTTTATTTGATTTAAGAACAAGCAGGAATGTTTTCAGAAAGGCAAAAAAGAAGATTGGTAATAAAATCAGTGGCAGAAGGGTCAAGTTGTAGCATCTAATTGTAAGTGTAAGAAATGTTAATTGTGGGCTCAACATTACAGTTCCACACAGAACCATCACAGTCCTTGTTCAGTGTCAGTGAGACACAGATGAGAGCCATTTCTGATGCACACCACAGCCATCCTTGCAAAAGCTCAAGACAGTAAGATAATCTCACCAAAAAAATCCATTACAAAAAAATTAATTTTTACACCCATAATATTAGGAATATTTTGAATAGCATGCATTGAATAGCATGCATTTTATATTCACAATACTACTTTATTTCAAAGAAGGGTCAGTAAAATAAATTTGAACGTAGGGTATTGCACACTGCAGATCCATACATCTCCTCTGGGATGGATGGGCTATGAATTGTCACCACATATAGCCCACAGCCACATTTCCACTCGTTCACACACTAATCCTATGGCCTGTGGGAAATGGCCTTGTCTCAGATACAAATTCTCCCCTGAAGTTTTGGGCTGTGCTTTGCTCTCTGCTGAAGTAACTGTCAGTAGAAATTCAGTTGGTGCTGTTACTTCAAGTGCAGAGGAAACACAGGGAAATACATTGCTCTGGTGTTTTTAACCAGCTGCATAAATGTGAGGGAGGGAGAGAGAACCTCTGTTATTTCACAATTAGAAGTTGCTCAGGCCAGACAGAATTTTAGATCAAGGCTGTGCTCTGGCTGTGTGTCTTCTCCCCCCTCTGCTCAGGTTTCCTAAGGTACTTCTGCCTCCACTGATAATGGCAGAGGGCAGGAAGGTGGACCTCTGCACTCCTGAGGAATACTAAAAATGACATTATAACTCATACTTCCACCTGGCACATGTCAAAGATGAGCCTGCCCCCGTGCTCATGCCTTGCAGAAGGGACACAGCAATGCCCTGTTACCCTGTCATGCCTCAGGGTCCCAAGTCTCTGTGAAGATCAGGCAGCACCTGAATTTGTGCCTTAAAAGACAGCCAAGAACCGCTGGTTTGGTGTTCTTGAAAATGGACCCACCAGCTCACCTTGCCTCCCAAGACTAGAATTAGGTCAAGCTTAACTGACCCAGGGAGAGGTGGTGTCAATCCTTCCTTTCCCAAATTAAAGGGATATGGCCTACAAAGACATGAGACGAGGGAAGTAGGAAAAAAAACAAAGAAAAAGGGAAAGAAAAGCATGACACTCTAAAACTAGGCTGTTTGCATTTGTATATTGTATGAGAAACAGCTCACAGCAACTGGAAACATTTCAGTAGAATATCAATATTTTTAAGTCTCATGGTGAAAATAAATGATAACTTTGAAAGAAGTTATTTTGTGATATCTGTGTTATTTTAACCTGGAAGTAGGCTTTCTGAATGAAGTTAACAGCATTTTTCTCCTGGCTGCAGGTTTCTATAAATCCCTGCAGCAACTGGAGCAACACTGAAATTAAATACTTCCATGAGAGTTACTCCTTTGCTTATAGAAAAAAAAAAAATAAATGTTTTATATTTTTTTACTGCAAAAAAGTGGGATCTCTCATGTCAGAAATCAAGGCTCTGCTGTTAGATACTGAATCCTGGTATGTCCTGTGTGCTGGATGTAGCAGTGTATTTGTTCTTTGTCTATTTATCTTTTTCACATTGCTAAGCACCCTTTCTGCTTTCAAAGGTAGCAGTAATTTTGTCTTCAGTGTTGTCTGCTTGCTACCAGAGGATACAGGCAAACTGTGTTTTTTTGAAGAAGCTATCCTTTGTTCACTCTGCTTTTATGTAAATTAAGTCAATTTCAGTGAAGGTACACAAGTGGCAAACTGCTTTTTGTATTGTTACATCTTCACTGAGTTGCTTTCTTGCTATTTTAATCATATTATTTACCTATAATTCTTAGAATCTACTTTTGTCCCATTAATATTGCTCAGTTTTATCACTGAAATTTCTTGAACCTTGCTTGTAAGTCAGGTATATAAAGCACATGTTTAATGTCTATTCATGGCATCTACCAAAGTAATACAGAGAAAAATATTTTTCTACCCCAAAAGATTTTCAGACATTGTAGAGTCTTGGTAAAAAATATGAGAAGAAAAAAAAATCACTGAAAGACAGAAAATTCCAGGTGAGTAACCAGCACAGCAGAGGTGGTTGGTCATAAAAAAATAAAAAACCTGGAGGTTAAAACTAGCCTCTGCCAACTCTTCATCTTGCACAGTAATTGAGAGTAAATTTGGTGGAATACATGAGACCCTTACACAAACCTCTGGTGTCTGGTGGGAGCTCTAGGTCTGGGCCAAACAAAAAGCAGCAGAGAAAAGCCGTGGGAAAGCTGCCTTTGCCACCTCGTGCTGTGCAGGGCAGGTTTCCTCTCTTACCTTTTAACCTGTCTCTGGCAGGGGCTGGCCCCTGGAGTACCCTTTTCCAAGTTTTGCAGATTACCTGATCAAAAATCTGTAACAAGACCTGAGTTGGAGAGGGCCCTCAGACTCACCTGTGTCAATGCAGCCATTTGGATGATTATTTACATTTTCCTTTCTCTCTGTGAAAGCACTGTTGTGGCACACAGGAATCAACAATAATCTTCCTTCCATAATTCTGTAAGCTATTTTGCTCAGTCTGCTTGCCAAAATACTCACTCATGAATATGCAATGAGGTGGAAGAAATATTTCTTTAAGTTTTAAGCCCCTTGGGCCTTTAATCTTGAAGCCTTTTAAATCCAGGATATGATTTTTTGTGCGTGTGCATGTATATGTGCTGAAGTGTGTGTATTGGTGTCACTTCTCTTAACTTGTGTGCATACTTGATTCCTGGAGGGCTTTCATTCTCATTTAGATATATCATGTACCCATGCACACGTATTGCAAGGACAGTTTTTGCCTAATTTTTGATAGTACAGAAGAAACCGATTATCCAAAGTGTTTCCGACTGCAGATATGGAAAAGAAATATTGATGCATTTTGTAGTAGGGAAGAAAAGGTAAATGAAACTTTTCAAGGGCACCTGCCATAAAATGACCACAGCACTGTCTGGAGTGTCCAGCCTGACAGCAGGTTTTGGTATAGGAACATGTGACAACTTAGGCAGTGATCAACTGGAAGGCACATGTCAACAAAAACATTTTCAGGACAAGCAGGACACATATTTAACTGGTTTTTGTATCCATCCTTTGGAATGCTGCTTGACTTGCTGGGCTCTGGGCTGATGAAGGGGAGAAAGCTTCTGCAAGTCAGCTGAACAGCCTGACAGCCCCAACCCTCCCCTGAGCCATTCTTTGCTGAGCCTGCCTGGTGGAATGTCCTGCCTAAGAGCTCCTCCAAGGGTTGGGATATGAATGGCCAAGACCTTTATCCGAAACTGGCCAGAGTGAGTCCCTCAATCCACATGGATCTCCCCTATCAAGCTATATTATTCTTTGGACTGAGGTTTCAAGTGTATCTCTATCTTCCAGTTGTAAGTAGCATTAAAAAGGCAAACACAAAGCAGTTTGGAATGTCAAAATTCCCAGTTTTGTGCTTACCAAAAACAGACATGGAAACATTGAAGGAGAAGGGAAACCAGTGGTTGAGCTCTTTGACTAAGACTTCCAACTAAGTTATGGTGCTACAAAATCACAGTTTTTCGAGCTAATAAACAACCCTACAAAACTAAGTTATTACTTCTTACCAAGAATTACTCACCAGTCATATAAACACTTTGCCAAGAGACAGTTCTTGCCCAAAAGACTTAATAACCCAATGCCCCACGGAGTTCTGCTCTGTCTGGAGAATACACCATAAAAAATAATTATGAACTGGTGGCACAAGTTCTGTACTCTGAAAGTGGTCCATATATTTATTGCAGCAATTAAAACTTCAGCTTTTGTGCTGCTTTCTTCCACTTCCTTCCTTAAATTTCTGGCTCTCCAGATTGTGCTTACTGACTTGCATTAAAAGTAAGGTATGCACTAAAGCCTTATGAATTCCTCACAAAAAGGAATTTCAGAGATGTGCAATCAAGCATACACTGGTTTTAGGGGAGCATGGAGGTGAAAGACAGGCAGATGGTCAATTCAAAAAAATACATGATATGTCCACATTTGGGGAAAAATGCAATTTTTCCACCAGAGGTAGAGCTGATGAAGTTGCTGGGTAGATTATGTCCAGTATGCCCCATAGGAATCTGAAATGGGGGAATAAGAAAACAAATTGTCCCTAATAATGAATTAACTCTGTGGGTTCTTGCTCAAAATGATACATTTTACAAATTGGGTAGAACAAGGAAGACTCTTTCTCCCATTTGTTTTTTTTTTTTCATTTATGGGTGTATGAGTGCTCTTAAGAGCTGAAAAAAAAAAAAAAAAAAAAAAGGAGGATGGGGAGAAAAATCTAGAAACAAAGAAAGGAAAAGAAAGAGATGCATCTGTCTAATGCTGTTAGATTAAATTAGACTATAATGATTACTGTGTGCCTTCACAAAAGACATTTTGTAACATTTAAGATTTCTGCTAATTGAACGAGGTACATTACCATGCAAAAGAATGTTAGTGAAGGTTGAAAAGGACAAACCAACTATTCTCGTACATCACCATAATTATGCAGCCCCATGTTCGAACAATTACATTTATGTAGACCCACTGTTAAAATCAATGTTACTTGTACAGCTAGTCTTTAATCAATGGAATCAGTCAATTTACCATGGTCACATCCTTCTTCTTAATTAAGACAGTGATATCTCTGGAGCTCAGGGTCTCAAAGAGATAAATAAGTACAGAGGTTGGGAAATGTCAAAGAGGTGACTCCCCGATTTTACTCTCAACGAACTTGGGAGGAAATAAGACAGTTCCCTCAGTTCAGGGAAGCAGCACAATCTTCTAAAGAGATGGCTTAGCATTCATTAAGAAAAGAGCAGGTAGCAGTGTCTGACAGAAATAGCACTAATGAGCAAAGAGCGCTTTCAACATGCATATCCTTCATAGCCATAGTCTGAATTATGAAGGTTGTGCCACCTAAGCCAATTTTAATTAGAATGAGCATGGACCTCTTTGGACAGTTAGCCTTTCTTTCCAAAATCCATTTCAATATGGTGTCATTTTGTTGTCATAATCAAAATGGCAAAGTGATGGAATAACCTACTTAAAATGTCTGCGGTGTTAAAGCAGATATGGCAAACATCCTCTAATGACACATGTAATAAGGGTATTACCTAGAGGACTTTGACAGTGTGTTCCGTGTTGTCAGCGTAGCTGGAGTGATGATAGAGGTCTCCTCTGGAATAAGACACAGGTCTTTAAAGACCAGGTCTAAACTTCCTGTTCTACAGGTAAGCTATTAAACTCCCATGTGCTGAAAGGAAATGGGAAAATACAGATCTATTGAGCTGCCAAGTGCTGACGTGGTCATAGCTCCGGAGGTTTTTTCCAATCTGCAAAATATACTTGTACTGTCAAACTAAGAGTATTCAGTCCTGCCATAGAAAAACACACATAAAAGACTACTACATAAAGGGAAACAAAGCTTGAAGTAATTTGCCCTTCTCTGTTTAAAAAGAACGACCTTTACAATCATTTCTGATGGCACATTAATATGATATTTATGGTATAGTAATAATAACAATAATAAAAGAATATAATTCTGTTCACAGGGACCTGCAATGATCATCTGGTCCAACTGCCTGATCACTTTGGGGCTTACCAAAAGCTAAGGCATGCTAATAAAGGTATTGTCCAAATGCCTCTTAAAAGCTGAGAAGTCCTTTCACAGTTTAAAGCCACTGAGAAGCTTTAAACTGTGAAAGGACTTCTCCTTCTGAAGTACTTTGGGTGTTCTAAATCCAAAAGTGAAGGTATTAAAGGCATTTACAGGCAGAAAAAGCCACTTAATTTCAGCTTTTTCTCTTTAACATGTGTTACAATCCATGACAGATTTCTTTAAACATACACAAAGTCAATCGGAGTCTTTGTGGGTTCCTACCTGTTTTACCAGGTATTTTTGGGAAAGTTGAAAAAAGTCTGGCCACAGACATTTAAACAATTTAAAAAAAAATGGGATCCAGGAGTCAATGTCCATATCCAAGTGGCATAAGGCTGGACAAAGCCCTTGTAGTGAGCTCAAATCAATGACTCCATAAAAAAGCAGCAGAAGGCCAAGAGAAACATCACCATGATGCACACGTACTGCTTCCCATTCCCAAATTAGCACCTGTGTCTGCACTCCAGAGCACTTCTGGCACAAGAAAGTTGAGTTTGGGGCAGCATTTTCGGTTTTGCTTCTTTTCAAAAGGCAGTAGTACTAAAATAATATTAAAACCCAGCTCAGTCAAGATCATCCTCATCTAAATTTGAAAATACAAGCAGAAGTTTGGCATTTCTCTCATCAATTTGGTTGAAGGACTCAAAACCACGCAATCATAGAGAAAAAATCCTGAAAATCTTATTGTTCTTTAAAATGTCACCTGAAAGAAATTTATTTATTGAAAACGTGAAAAGAGAAAAAATTTCTGAAATATGACCTTTTCCTCAGGAAAAAAAATAGAATTTTTGTTTGACTTACACGTCCCAGAACTAATAGGAATCAAAATAAAAGTGAATATATTAGAAGAAAAATAGGCCTCTTTTTTAGAGATAGACAATTTAGTTGTAAATATTTCCGATAAAAACTGGACTATATTTAAGTTTTAATGGATTATCATGGACAGGAGCCACTCCCCTATATTCAATCTCTATTCTGTCCTACACTCCCCCCTGTATTCTATTGTACGAGCATTGTAGCAATCACTGTATTTGATGGCTGAAATTTGGAATATTTTCTCTCCCTTTAGGTACATGGTTAAATTTAATAAGTTAATGTCTTAAATGTGCTTTGAGAATTTCAAGGCAACATAGAGAAAGTTAATGTTGTTAAAAACTGTTATCCTAAGATTGAGGCAAGAAAAATTCCCTTATCTGGACTATGTATAAAATCATGCATATGTTTGAAGTTTGCTGCAGCAAAAGCAGTAAGGAAAAAAAATCATACCACCAATACAAGAATAAATAATTTGACTTACTACAGAACAATTTTTCTTCTCCTTCACCCTCTCTCCACTTTATGACT
Organism: Promerops cafer; assembly: GCA_013398275.1. NCBI lineage: Eukaryota > Metazoa > Chordata > Aves > Passeriformes > Nectariniidae > Promerops > Promerops cafer. The sequence continues at coordinate 1,399,789 of VZSE01006895.1, read as the reverse complement.
TGAAACTCTGTTTAGCTCCTCTAGAATTATTTACTCCTGCATTTGGGGTATTCTAGGTGAAAGCCAAAACTATAAACTTGAAATGGAAGTGATTTAATATTTGGGGGAAAATTACAATAAAAAACCAGAATGATTTTCACAGTGTTTGCTGTAAAGGAACAGCATTAGGGGGAAAAAGCCAAGAAAGCTGCAGGGATTAAAGAAGATATTTTATAAATTTGAAAGCAGCTGTTCAGCCATATGTGCTTACCTTTTCATTTTTTCTCAGCTAGCACTCTTTACCCTGGATCTGTACCAACCTGGCTTGTTTTTAATCCAGCTCTGTCATTGCCTGAGTAACCAACACCCTCCCAATCTTCACAGTAGAATCAGCAGCAAGGAGGCTTTGCTCTGCTAGGATAAAACACACAAATTCTTCCTTTCCTTTAATTTATTTTAAATCCTGCAGATTCCAGTGTGTTGCAGTATTTCAAGACTGTGAATTCCTTGAGCAACTTGGCCATGAACCTCACAGCCTACAGCCATGTAACAGTGCAGCCATACATCTGTCAGAGAACCCAGATCACCATGCCCCCTGTTCAGTAAAGAATATAAACATGTGATTAACTTTTATCAGGTGTCCTCCATAACTTTGCAGAAGAGAGGCAATAGAAAGTAAATGTTTACCTACTTTTTTCATCTGAGACTGGCAACAGTTCCTGTTGGGGTTTAAATATCATGTCCCTATAAATATAGGCACATGCCTCATCACAGGCAGAACTATGAATAAAATAACCTGAAATGAGAGCCAAATATTCCCAAATGCTCATGAAATTCCCATTCAGCTCTCAGTATCACCTTTTGGAAAAGCTTTCCATGTGCTATCATTTTGCAGCTACCATCCCAGCTGCTAATTTACGTGGTATGCTGTCAGGTGTGTGTGCTGTTATGTCAAGAAGATATTTCTTACATATTAATTTATTTTATACTGAACTTTGAAAAGCCTGCTCATGCTTTTGTCCTTCTGGGTACTTATTAATAGAAAAATGTGACAAATGGTAGAACTACAGCCAAGATAGCATATTTAGAAAAGGAAAATGAATCACTGCACATTTGACAATGGATCATATCAAAACTGTTCTCAGCCTTGCATACTTTACATTCAATGGTCAATCTTTGAGCAAACTGCTGCCTGAGCTATAGGCTCCCCAACCCATTCATCACAGCATAACTCTACCTTCTGCTTTCCAAGAAAATTACAGAAAATAGAAGTGCAATAAACCCAAAAAGCTGGAAACAGAGATGACACCCATGACAACATTAAAAACAGAACACCGAAGCTGTGCAGCCATCCATTCAACTTACAATTAATGCACCTCAAGATAGATGTCTGCTTTTCTCTAATGCTAAATCCATTGGATAATCCATAAGAAGAGCACAAGGCTTCTAAGAGTCATAGGGCACAGAGATGGAAGAACTAAACAGAGAAAAATCAGAAATATATGAAATATTTTTATATGAAACCTCATGTGGAGTGACATTATAGTGCAACTCTCGATACAAATACAGTCACAGCACATAACACAAAGTAAAAAATCAGGTGCATGGCTCTTCTCCCCACAATGAAGTAACAAAAACTTGTGATTCAGACACTGAAGCAACTGGAACCAGATAATCTTCTGACTTTACAACTTCATGTCACCTGTAATCAACTCCACACAAATTATCTTAGTTGAAAAAGTTACTTTTCTTCTATTTTTTTTTTTTTAATTTTCCTGCATTTTACACATCCTGATTCTGCCCTTGCCAGAAACACAACTGCCAAAATATTATGCCAGATCTTGAGAGTTTTCCAGCCAAGCTGCATCCTCAGGATGATTATGTTATTTACTGAGGTTCACTTAATTATCCCTATTTTGAAGTGCTGAAGCAGCCCTACAGTTGACTTTAGTCCCTCTTAATTGTATTTCATCAAAGTATATAAAAAACTGCTCAGAAATGAAATTACATGCAAAAATTTTATCTCCTTTATGGTCATATATTCTTTTATGGAGTGTAAGACATCTCTTGTTCTTCTGGTCTTGTATGCAAGATGTTAATCAGAAAGGCTTGTAGAATATCTGTCCCATGTCTACAATCAACACCCACAAAACACCTTTAAAGAGACTGTAACACACTTAAGACTCATAGAAAATGAACATAATCACAATTTAATATGCCCCAAAAAGGTGATTGGAGAAATCAAGAGTACGGAGAGAATAGTGTGACTGCTTCCAGACCTTAGCAGTGTTCTGGAAGAGTAAAAGGAGCTGCTCAGTATCACCTTAGAAAAGTTCTGGTAGCACAGTAAATATGACATGCACAAAACCAAAATTTAAAATATGGCTTTTAGCTTTAGCTCTAGAAGTGAGAAACTGCTGTTTTGATAGCACTCCTTTAAGACTTGTTACTCATAAGGAGTTCTTTGCTGTGTTTCATTACAGAGTTATAACTCTACTGAAACAATTTCAAGAGTGAATGTCAAACACCCGAAAAGAGTTTTGTAGTGAAGAAGGAAAGGCCAGTGTAATACAGTTGAGAATGGTCTTTTTCCTCTTCCCCCTCCCATTTTCTTCCCATCGCCCAGAACACTGAATATGTATTGGCACAGCTTGGGCACCCTACAGAACAAGATAGAATTTATGGAGATATATGGCCTTTCATATTCAAGGTACCTCAAAGCACTTTATGGAGCAGTGACTTCGATAATGGAGTGACTGTGTTGGCAAACTTGACTCTCATTACACCCTCAGCAATAGATCACTCACAGCTGAGATATCACACTGGTGAGAAGTGGTGAGAAATGTTGGCCAAAAGATGGGGCACAACCTAAAAAAAAAACAGAACCACAAAGGAGTCAAAAAAGATACCTGCCTGTTACGCAAATGAGGGCAACATACAGCACCATTTGATTGCCCAAAGTGATCAAATTGCTTCTATAATGGAGCCTTCCTGTGCTGTTCAGTGTCATATACCATCCTTTCTCAAAAAAGGTTACAGGTCTTAGAAATCCGTTTGCATGATCACAACTAATCAGATAAGGCAATTGTTTTTCAAACTTCATACAAAATGCAACTGCACCATTGGAGACCTTTTAAGCAGCACTGGAAGAGGTACATAAAGCAAAACAGGAACATAACCCTGCAGTTCAGGAGGGCAAATTGCTCTGTTCGGGGACCTGATTGGAAGAATCCCTTGTGATGTGGTCATGGAGAAAACAGAGCTCCAGAAGAACTGGTTAATTATGGAGGACCAACTACTGCAAGTTCAGTGCATCCTAGTGGGCAGGAAAACAATCAGATAAATACTGGATGTAGATATAATCCTTTTGTAGTACTTAGTGACTGGCCAAGAGTCAATGGGCATGAGCTGAACTACAGTAAATTCTTCTTAAACATCAGAAAAAAAAAAAAAAAAAAAAAAAAAAAGTGGAGGTGGTTGGGAAGAGGCTGCCCAGAGAGGCTGGAGATCCCTCATCTCTGCAGATGTTCAAAACTCAGCTGGACACAGTCCAGAGCAAACCACTCCAGCTGACTGTACTTTGATCAGGGGAGTTGAACGAGGTCTCCAGAACTGCCTTCCAAGCTCTGTCACTGTGAAATTGTAGCTCATTGAAAGCTAAAAGGGATCACATTTATGAGATGATACCTATAAACACTTCAGTGGCAGTGAGACACACAGAGTGGTTTAACAGGTATGTGCACACATACGTTATGTCCAGAATAAAAATAAAGCCCAAAGATAAACGTTAACTTCCTCCAGCACAAAATAGTGGCTAAGGGCTATGTTGGTCTGTTACTCTTTAACTCATGGAAGGTGACTAAGGTAACATCTTGATTCCTCTCTCTTCATGAGCAGATAATTGCTAATTTCAAAAATTTCATCAGTTTTGCAGCTCTGTTTACCTCCTGTCTAATCCAACATACCTGAGGAATAACAGTGCAATGATGATTCACAGAAGAGGACCCCAGCTCAAGTCAGAGATCTACCTTTAAAGATTTGCCCTGGGGTCTGTGGTGAATTTCTACAGGATGAGAAGGGGTTTAATGTATATCTGACATATTCCTCCCTTTGCTGCCCTAAGCTTTTAAGCCCCCATTTCAATGAGGTTATGTCAAACAAAGTGCACCCTCCAAAGTCTCATGCAGAGAAGCACCCAATCCCTATTTCTTGCTTTCCACAGAGAAAACACTGCAAACCCATGTGGACCCTCCACACACAGATCTGTGGGGCACTGCTGCCCTGCCCACAAATGAGAAAAGATCAAATGAAGGGTAATTCATATTTATAAGGAATCAATTCTAGCAAGAAATTGAACCAAGAAGCTTTGGGCTCAAAGTAGCGTGGTTTCCTGCTGAGATAAGAAGGAACGACTTTGTCTCTAACCAACTAACTAGGTGTCACGGGTGATGTTCCTGCTTTAATGCCTGCCTTACATATGGTGCCTGATAACTTCAGGGATAGGGGGATAGAAACACATGTCACAAAACACCACCGGCGTGTGAGGGGGATATGCATAAATGAACGGATGTGAATGGCTCTTTTCTAGGCCAGCAGGCTTTCTGACGTTTCTTCATTATGGCTGAGAGTAATCTTCAAACATGCAAGTCTTCCCTTGAAGAATACATTAGCAAAAGAAGGGTGTAAAAGGGTCTGTGCCATTAAGAGGACTCGACTCTAAGAGCAGCTTATGCTGCTTGAGAGAGAGTAAATAAATAAAAGTGCCGATTTTAAAATGAGTGTTCTACTATGCAGGCCAGAGGGGGTTAATGCAAAATGCAAGGATTTGTGCATTGGTAAAAATGTCTCCTCATCAGTTTGTCCACAGTTAATAATAATTATTAACCTAGTGTCCATTTTGTGCATAACTCCCTCAGTTGAAGTCTAAACTGCAGAGAAGGCTTGTTTTTGGAAGAGCTGGACATCTTTGCTCACAGAGCATCAAGCTGGATCTGATTTGATCTGGTTTGAAGTGGCTGGATCCAGTTTGAGCCGGCTAGATCCAATCTGGCATCTAAAACAAGCAGTCTGAAAAGCCTCTGAGTGTCCCCCCATCACTGCTATGGACAAATGAGCAGTGCACAGGCAGTGCTGAAATGTGCTGACCATGTGTTGAATTCGCCTGAACTGAGACAACTGAGACCCAAAGGAGACAACAGCAGAGTCCTCACCCTGATAATTTTCTTTCCTCTTAAAAATTTCCATACATTTTTCAATAAGAAATGCAATATTTGGTGTCCAAACAGTGCTGTAGTTTGGACTTTTCTTTCTTTCCATAATTCTGTATGTTCAGTTCCATATATTTGCAGATAATTGTGGATTGCTAAAGCCATCATATTCAGGATGAGAGGAAAAACCCCACCTGTCCTATTGGAATATTTATAGCTGCCATATTACTTATGGTTATGTCTGCACTATGCCAGTTATTACAATATTAACATATTTACATGCCATTTACTACTCAAATGCTAATAAAACAAAACCAGAAAATTAAAGAATGGTAAAATATCTAATTTTAATTTTTCTAATCTTTGATATAGATTTTTTTTTGGTAAATACAGCAAATGCTTCTAATTATATTTTAACAAGCAGTTAGGAAGAGGTATGCCTCCTATTGGATCCTAAGTGACTAAAAATGACCTACTTTAATTTTATTCATTATCTCTAACTGTTATTAGAACCTGTATTTGACATATGTGAATATTATTTGATCTTTTCAAACCACATTCATTCTCATTAAGAAAGCCCCAAGACATTTTCTTTCAGAATATTTTTCAAATATTCTGAGATTTTGCTTGTTATGTGAAATGTGACAGCACTTTCAAGTTCTTTATTATAGTTTTTTTTCTACGGCAAGAACCAATTATCCCTTCCCAGTACTAGTGTCTAGTTTTGAACTCAATATTTAAGCAATTAGTATCTGTATCTGTAAATTAATACATCTATATTGCTAATGTAGTTTTAATCATACAAAATGAGTAAGAACAGCCTTTTCCAATGTTGCTAAATGTAAAGAAATGTTTATTTGAGTTAAAATGAAATTAAACTAGGGGAGGACAAGCAATGGATATAATTTTTTATGGCACTTCAGCTTTTCTTTCTCTGAAGAAGACTACTTAAAGGAACACTACCTTTCTTCCAAGAGAGTTGCTTGTTTTGCAGAAATCAAACTTATTTTCAGCCTTTTACATACAGTAATTGCTGACTATATAGACAACTTCATGATAGACTCAAATCCATTAAAGTATTTGAACTTTTAATACAGAAAAACTGCATTTTAAGTTAGGAATATGCTGAGTGCTATGCTGAAAATGTTTCAAGTCAGAAATTATATTTAGCTGTAATTAAGTATCAGGGCTATGAGTTATTATGAATACACAGTGATTGATAGAGATTTTACTGTTTGTTATAAAGCTCCCTTTTTGGGAAGTATCTGTGATATTTCACTAGATCAGAGAAATGAATCTTGATATGTACAGATGCATCAGATTTCAAAATACATTTCATCAGTAATCTACACAAAATAGCTCTTCTGGCAAATGAAAACTAATTTCTTCATTTTGTTTTCTTATCTTGCCTGCATAAAATGAGTAATAACAAAAATGCACTACACAGATTTGAGTTCATTATTACCTTCTTATGTTAATCACCAATTAACGTTTTCTTTCTCTCATGAATAAAAATTCTATAAATATTTTAGGTCCACTTGCTGATGTGCTGATGGATGGGTTTATCTGACCTGCAGATGGCTGTTGTTACATCCTATTCATATTGATAGTCTCAGAATGTCTATCCAGAAATGCTGGAGAGGAAAATAGGAAAGTTGAGAATGAAGAGAAAAACTACTAAAATTGCATTGAGTCTGCTATTCAGTTCAAATTTTGTGTAATACTCACGTCATTATATTTCTTTTCCTGATGTGGGGAGATTATTCTAATGCTACACTTACAGCCAAGTGAACAAGCTGATGGGGAAAAAAAAAATCAAGAGTTGGCTTAATATTTGACTATTGCAGCTAGAATTGCCTTATCTCATCTTTGCTAGATTGGTGGGAAAAGATAAATGCAAAAATTAGTTCAGGTAAAGCTTTTTCCTAGGAGTCTGAAATACCTAAATATGGGAACACTGAGAAAGGACAGGAGGTCTGAGTGCTTGACAGACTGAAAGAGGCAAGGCATGGAGAGAGCAGAGCAACATCTGTACTTTGAATTTCTAACTTCGTTTGTCGACTCAGATCTCCCTGCGCAGCTCCTGCTGTCCTTAAAACACAGACATTAGCAAGGTTTTATCTTAAACCCGTTCAAACAATGGTTTTTAGCAGGAGAAAACAAGGCTTATTTTCTTAATCTAGTTCTTAGAAACAGTTGAACTCTTTTATCCCATTCAGCCTGAGGCAGATATTCGACCCAGAAAATTTCAGCCAAACATTTCTGGAGTCTGCAAAAGTTGCAAACAGCAGAACAGGTGTCTTATACCACAAAGAAGTGTTAAGCAATTACAGGCATAGGTGTTCCATCTGAGATGTCCCACTTAGGTCACTCATGCAGGGACAAAAATATAAACATTTTGTAGCCTTCATTGCAAGGGGAGCTGCGTAAAACCGAACCAATGAGGTCAAGCCAAAATTAGTCTTGGATTAGGTTAGCACTTAACACCATGAAGAAACAGAGAAAATATGCTTAGATTGAAGTTATCCTATGGCTTTTAGGTGCACATGAACCATGAACCAAGGCATGTGAAGATTGACTTCTAATTTAAATTATCCCCAATGCCAATTTGGAACTCAGTGCAGGCCGCAGAGAAATGGGATAAATCTTTTGGTTAGTCTATAACAAGCTCCATTCTATCATGAATGTCAGCTGTAACTGATACGAGATGTGAAAGTACTGCAGCATCATCACCTCCTGAACTCATTCTAATGCTAAATACCCTTATTTGCTTTTTTTTTCCCCCACTCAAAGGATATTTTCACAGTCCTCGCTGATGACAAAGTAAGTTTGCTTGCACTTGTAAAATTCTGGATAACCCTAAGAATTTTAATATTTCTATACTCTGTTACTTACCCCATCTCACAGAGTGTAAAGATGTTTTCCAAGGTGTGGTGTAAAATCTCTAACTTCTGCTTATATGATTAAAAACAAAACTGTATTGGAAACAGATGCAAAAGTGAAAAAAAAAAGGAATATTTTAAACTTCTTGTATACAAGTGTTACTACACGAAAAAAGGTACTACATGCAAGAGTTCTACAAAAAATTCCAGTAGACTGGAATTTTTTTTTTTAATTGGAAGCATTTCACTCTTCCTTTAAATGTAGATTTTGGCTATGGCAATTCTGATTTTTTTCATCACTTGTGAACAAAGTTAATAACTTTAGCTACACTTTTTTTACACCTGCAAAGGCAGAAAGCCTATGGTTTTTTAAAGGAGCTTAATCTTCACTGAAAATTCTTTTCTCAGCCTGATGCTTTGCACCCAGATCATATTTGTTTCACATGGGCTTTCTAACCTTTACTGCTCTTTCAGAAAATGCATCTGTGATCAATATGATTCTTCATTTGCTCCACGGAGAAGTGATGCCACCGGATAGGTGAGCTGACCTATTTCACACAGAATCAGTGGGGCTGGAAAAGACCTCTGAGATCACCTCTGAGTCCAGCCCATGACCCAACACCACCATGGCCACATCCTGGAGCCTCAATGTTGCTTCTGTTTTAAATCATGTTCCTAGTTACCACAGTATAATTTGGCACTAGGGAAGACATCGATCACTTTGACAAACCTGGAAGAGGGAAAGCTTGCTTATTTTTTACTTTTTTTTTTTATGGCTACCATTACTGCCAGAATAGGATTCTATGATATAGGTACAAATTAACTAAATGGGGTTAGGAGGCTACTTGATTTTTTAACATCTCAGGTACCTGCTCATCCTTTATGCCATTTTCTTCAGATCAGAACGTGAACCCTTCAGCCAGAACTTCACACCTCGTTGGTTACTCTTCCAGAAGATAAGCTCTGCTTCTATAAATTGCTAAGAAATAGCTGACTGTCTGCTGAGACTCAAGGCATTATTCAATGTCTTGAGAAAAGTGTGACCTACCCACCCAGAACTGCAGAGAAGTGGAAGCAAAGGAGACAGAGGGGCAAAGAAGAAGCTGTGGTTGAGACTGTGACTAATGCTCCAGGAAGGCTGAGCAAAGTGGCCACTGGAGCCATCTCTTGGTGCTACAGGACTTGGTCTCTGCACTGTAGGGGGCTACAGAAGTTCCAGAGTCTCCTTTAGGAGGTCTCCTTTCAGCAGAAAGCTGAGGTACCATCTTCTCTAGCTCCTGATGAATGACTGGCTGCATGTGTGCAGAAGAGCCTGGAGAGCTAATCTGTGTTGAGAGGTTTGGGGCTGATATGAGTGAGTGTGAAAGTAAAATCTATGTTTCTTAAGGAATGCAGCCACTCTGAATAACACTGAGAGTTCTTTATCTCCTATTCAAATCATGATGATTATATTTTTAAAAATTACATCAATTTTTAAGCATCATTCATCTCTACCTTCTGTTAATTAAAATGTTCTCTGCCTAGTCCATATACATGCAAAACTGCAGTCTGCAGTTTGACAGGATATTATTGAACAGCATGTGAATTGGTTTAAAAGTAACCAGATTTGAAGCATCCATCAGTCAGTAACAGTGCACCCATAGGTCACTGAAGCTGTCAATTTCAATCAACTCTGTAATTAAATACATCACCAATATAGATTTTGTGTAAGAATGTCACTTGTTCTTCAGATGTCTGCTACTAGGACAAATCGCACTTCAGTGTCTTTGGATGTGCCTTCTAAATACAGTTTTTTAAAACAGCATAACATATCCATCCATCTCAATCCAATTTGCTGAATAGAAATTTGTTTAACTAATACATAGTCTAAACACTGAATTAAAAAACAATATGTGTGTGCTTCCTTTTCTGCTTAAATGAACGCTGTAACGCTACAGTAGATATTTTATTGCTTCTCCTAAATCTCTTCTGCTGGTATTTGTTACGTAGAAGAAAAAGAAAGAGCAGTATGTCACAAAAAGAGAAAAATTATTCACATCGTCTGTAATTAAAATTGCTTTGCTCCATGTTCAAAAATAAAAATCTTCAGACATGAGGAAATAAACCATTAATTGTAATTTTTCTAGGGATAGAAATACCAGGCATTTTCAAAAGAAAAAAAAAATTAAAAAGGAAAAAAGAAAAACCCATTTAGTGCTTTTGAGTGTCAGATTCTTCTATAATACTTGCCACTAGATTGGAAAAGTCTGAAACAAAGCTGAATTACCAAATATATATTGCCTGCCATTTGATTTAATCTTCAAATAAGCTCCAGGAAGCAGGTCCCTGGACAGTTAATCTTTAGTTTTGTAGCCCATGCACATTTTCAATAAGGTTACCAGGGAATTAGGCCTGGTAGGGAGGGGAAAGGAATATTGTCTTATTCTAAAGACAACTGTCGAGATCCTGCTAGCAAATTACAACTCCCTTAATATAAAAAACTTTATTAGCCAGGTCCCTGCTGCAGTGAATCCGTAGGCACTCAGGAGGGGAACGCTCCTCGTGTTTTCTCCCCGGAATCAGATGCTTGTCCAGTTTAAAATGTATAAACTGTAAATGTTATAGGTATAACACCCTTTGAGGTGCACTTCTGCAGCCCAGACAATGCTAAGGAGGCTGCAGCTGAGGATTCTGAGGGGGATGCTGATGGATTGGGGGGTCAGAGGTTTACCACAGGCAATAGTGAGGTTATGGAGGGCTGGTTTGTTTCCCTCTTTAAGGAGCAGTACACAGGTTTGTGGGAACCTGGATCCCTTAACAACCACACCTTGAGCCAAGAGGAAGCTCTAGAAAAAGTGAAATATATAAATAAACCTAGGGCTTTCTCTGTGTTTCTTTTTTTTTCCTGTGTTGTGCAGTCCCTGGGGTATGAATGAAAACCTGCAGCAGTGAAACACTTCAGAACTCTTTGGAATATTTAGGTCTGCATTCCCAACTCAAAATCATATGATACGGGCAAATTTTAAAATAAAGACACTTTCAAAAGACACACAGCAGAAGACATCACAGTAAAATTCCAGTTAAAATATCCCATGTCCCGTGAGGGAAAGGCATATGTCTAGCAGAACAGTGGAAAATAATAATAAACAAAGGAAGAGGAAATGGAATGAATACACTTTGAACAATGTTAGTTTCAGGAAAATCTAGAGAAAGAATAATAAGACAATTTTTTTAATAAGACTTGGAGGAGTATGGAAGATACTAGACAGAATTGCATCAGAGTGGAAGTTCAATAGCTAATTTGCAAGAGTAATTTTGGCATTAGTTCTTCAAACAACTGAAAAAACCTTTCTATCAAATTAAGGTTCGGGGAAACGTGTCTCATTTAAATGCTGCAGCAGCTTATAGTTTATTTTCGTTTTCTAAATTGTCAAGGTAAAGAAACAAACACACAAACCAAAAAAAAAGACTCAAACCCGCGTTAAGAAATATAAAGAAAATATACTTTGAACTCGGGGAAAATTCAGGGAAATACAATAATGGTGAAACAATGTGTGAAAGAAAACTTCATCTAGCTCATAAATCAACATAAACCATATTTTTACACTAAATATTCTCACTGTTGCACCATTGGCAGTGTTAAGGCTGTGGTTTCTATCTGCAGTCTCCTTTTATCTGTGAACTTGATGATTATACTTTTTACAATCCCATCAAAAAACGCCATCATGCTTTTCACAGAGCAATGAAATTATTTGTCGCAGTTTGAAATTACTTCTCTCTTACACTGAGGACAGCTAGGACGATGTCTCCTCATCCTCACTGCCCTCTTACCTGCCTTTGAAGCAGTGTACCACGCTGTTTTTGAAACTATTCTCTTTTGGCCTCAGTGACTCTTCTTTTGCACTTCTCTCCCTAGTTTTCTAATCATCCCTACAGTGTACTCCTTGGTAAACCCTCCTTACCCTCTTCCAGTGCCCTGCTGGGGGCCTTTTTCTTCCGTCCCCTTTTCATCTCTGGGTAATCTCATATGCAAACAAAAGCTCAGTGAAATGTAACACCGACCCCTAATCAATACCTGAGACAAGTCTCCATCTTCTTATGGGCTGCAAACTGCACCTCTCCCTCTTTCTTCTCTGCTCAGGCTATAAAGGGTACACAAGAAAGGAGGAAGATGTGCATTTCAAAACGCAGCGAGGATGAAGATGGGCCTCAAAGGAGTACCTTATTATCATCTGTAAAGCCACCTCCTCATTCATCTTCCTGGTCTTAAAATTCACTTGTGTGATGCCCACAGAACCTGGTAAGTGCTAGGTCCCAGCTGTCCTGAAAACTGCTAGTATCTCTCTTCGTCTCCTGTTCCTCAATTCAACCATTACATATATATATATATATATAAATTTTTAATGTTTTTACTGCATAATCCCTAGGGCAGGAACCATTTTTGTGTTTGTGCAGAGATAAGCAAAGTGAAATACCAGATTCTGACTCCATCATACAGGGACTGTGGTGCCAGAAAAATGTTGATAAGACAACTCAAGCATCTCTACCACAAAGAATTTGTGCTTCCTGTGAAATGAGGTATGGAACTGGAAGAACAAACAGCCCTGACTTTGGAAATGTGCCAGTGCCTCTGAGATGCACTTTTCCTTAAAAAAGACACATGTGCTTTCAAGATCTGACACTTGGTAGAAAGGGCCATTGCAAGAATAAAGGCAGTATTAAAATATTAAGAACTGAGTTCCTCCTCCAAGGAGTAGATTATCATGGTCCATGTGGACATATTACCCAAGCCCACCTTCAAATGGCCCCAAAGACTTAATTTTCTTCTATCCTCAGACATGTTAAAGTATATTATTCTGCCTCAGTGCCCCAGAGCAAAATGTGCAGGATTCAGACCATAGTAAATAGATTACTGGGGAGAGGAATTTAAAAATCCGTGTGACCAAATCATGAGAACCTAATCACTCTACAACCCAACCAGAGAAATTTGAATAGTGGTTCAGGCACATTAACCTCAAATAGCTGAACTGAGCAATTTTTTTTTTTTTTGTCATCAGTAACAGGTGATAACTCAATTGCAATTTCTTGTGAATCACATTTCACAGTTCAACATATTTGAAGGAATCCTTCCATCAAAATTATAACTCAACATCTAAATGTGGGGTAAAAAAAGGTAGCGGAGGAGAAGACATACAGATTTTTCCTGGTACTTTGTTTATTTTTAGGAACTATATTGATTTTGATTAAGGGTCACTGGTAGATAAGGGACATTTACAGTACAGAAGGCCTGTAACATGTGAGTCTGTGTTTAACAGCCAGTATAGGATCTATATGGGAAAAGATGGGAATAATGTAAGAAACCCTGCTATTATATAAGTTCTCTACAGAAAACCTGCCACTGCTGTCAGTGAAAGAAGCCCTGCTGCACTTAATTTTAATTCTACACATAATTATTATTTCTATGATGTCATACAAGTAACATAGGTACCATGGGAGCACCTCCATGGACACTTCCAATTCTTAATGATGATAAAGACACAGAAACAAATTTTACCATGATAGGTACCAAAGAGTGGGATATTCCTTGGATGGGTGGCTGAATAAAAGAAAAGAAATTTGGAGAAAGGCAGAATTGGGATATTCTTTAAAGTTTGGCTTGAAGCTTGGAATTTCCATTTTGGAGCATATATCACAGGTTTTTAGATCTGTTTTGACTCTGAATCAATAACAGCATACTGATGATTGTCATACAATCACTAACTTTTTGCAAGGGTGTCAAGGTACTTTTGTTTCAGGGAGCACTAAAAATGAGAGATTTCTGAAGGCAAAGTTCCAAAATCTGCTGGATGAGAGAGACCCTCTATGTTCCAACTCTGGTTCCCATTCCTCTTCATATTATGACTTCTATGCAGTCAGAACAAGAGGTCTCATTTATTTTATTCCACTTAAGTAAAAATTTATGAGGGAAATTAATTTTGTGTTAGGGTTATGTTCTGCTCCTATAAAACTAAAATCCTTTAGTCTGATCTTGACTTTTTAAATCATAGATGATGGTTAACAATCCAAAGTCTAATACATCTTGACACAAGACATTGCTTCAAGTCCAATGTTTCAATGGTCCATTCTGAAACTAAAATGCTTTTTTCCCCACAATGTCTCTGCAAGTTTTCTATATTCCCACAGAACATTTCAATGTTGACAACATAAAATTTTTTATCAGACCTAAAATGTGGTAAGGGATTATATTATATTTCCCCACTAAGAAAGTGGGAGTTTACACCTTAGAGAGAAAATTACTTGCCCTGAATATGTACAACTTCTCAGTATTGCAGAAAGCCTTCTTAATGAAATGTTCTAGATAATTTATCCCTAGTAAGGTAGCAAATTTTCCTTGAGAATGTCATCTTGAGCATTACAGTGCTTAGCCATTCTCTCCCAATATCACACTGCGATAAATAAAACGGGCAATGAAACTTCCTATGACTCTCAGAGGTGAAATTCAGCCTGAGATTGGCAACCATAATAAATATCCATGATTCTTAGATCTGGTTAACTGACCAGCCAAACAAGAGTGTCAAGCCTCCATAGTAAGGATGGCTTGAGCAGATGTAGTGCAGGGAGACCATACACTACAGATATTTAATGCATGCTTCCAGCACAATAAATAATGTTCACTTTTCATTAAGATGGACATGGCTTTAAATAAAATCTTCAGGGTAAAAAAAAAGGTAGGAATTCCACCTGAAAAAAAATTCTGACCTGACAGTGATGGCAAATGGTTCACAGTATATACCATAGAAGCAATGTTTATTTTTCTCTCTCTCCCTACCAGCCATTTCAAGAGCCAAGGATGCCAAATGACACAAAAGACCCTTTGTGTTCATGATCCCAGTGGTGATGTCTCCTCTGTGAACATTTCCTTTCAGAGAAGTTTAACTTCCCTGACACATTCTTATGATTCTGAAAGGGAAGTATTTTACTTTAGTAATACCCAAATGTAAATGACTCAGGACAAATTTTAACATTGTGGAAAGAAAAAAAATTAAACTTGTCTTGCAAATTGCCTTGCCTCCAAGAAAGGAGAGAGACTATTTACAAGGGCGTGAAGTAATGGGACTGGGGAATGGCTTCAAAATGAAAGAGGACAAGCTTAAATCAGGTAGCAGAAAAAAATTCTTTACTGTGAGGGTCATGAGGCTGTAAAAAGTTGCCTGGAGAAGTTGTGGATGCTTCATTCATGGAAGTGCTCAAGGCCAGGCTGGATGGAACTCTGAGCAACCCGAGCTGGTGGGAGGGGGGTTGGAACTGGGTGACCTTTAAAGTCTCTTCCAACCCAACCATTCCATAATTCTGTGATTCTATGAAATGCACTTGGAAGCAACTTAACAAATCAGAGTTAATCTGCTGAAGACACGTGCTGCTACCCTTCTGTTCATGCATTCAGAGTGGCCACAAAAGGAAGCCACCGAGCTGCACAGCTTATCAGAGGTTTCACCAAAACACAGGGAGAGGAAGAGAAGCAGAAAAAAGGGTGGTGAACAGGGAAGGTTTAGAAAGAGAATGTGAACAGTTCCTCCTACCTCAGGTGTTCCTCACGTGCCTGGGGCGTGCTCACCTTCCTGGAGGATCCTCTGCTGAAAGACAGGACGTGCTGATGAAGAGAGCTGGCATGGATCTGGTTCCTGGCAGGTCTCCTGAGGGCCTGCAGTTCTACTGGCACTTGACTTTCCCAAAAGGAAAACCTGCCTCCCTTGAGTAATAGGACAGAAGGAAAATGAGATAAAGTCCAAGATCTTCTTAAAGAAAGAGTTCAACCCCAAAATCTTCTAAAATAAGAGATAAAAACCCCAGTAAAAGATACCCCCCCACCAAAAAAAAGATAAAAACCCCAAAATCTTCTAAAATAAAGGATCAAAACAATGCAGAAGAACCATTTAAGCAAGGAATCTGTTGAAAAGTTCCATTTTTTAACATTTATTGGCCATATTAAGAAAAAAAATTGAGAATTAAAAAAAAGTCAAAGTATGACATATTATGACATTGTCAAAAGACCCAATTTGATTTAGGCATTAAAATCTCATTTTTTAATAGAAACTCAGAAATGGACTTGGCTAGACCCTTTCACAGAGATCTTTGCTTCATTTTTTAACAGCATGAGGATAAACGAGAAGCTTATGAGAAGCAAGACTAATGTGAAATAAACAGATTTTTTGTAGTCACGGCAGGAATCAGAGGACTGCAAAATTCAAAAAGGATTTCTTTGCTCAAAATGGGTATATTCCTTGTTCCATGGGGGTTTAATTTTAACTTCTCAACCAAGGTTACTTGCAAAAAATGCTGTAGGTTTCATTAATAAAACTACAAAAGAGAGGGTTTCTTGAAGCTCTCAGGACTTGCTATGGAGATAGACACTGTCATTTTCAAGCAGCCAAGTATCATTTGTATGGTTCTGTTCTGGACTATCACATGATCTGGATCAGAAGCCTTTATTTCCCTTCTGAACACAGTGGTCCTGCCAGAATCAAAAAGTAGGAACTTCATCCATGAGCAGGACTTAAACCAGGAACCAGCTGAGGTGAGAGATGGTTTCCATTTGCTGCAGAATCAAAATAGGCAGAGAGAATTTACACAAAACATAATCCACGATATCACCACACACTCACTTCTGCTCCGAGCTGGAGTGAGCTGGTTTTGGGCATGGCTCAAGATGACTTGAAGCCACTTAGTGACTGCATCCAGTCTCCCAGCAAGGATTATTAGTTTGGCTCCATGCAATACTCATATATCTACACCCCTCTTGGCTTGTGTGCAGCCTCCTCAGAGCACAGGGACCCAAAGCTCACACCTGGCTGAAAAATGTTAGGGACACATATATCATATTAGGTATAACAGAAATATAATAACAGAGGGATAAACAAAATTACACTGAGAACAGCATCTTCTGGTTTTGTCACCCCTTTGGTACAGGACAAGAAATACACTAAAAAACCCATTAAAGATGATTTTGCTTATAATTTGAAGCATATACAGTTTGCAGATTATTAGATTAATGACAATTTGACCTTGAAAACACCTCTATCTGCTGAAAGAGCAACACTCCATCACCTGTTTTGATTCATTAATGTATCATTTAACTTGGTATGACACATGTTCAGCAGTTATAATTACATTATGGCCTCCCTATTACATCAGCTCTGCTCCAAGTTTCTGTCACCACAAGTCCAATTTTCAACACAGAGCAATCCAGTGCACTCTTTCCTTATTAGTGTCATCTTTAATGTAGCACAGAGTCTGAACCATTACTTGGCACTGAGAGTTTAACAGCAATTAACCCCTGCTCTATCCCCAGGGAGAAGTACATCAGCAACTTGCCAAAACACTGTAAACAAGCTGGCCAAGATCAATGCAAAACCATGCTGGCTGCAGAGCACCTACTGTATTAATTTAGGATTGATATAGAAAAAGAGAAAATAGTCTGCATGAGATTGACCTAAAAGGATGGCCCACACAGGTTACACGATTTTCTGTAAGCTGAAAAGGGAAAATTCTAAATCCCTAGTCAGCTACCTCACAAACACACACTCTTTTCTGTCTTGGATTTTATACTAAGCTGATCACCACAGGACTGGCAATGATTACAGAGAATAAATATTTATTACCAGATAATATGTTTAAAAAGAGAAAACAATGAATTTTTTTTATGTGATGAATTAAACACATTTCAAACTTTATCAATAAAGAAAGCCAAAAGGGTGAAAATGCCAAAATGCCAGTATGCCTCTGTTTCTGGACAATGCACACCAAAGCCTAAACCAAAGGTGAAGGTTCTTCCCCACAGCATCAAACCAGAGCAAACCAAGGAGTGCAGAACTCCCTGGGGTCCCTCACATCAGCAACACACTTGTAGTGCCCAAGACCTAGAATATAAATTATTTTTAAAAAGAGTGAAAGAAGTTTTACATCTGAAATTTTCCAAACACTGGCTATTTGTCCATTTCCATAAACTCTAATTGGGAAATTTTAAAATGGGTACTGTTGACCTAATTAGAGAGACAGATGTAGAGGATTTACATGTAAAATACCTAGCACTGATCTATTAAATCTAAGAACACCAAAGTGCGCCAGTTTAATATTGCTTTGGGATTGAACTGCTAAATGCTTATTGATGGCATAGGATCCTTCTTTTCAGACTTTGTAGTTTTGGACTGAAAATTTGAAATATATAAACCTAAAATATGTTCTTATATCTATTAAAATATTTACTTAAATCTACTGGGAACTGCCATTCACTTTTGAACATGCTTTCACTTTTGAAAAATCAGGCTGCAATTTAACCCTTCAGCTCTGAACTTCCTGAACGGTCACTCTTAAGAGAATTGCTTAACAGTTTTAGTAGATGAAAATTTTAAAACTCATACACACTATTACCTCCCAAGTATCCATTTTGGTTTGTGTTCTGCTAAATTGATATCCCAAGTAGAAGTGTAGCTACCACTTTTATTAATTATGATTTAAAAAAAAAGTTAAAAAGGGGAAGAAAATATGATACTACTAGGTAAGAGGTGGGAATTTGAGTGGAAAAGCTGGAATGGAATTCAGCTTCCACATGCTAATCCAGATACAAAAATTCAACATTGTCAGGTCTAAAGGGTGGGGTTTTTTCAGTTCATTTGCAAAAAAGAGAACATCTGAAATTTAGAATCTAAAACCAAATTCAATTTGTGTCTGAGTATGACTGCTAACCAAGGTAGATGCAGCTCAGTGCAAAACATTCTCAACTGCTATAAAGTAATTGCAGTATTTTCTTTTCGAGTTAAGTTGGAAAATTGTTATAATAGGAGGAACATTGAATAGAAAAGAGTGAGTGGAAATAAAATTAAAATTACTAAAAACAAACAAAAAAACAGAGGCAACTTATAATGCAGAAGGGTTCCTCTGTGTTAAAAGGCTTTGGCATAGTTTCTTAATTATTGCAAATAAAATCGAAAAAGACCTGAAAGACCACGAAGAAGAAAAAAAGACTGGGAATACTATGTGGAAAGTAAATTAAATATCAATGTAACATTACATTAGGAGTGGAAAATTAGGTGCAGATCCAGATGAATACAGTGATTCAGTGTGCCTGCCATTTGTCACCTGTAGACCATGGGGTTACATTATTCTCTTTATTGTTTTCCTTACCTCTTCCTTGGCAACAGAAGTGTTTTCATCACAGTATCACTGTTCTGTAAAAACATGCTTGGTTGGTAGCTTTTCTCCCAGGGGTCCTTTGTTTTACTCTGATGTAAACACAGGTGAATTTCATGCTGAACTGGCACTAGGAGGGTAAAGAAGAGCACATCTGTTCTGCAGCAAATATTCCTAGAACCTTACATCCACTTCAAATTTCACAGCAAGAGCTTTACCAGCATCAGCCTAAAAAGGAAACAAAATATCTTTATACCAGCAGGGACAATTTTTTTCTGGAAATATGAGGATATTCTGTTTTGGCCTCTTTGAAAGATGTCGTAGTACAAAACACATTATATCCCTCATGTTATTTTCATACCCAAGATATTTCAATATAATGAAGGCAAAATCAAACTGTTAAGTCCTAGTTTAAAAAAAAAAATCAGAAATTTATTGGCAATAAATTAAAGCTCTGCCTAGCTCCTTTATACAACTACCTCCAAGTCAAGAGTCACAGATGTTAAGAGCTGTTACTATGCCAAGTTAATTTCCTGAAAATGAGTGCCTGAGGTTGGATGAAGAAGAATCTTACCAGTGTTCAACATGACTGATAAAAAAGTAAAACAGAGCTTAGAGGAGATAAAGGTAGAGGTGATAATAGTGGAAGGATGGAAAATTGGTTTGCTTTTTTTCTCAATAATATCTCAGCTGATCACAAACACCACAACACAGATACTCCTGAGAAATTATTCCTTGGCATGCTTGTTCTTTTTTCCTGTGCTCTCTGCAGGGATGATGCTTCCATAAGACATCTCAGAGCTCCCACACTGCACCAGAGTTTCAGAAGAAATCTGGCTGTTTTATATACAAATAATCCATCAGCCCCACAAGTTGGGATGGGAATGAATTAGGACAACAGAGAATCCCTAAGGATACCACCACAACAAGTCAAACAATAATATTGACCTGGCTCATTACTGTTTCTGGCCAGTTGAACAAACTGAGATTTTCTTTTTTTTTTCTGGTCCAACAAGCCCAAAAATAAATAATTTGGGCTTGGATTTCCTGATGTAAACTCAAAAAACTGTCTGCAGAAGTGAGAGGGTTTTTTCTACAAACAACTTTTCTTTGAAGAGGGATCTTTATATGAAAGAAAGTTCCTGACCACTGCTCTTCTTCAAATTTTCTTCAGGTATTTCCATATAAGGAGCACTCCAAAACCTCACATCAAGGCTGGAGGCAGGACAAAGCCAGGGTTGTCAAGCAGCCAATACCAAGACCCAAAACCAACAGAGACCCACCTGGTGGGACCTCTTGCACTAATTGACCCAGACACCCCTAAAGTGGGACTAATTTCTGCTTGGCTGAAGGTTGTAATGCACAGCCCCATGCAGGCTTCACTCCAGCACTCTGGTCTGTTTTTTTCCTTGCTATTCTAATTCCCAGGATGAAGGGATTGTTTATATATCTAATAGGAAGATGTGTGGATTTATCTACCTGCCCCTGGTGTTGTACTGCTTGTTCCTCTTATTTCAGGTATCACTTATATCAGTATCTCTTCAAGAAGGAGTCTACACTCTGTAATCAAATAATCTTTAATCTGTTTAAAGAGCTAGTATTTCATTTTTAACAGGATGCTGCAAGGCAGTATTTCCAGTCCTTGCATAGTTACAGCAGCTCTCCCTCATACTCTTTCCAGCTGTTCAATATCCAAGTAAGATATAGGACATGATTCTCTGGGACTTGTTTAGTCATTCACAACTCTGAAAAAGGACTCTAAAAGAGAATCAGTAATGTGTTAAGCCAGCCAGATAGCAGAGTGAGTGCCAAGAGCTGAAGAGCTGGGCGTAGCACTCCAGAGATCAGCAAAAAAGTTTCATTTTACCTCCATTCTCCTCCAAAGACAGAGGATGTTCAGGTCACATTTCAGACCCTTAGTTTTGCCATTGTGCACCTTGAAGTTTAGCACTTTTGCTTTGACTTTCATCAAACGTTAGAGTCAACAGGTATGTCTTCTCACAAAGTCAAATTACAGTTTTGAAGAAATTCCTGGGAATCGAAACCGTGCAGTTCTGCTCAGCTTTATCCTTAGCTGTGTCTGTGTAAATCTTTCCTTCTTGCAATTCTTCCTTCCTCATTACGTTTGAGTCTTGACTCACTGAGCAATTGTTTCAGACACAGAATCTAAAGTATTTCTCATCTTTTCCTCACTCTGATTGGTGTCATCCGCAATAAAATAAAGCCTATTTCCAAGAACTAAAATATGAAATTACACCACGAGCTAAAACCAAAAGTTAAGGAGCATGTACACTTCTGTTCTTCCTAACACAGTCATTCTCAGGCTGAACCAAGGAAAAACAATTGGCACGACTTAAAAAGGACTCTAATAATGGCCAGTAGCAGTATATATCTGGAACCTTTCACCTTCAGAATGGATTTGGTCCAGATTGAGAGCAATTTAAAAGAAATATTGACTTCTGGATGCTTAGTGACCTGTGTAAAAATGAATTAATAATCCCAGCTGTTTCCTATAGGACATCACTAAAAGTGTCAGTGCTGTTGCCAGACCAAACGGCCCCTTCATTGAAAGGTGTAAAAGATTTTTCACTTCATTTATCAATACAGCACGCATAAATAGGTCACAGACTAGCCAGAGAAATTGAAATCCTTCCAAGTCCCTGGCAGATTTTGCTTTATCCTGCAATCCATCACTTAGCCTACACATGTAGGGACAAGTGGCCCGTGCATTCACATGTGGGATATTGATTGAGTTGGATGGCAAGTGACCAACTCCTCTGGGCTACTGACAGTGCAAGATTGTTGGAGAGTCACAAACTGTGGGTGCTGGGCCTCTCTGGAATGAGTGACAGCTACAAAGGAAAAAGTGAGGAACAGACAAAACACTGACTTTCCTTCCTAGAAGACAGCTGGACAATGCAGAGAAACTCTTAATTTGTCGTTGGCAAAGGCCAGCAACCAGTTGCTATTCAGCAGAACACAGGCTGTAAATGGAGGGAAGTGATATATTTCCTGAAGGTAGCTCTTGGAGGTGTCAGGGATAGGTCAGAGAAAGTAAAGAACATCAGCACCTGCACAGATCTATGCGAAAATTCAGGTTTTACTGAAAGAGCTCTTCAGATATAAAGAGAATGTTTTGGCATGTACAGTTTTCTTAAGCTATTTGCAGATGGTTAAAAATACATTATGATTCAGAAGTTTAACAGTGAAAAATGAGTAACAGTTCAAATCAACATCTGTATTTTTTAATTAGCTAAATGATTTTAAAAATCTTTCACCAAGAAATGGGTTTTACATGTCTTATTCTCTCTCTCTCTTTTTTTTTTTTTTTATTTTTTAACAATTAACTTGCTGTCATGAGGAGTTTGTCTTGTTCAACTGAGGTTAAAATGAGAAGCTGGAATGAGGTGGCAGAAGAGCTTATATACCAGTTGCTTTCCTATGGTCTTAACTCCTGAACAGCACAAGAAATAGCATTTGCCAGCAACACCTACAAGATCCATCAAAGCAGGAATAGAAATGAGGATTTCTAGGTTTCCAACTAGCATGTTTCCAATGTGACTGTGGGGATATGACTTTTTTCCATGTGCAAAATGAAGAGGGCAGCTACTCAAATACTATGCAAGAGTAAATTAATTTTTATTGGCAAAGCTATTTTTAAGCCCCAAATGAAGGACGCTACTGACTATATATATATATTTATATATATATATATTACCAATAGCTAATGTATTGTGTTACAATCATTATCAACATCTTGTAATTAACAAAGTATTTCAAAGGATCTTCAATTCCATGATATTGAGCTGCACAAAAAGAGAAAACACAGTACATTATGGTTCAAATGATGTCATAGCATCCTGAACATCCACTGGCACCCCAAAAGAAGTGAACGTACCTCAATCCTTTTTTCACTCTGGGTAGGGTCTCAACCATGAATAAAGACAGTGTGGGTCAGAACACCTCTTATAACTTCAGGCATCTCCAGACAGCAGATAGGAAACCTCTGTCTGACTGCTGTTCAAAGCTCCTGTGAACATATGAGGAAGACTGAAAGACTCTCCCAGGCTTCATTCTTCTTAACCCAAAATAGCTGCCTCAATTAGGCAGATTAGTCACCAAGCCTAGGTGAAGGCATCTGCACTGAAGCCAGCTGAAATTTGGTGAAATGAATCCTGCAATAAAAAGCTGGGAAACTGGGGAAAAGGCCATTTTCAGGAAGATGATTCTTGTGTTGTTTTGACACTGAGCTGAGCACCTCTAAAAGCCTGTGAATATCAACCCCTCCCTCACCACACTAATTCCAGGCTGAGACTTTGACATCTAAGGAAGTGAATCAAAATAATGAGGCCCCCACTTGCAACACACACATGATGAGTAAGTAAATGAAACCATGATAATTAGAAACTCAAATGCAGGCAAAAAGTTGCACATAGGCTGTGCATCTCTCTTTTTATTTTTTCCCCTCAGGCACTAACTTATCTTGGCCAAACCCTCCTCTCTACAAGTTCAGAGATATTTTAATTTTGAACTTCAAATGGAGTGCAAATAAAACACCAAACAAACTTAGGATGTTGCACAATTGTCAGTGGGGCCCATTTTAATATTTAATGACCCGGACACCTGTGACTATTGCTAAAAATAAAAAGAACTAATTTAAAAGGAATTATTGACATAATATAACACATGATAGTCTGTTAATAAAAATGCATACTTCTAATTGAATGCTGGCACCTAGCCACCAACTAAGCATAACTTCAAAAGCAACAGCTGGGAAAGCATCTTTTAGATTTTAATTACAGTAGCTCGTAAGCCACTTATCTTTTCAACTTCTTTCTTCAGAAAGCATTTCTGCTTCATAGGAGTGAGTTCAAAGGTATTTACAACATGTAGGGTAAGAGAACAGGCTCTGACATAGTCAAACTTCACTTGTAAATTTGAATTCTGGACTTAGACAACTATTCTCAGCTTTGAAGAGTGAGTCCCATTTGAGCCCCAAAGAACACAGGCTTTGGGGTTGCTGTTCAGGTTTTTTGTTCCTTTTTTATCTGCAGATGTAGGATAAGAATTTTTATCATATTTGTTCTATTATTTGTATTTCAGCATTATGTTAGGGCTGCCACTGAAACCAAAGTTGCATTATGCAAGTATTTTACTGTTCAAATACATAGTGGGAACACAATCTCAGATGATTCAGTCAAGAAAGGGAGAAGGAACTATTGAAGAGTTTGGGAAATGGGCATGGAAACAGACCTGAGTCCTGAAAAGTGATAAATTCTGTAGGTGCACGCAGAAAACTGTTTTCTTTGTGTTTAGGAAAAAAAACAACATGCAAGAACATATGTTATTAAAACTCTAAATGAGTTAAAATTATTTGCTAGACTGGCTGCATGCCTTGGCATTTTTGGAGAACAGGCCCCGAGAAAGCTGTGACTTATTTGATGTAATATCTGAATTCTAATAATCTGTTACTCTGTGCTACTCTAGATTTCCTCCAGCACCAAAGAGACACAAAGAAAGTGAGACAGAAAGAAACAGCCACAGAATGACTCTTCCCAAACTTAAAGAGGTTTCTACAACCCATCTCTGTTCACTGACTCAAGAAGTCCAGATCATTTCTTTAGATTAAGCACCAACATTTTAGCCAGATAAAATTAAACCAAACCAGTCCTGCCTCCAATGTCTTTGTGTCTGTGTAAAAACACTGCCAAAACCCAGGAGATTACCTGTTCATCTGTGATTTGAAACAAGAAATTCACCCCCAAGACTCTCGTCCCTCTCCTTCTCTGATATGCAAAGACATTTATGCAAGCTAAAGTGTTTCTGTTATTAGAAACTTTACTAACCAGAATAATGTTTATTTTTTCACTTATACAGTTCATAGAAAGAAGATGTAACTATAGGGGCCTTATAAAAAGCAAAGTCATCTCCTTTAAAAACACACACAGAGACATCCATGAATTGCAACAATATTAGCAGATCACCACCAGGAAAAGGTTACAGGAGTGAGTTAATAACTGTGTTTGACGTAATCAGGAGGACCTTTAAAGAAGAGTTCTAGAATGTTGTAGGCCCTATGAGGACATGTACTACAAGCAATAAGTCAAAAAAAGCCTATTTCCTTAAAGAAAGATTCATTTATGAAATGGAATAGATGAATTGGCAAGTGTCGTGGAAGGGGACTAAACATGAAATGCACCAGAGGTCTTTTCCCATCCCACAGAAAAACACATACATCAGATCATCACGAGTTCTTAAACCTGCTGAAGGATTTTTCTTATTGCAATTCTATTAACTATTAGTTAAGAGCTATATCTAAGCCAGTTAATCTAAAAGACAGCTCTTCCTACCTGTTCTGCAAAATCAAAATTTCCTTTACCCTTTTTTGTGGCTTTTCAAGACATTATTCACACAGAGATAAGAGTATGTCTTTGTAGGAAGATAAATAGGATGCAGGAAGACTTGGAGGCCTCTGTCCACTCTGCAGGCATAATTCAGGCCAGATTTTGACAAGAGACTAAGGAAAACATTACTTTGTTTTGTGCTAAGCTGTCCTGTCCTTCCAAATTGTACAGGACCTCCCAGAGAACAGATGACAGATAGGAATTAGGTCTCTCCCTTCTTAGGGAGACTCTGCCAAAGAAGCTTAGAGAATTGAGAAAAAAATTTAGGAAAAACCTTTTTTGCATTCATTTCCAGTCCCAGTGGAAGTGGCAGAACTATGAATCCTGAATCTTTCTCTCCTGCATTGTGATTGTGCTTCTTTGAATGGCAGCTGCACAGCAGACCAAGGTATCCTATTAAAAAAAAAAAAAAAAAAAGGAAAAAAAAAAAATCATTCACATGAATAATCATTCCCAGCTATTCAAATACCAAAACTTCAGTCAGCACTTCTATAATCTAGACAGCTCATGCAGAGTTCATCACCAGTTTTGGAATACTATGATTGTGGTTGTAAAGACCTACCTGATTATTTTTTGCATATGTAGCTACACACCTTTGACAGCAAAGTACAATACATTCCCCACAAACCTTGCACTCTGCATTTATACCAAGGGATACAAAAAAGAAAAGTTAATAAAGAACTCGTGATCCAGTGTAAACAGGATGACTGGAGTTTATTAATCATAAATGAAGGTGATGAGTAGTTCAGGAGGTGTATAAATGAAAAGGCAACCTTGCTGAAAGGTCAGAACCTTTCAACAGTGAGCTGTCTCTGCTCTTTTCAAAGTACTTTTCTAAGTTTAGGGTCAAAAAGCATCACAAATGCAACTACTAAATCTGAAGGATGCTTTACAACATGTTAGTTTTGTCCTGTCCCTCTCCTTTATAGCTTTGGGCTGAGAAGTGCAAATAACTTGGTAGTTAGGTTTTTAGGGGATTCAACAGAAACATTTTAACGCAGGTAACAGCTGCAAAAGCAATAAGATTCCCTTTCCAAGACCTTGACCTTCTGCTTCACTGTAATTACAATCACTAGGCTAATTCTGTGGTAAAGGATTGGGATCATAAAATTTATTCTTTGTGTTATGGATGCCAGTATCCTCCACTCTGTGCTGAGGCTACTGTAGGAAAGGGATCCAGTTTTAAAGGCTCCTATTTCCACTCTGAGATACATTTTTTCTCAAGTTTCTAACATCTCCATCTTTGGAATGTGGGCTCAGTCCTTCTAAAGGCAACCTTTACTGTACTATGCAAATTTAGCTTTTAAAATTAAAATAAACAATTACATTTGTATACATGTCTCCTTTTGTCACAAATATTGAGGGAAGGAGGAGGGATTTCTAATGGCAAGCATCCATTTAGATGTCAAAGAGAGTTTTGTATGTCCACTAAATTAAAACATCATTTGCTGTCAAGCCTTAAAGCTTTTGGCATTTCTTCTGATTTCTATTTATGACGGCTCTCAGGGGACATGCTGTGAAGTACTTTTGCCTGCTTTAGGCCCAATTGCATGTGACAAATGCATTAGTTTTTAATACCAGAAGTGGACGTATACTTTGATGAAGTATGTCTTTAAGCCATCAGCTGTTGTCTGCCACCAGCTTTTTACAAAAGCACTTTAAACAAGATCACCCCCAGCTGCCTTGACAATTAAATCCCTTTTCCCCCCTGTAACCAGACCAAAGCCAGCTTGAAATCAGCAGAAAGACTTCAAATGGGGTTTGGATCAAGAGTGTAAAGCTAGAAATTCCTAGAGCTCATTCTGTTATCCCCTTTCCATGGCGAAGCAGATTGTTCCCTGGTGCACAAGGGCCGTTGGTGGCTCCAGCTCTGCACAGGTGAGGACCTGCACAACATTTCCAGGCTGACACAGGCAGCCTGGCAGGGCCACTTCACTCCCATGGTTCCCTGCTGGGCTGCCCAGTGCCAAATTCCCCTGCAGTGCCAAATTCCCTCTCTCTGCACATCCCTGAGCACCCTCCCTGGCCCATCACAGCCCTGCAGCTGCTGCCATGACCTCCGAGTGTGATTCCTCTGAGCTCATTTGTGGTTTTCCAAAGGTTGTGGCAGAGCTTGCACCACGTGTGGGGAAACAGCATCAATGTATGTTCACAGATCTGACCACCTCAATAAAGCTACAGCTGCTTCAGACATCCACCAACTCTTTCCTTACAGCACACAATGAAAACATGTCACTTTGTTCTTAGCCCCACTAAATATATAAGCACATCTTAAAGTATAATTATTAAGCTATCTGTTTGACTCACTGAATAGCTGAAAATCACCTCATTAAATCTATCTTTTCTTGGCTTTTCATTTTTCAGTAGCCAGCTGCACACCTTTTGAATTACCACTGTGACATGCTAAACAACAAAATTTCTTTACTGTTCCAATTAAAATATTAATGCCTATGGCACAAAAATAAGTAAGAAATTCAGGAGAAAGAGAACACCAACATTGAGCAGTGGGTTTGGTTCATTTTATTTCCATTCTGGTTTGTGAAACCTTCTGGGGAGGCTGCTGTAGTGTTATCACTATATTTTCATAGCTTCCATTTTGCTGATATGTCTTTATCTAAGCCAGTCAAATACCAAAAGAATCCAATACTGCAGATTACATTATTTGATGAATGTTTCTGTTATTTGATAAATAATTTATCTAACAAAGCTGCAGAATCTAGCCAAATGCAGCAAAATACTACTCATCACATAAATTATTTGATAAAAAATTGAAATAATTGTTGAAGGGTAAACGTGACATATATTATTTGGATTAGGTTGTTGCATACCTGACATATGTGACAGTTTAAAGAGTAAAAAAGCTTTTGGATTATTTGGGTTGAAAAGCAGATCCCAGTTGCAGAGACTTAATAGTGCAGACACACTGAGAACTGGAGCTTCAGTTTGGAAAAATCACCCCTCGTTTGCATTTGTAGATGCCTGAATAACATTTAAGTTCTGTTGGATGGTACTTAAATTCAGTTCCTTCTATTAACATACATGTCTGTTTTAGTATTCTAGTGGAAACAGTAGCAACAGTTTTTCTTCACTGAAAAATTAAAGGACATACCTAACTTCAGCAGCTATGTCATCAATACTCCTCATGAACTGTCTTAAAATTTTAGGAGAGTCTAAAATATGATTTTATCTACTGACTTACTGCAACAGCAGGGGAAATCAAATCACCCCTGAATGTCTTATTAGAGCAATCTCTTTGACACTTCTCTACATCTTACTTTCACATATTCAGTGCATTTTTTTTTTTTAATTAAAAGAGGGATTTACAGGTAAAAATATTTTCAGAAATAATCACATTAGTGCTTTCTGGAAAAAGGAATTAGATGTGAAATAAGGAAAAAAAAGAGAACTCTGGGACTGTAAGGTGAACTATGTCTCTATTTTGCTTAAAACCTAGAGAGTTGTTCCTTCTGTAGGTTGCAGGCAAGTTGGTCTTTAGTCACACCCCCTTTTCTTTCAATTCCTTTTTCAGGCTGGTTATTTCTAAGTGCCACCTTGTGCCTTATTTCCCTTTGTAGTACAAAATGTGGTAAAGCCAGAGAAAGAGCCTTGGTGTCTGCTCATTTTTTCCCATATCCAAAATCAAGCCAAGTGCCTACCTTGGTTTTCCCTCCTTCCCCTTGGAGCGAGGCGGTCTCCTGGAGAAGCTCCCTGCTGCTGCAGTGCTTTACCAGGTTATTTAGATACACCTTCCAGTGATGTGTGACCCCAGAGACCTTCCCTCTCAGACTCCACCAATTGGCACATCTTGTTATTGACATTGTTTATGTTATTCCCTTCTTCCCTCCACTCCCATTGCCAGGGCAGTCCTTTCTTCTGTTGCCTTTTTTTCCCAACCTGGAAATGAAATTTGAGATAATTTTAGTAAGGAGGTAACGTAATAAGTCGATTTTTATTGAAGGCTTTCAGGGGCAGTTATGGAAAGATGTTCACAAAACCCTTACATGGGGTGAACACAGTTTTTATAAGTTTTGTAAATTAACATAACTGATAAAAAGCACCAATTAGGAGGACAAGTGGTGATGGAATTTTTCTTCTGGGCCAAGCCTTTTCTAAGTTTTCTCCCCTTCAGCATTACTTTGCCTATGGAGTCTATCTCCAGGAGTTTTTCCCAAACTTGGCAGCCAGGAGAAGAACCAAGATAGCACAGGGGCCTCCTACCCTCTGGGGCTCGGAGCTCTGGAATTTGTTTTGTCTTTCTCCCTGGGGAAAGGCCATAGAAAATCACTGGGAAAACAGGCCACAGATACAACAGGCCACAAATACATGTGTCAAGAATACAGAGAACAAATAAAAAGAAAAAAAAAAGGTAAAACCCCAAATGGCATCACGTTTAAGTTGCAAGGTTTTTTTGATGTGGATGGGTGTCCATGGGTGCCCATGATCTGTGTCCTTCAGGACCACAGTGATGAGCATTCCTGTAGACCAGGATTCTACATGGAGGTGCAACCCAAGGCAGATCTTTGTGCAAGAGCTGTGAGAGGAAACAGCAGCAGGAGATTTGTGAGGTCCTTGGATCCGCTAAATCCCCAGAAGCTCTTAATGACCTTCTAAAAGGAATTTTACAGGCTAAATTATCTCCTAAAGTCATTTATAATAACAGTTTAATACCTGATTAGTAGGACTAACTTGAATTGTCAGGAGCATGGACTTGGTCATGTAATATGTCATACCTATCTACTATGATCCCCAAATTCTCTTTCATTTTTCTTTAAAAAGGAATTAAAAGCTTTCTCACAGGGAAGAAATGACCAACCTGATAAAGGGGACACCACTCTTGTTCTTTTTATTAGATGATCACAGAATGGCTGAGAAATTTTGAAGGAATACTGTAAAATATTACAAGCTCTTTCAATGTGATTTTTAAAGTCACAAATTAGAAGCTACTGGAAAATCATGATGCAGGTTCCTCTAGCCTGAAGTGGAGTACCAGTGATGAATCAGTTTGCAGAACATACCCTCAGACCTACCTGTACCATATTAATTGCTAAAACTGGGGTATATAACTCACTTACATGCCAGCAGATCATATTTATTTACATTATTGATTCATGGAAAAGGAAGTGCATATTAATAAAAAATAAAACCTTGCAAGGCAAAAACAAGGCTATGCAGGAATGATTCCAGAAGCTGGCTACTGTTCCCTGTGATTTGACAGAACCACATGCTGAAGGCTCTTACTGATTAGGAGCAGAGATTTACAAGATTTTTAGGATCAGGGATTATTTTTATTATGACAAGAATTCAATTTAGCTTTACAGTTCATTGGGTACATTATTTAATGATGATAAATAATGATGATTATTTAATGATTTTATTATATCAACATGTTTCCTTAGAATACATCAATTCAATTTAAAAATTATGTAGGATTTTACTGAGATATTTTGTTTCAAATATATCATTTTATCACTTGATAACATAGTAGAGAAGTGAAAAACTAATGTTTTGAGAAAGTTAGAATACATGTTTTGGCAAAAAAAAAAATTAAATGTAAATTTTTCATCCTGATATGAGATCAAATGATACTGATTTGAAATCAAATCAAATCAAATATCAGAAATTTCTTAGGGAATGGAAAATCAGTCACTTCTAATTAGATTGGTACATCAAAAGGAATAAAGGTTTATTTGACAATGATTGTGATGTTTTTTCTAGTGATTCTGATTATCTTAGGATCAAAGCTCTGCACAAAAATCACATTAAAGAATGCCTTTAGGTTATGTATAAAACAACAATAAAGTTTTCTCCTTTGTGTTGATAAAGAAGTAATGTTCTTTTCTTTTGATACTATTGCCGTTTTAATCTTTTCTCTAAGAAAAACCCCACAACCAAAGTAAAAATTGTAAATCTTGATGTATTTTCCCCTGGATCTATACATTCCTTTCTTACTTTTACAGCCATGTGTTTGAACCATTACAAATCTCTTTGCATAGCAAATTCTCAGTAATATGAAAAGTCTAACTCATCATTTCTTGGAGGGCAGTTCAAAAACTTTCATCTATCACAAATAGATTTGTACTCATTTGATGCAGAAAACAAAATAACCGTGTTAATCACAAAAGTGTATTTCCCTCTAGCCTTTTGCTTGAGGCAAGTCACTTCTCAGTGGTCAACCACAACTCAGGAATGCATCCTCTTCACTTCATCTAATTCCACTGATGCTAAAAGTTCTCTCAAAGGCACAAAGAATATGATTTCCCCCATGTCACCTCTTCATAAGGAGCAAAGCACCAATTCTTGCATATAATTTCTTGTCTCATTTTCCTGATTGCTTTTCCCCTCTCGATATTGTCTTCAGAGCTGCCTGGCAATAAGGGCAGCCACAGACTGCTGCAGGTTGTCAGAGAATTTATGTCACCTCTGCTCTTGGAGGTGCTCAAGATCCAGCCACATCTAACCCTCATCCACCATGCTCTGAGCACTGACATAGTCTAGAGGCTCTTCAGAGCTCTCTTCAAACTAAAATAATCTATGAATTTAGCTAAATATTAGTTTCCAAGGAATGTTTTCCTGACAAACCTCACTGCTCAGGATAAGGAAGCCCGGGGTTTTTTTGTTTATTTGTCTGTAAGGGGGTTTTGCTTGTGGTTTTGTTTTGCTTTGATTTGTAGTTTGGTTTCTTCTTCTCTCAGGTTTTGCTCTCCTTCTGGTATTTCCTGTACTTTTCGAGCCTCTCAATATCTTGACATATTTATCTCAGAGGAATTCCTCCCCATTGGTGCAGGGTTAATTTGTAAAGGAGAAAAAGGAGTGCTTTTAAGTTTTTTATTGATATTCTGCCTCCTGGACAGCTGATGATCATTAGCATTGGCCTAAAGGTTCTTCTGTCTTTCATCTGGTTTAGGGCTCATTGACTATCTCTTGCCAGCTGTCATATCTACTGCTCTGCCACCTTTCTGGAGCTGGCAAAACAAAAAGCTTTGCCTCTGCCTAAGCTGCAGCAACTCAGAGCATTAGATTGTTCCACAGATAAAGGTGGATTCACACCCACATTCCAGTGGGTGAAGTGGAGCATCTGAGTAAATATCTATTTCTGCTGCTCCTGCCACGGAGGCAAAAATTGTCAGTAACAGAGCTGTGACAAACAGCTGGGTGTACTTTAAGCACTGCAAATGTTTGTTCAAAGGCAGCAGATCAGAACCCTACAGTGTAGTTAGCTGTACATTTCTTCTGCTGCTGACTTAACTAAGATAATGTGAATTAAAGCCCTATTTCCAGCCATGGTTATTAGTATGTTAGAGATATTATTATAAAATAATAATAAAAAAGGAGCCATCTTCAAAGCTCTCTTGTTGACTTCCCCTCAAACCTGATATTTATGGATTTTGCTTAAAATTTCACAAAACCCAATTGCACGACATAATCCACTTACTGCTCTTCAAATGCATCCATTTTGTTTTACAAATTGCAGAAGCCTCATTTAGAGACCAAGGACAGCTCTTTCCTGATTAATTTCTGGCAAAATTCTCAGTGCTGCTTTCTAGCCCTCTGCTATTCTGAGTCCCTAGATTAGAAACATATTGTTCTGATAGCTTCAGTGTCATTTTACTGTTGTGAATAGGTCTGCATTTTTAAATCTGAAGCAAAAGCAGTCTTTGCTCAACTAACACTTTATGAAAATCAACTAATAGAGAAGAAAAGCTGATTTTTATGCTTGGAGAATTTGAGGAACCCCAAGCATTGTCCCCATGCCTACTCCCAAACAAGGGTCTTTTAGCCTTTTTAACATAAAAAATAGCTTCATGCTTGGCTCATTACAGTGAAACCACTGCAGATTAAACCTCTCTATCAATTACAAGCAGCTGAACATCCTTTAGCATCAAACAGAATGACAAAAAGCTACACTATAATGAGTAATGGCTAAGGCCAATTGCTATTTAATTATGTAGATGACTTAACACCCTTTCATTGATGTTATCTGTGTGTTTCAGAATGAAAGTTATCATTGCTTTGCTTCAGCTCTTAAAGTAGATGATAGCAGAAGCAAAAAGGGAGTCTTTGCAGAGAGAAATGGCAAAAACTAGGAAAATATATGGGCCCAGCAATACAAGTCACACTTCAGCATGCACCCACAACAGACAGGAGCTCCAACACGTTGTGGAAAAAGAAATTCATGCATCACAATTCAGCTTGCAGTGGGGAGGGAGCTTGAAAGAGAGAGTGACAACTGCAGCAGCAAGAGCCTGTGGCAGGAGCAGCTCCCATGAAGGTGCCTGGTCCCTGCATTTTGTAAGTGGGAGATAAGAGGGACAGTGAAGTTAGTCACAACATGAGAGATATTTCAGATGGGAAGGACCTGCTAGGTCATCTGTCCATCCCCCTGCCTAGGCAGGATTATACTCGGCAGTATCTTCTCAAAAAGATTGCACAGAACAATTTCACATGAGCAGAGGAATGGAGTAAAGGACATAATAGATCTCTTCCATCTCTAACTTCTGCAAGTCAAGAGGTCCAGTCTGTAGCTGGTGTGAGGTGGCCGTGGGCACAAATACTGCAAGTGTTGTAAGAAAGGAAAATTTGGAGGGAAATTCTACCCTTGGACCAAATCATGCGAGCGTATGCAAAACGTGGTGTTTGATGTTAGTGAGCACACAAATTATCCCATAAAGGACATTTTCAATTCAGTCATAAAGAGTGACCCCAGTTCTGGGAGCATGGCACAGCATTTTTGTCAACTTGTATTTGTGCCTCACATCTTTTAGACTGATAGATCTGTACTATTCAAAAGGATATATATGAATTAAAGTATTTCCATTAACAGTATCGATGAAATCTTGCACTCACAATCATTACAGCTTCCAGTTTGAGACTGTAAAGGCAAATATTATTATAGAATAATGTTTGCTTGTATATTTACAGTAGAGGAATGACAAAGTTTGTTTAGGAATTATTATTTTTTCCTGAATTTAATGAAAATAGAAGTACCTAAGAGTATATCAGGTCAATATTAGAGGAAAGACTGTAAGACATGCTTTTTTATACAAATCCCAGGTGAAAAATTTCAGAATATGAAGAAAGCACTAAATTATGTTTCCTTCCAATTCTTAGAAGAAACATAAAGGAGGAGGTAAAACACTTGAAAATGCAATTAAAAGACAATATTTAAAACCCTTCTTCCAGGAAATCCTTACATTTGTTTAAATCTAAGAATGAAGGAATCCTGCTGATTAAACCTAACTATAAATATAGTCATTTGCTGAATTTGAATACACAAGCAATTAGAGAAAGGAAAAAAAAAAATTAAACAGACAAGCTATTGGCTGGACAGATCTTAAAATAAATTGGTTTGCCAAGACAAGGTTTTGCAGAAATGAGAAATTTAAATCTGTCTCCATTTTGCATTCTCTGTCAACATTAGGTAATTTTTGGGGTCACTGTAATATAATTGAACATAAAGGAGGACAAGTGGTGTTTCAAAATAGCATGAAGGCACATGCATATTTTCTACACAGAGAGCAGTATCAGTAAAAGGCTAAATCTGAAATGAGAAATGAAAATAGAAAATGTCAGAACATCAAATACAGTGTTTTGTTTTTAGCTGCCAACAGCACGAAGGAAAATAGCTGGCAAATTATGACCATCTAAGAGTAATCTGTAGATAAAATGTTATGATTGATAATGGCATTCAAATGTGTAGATTATTGGTAGATTAAATTCACAAAATCAGAAATTGTAACTTACCGTATTGGCTTACATATCCAGCATATGGGCTCATGGAACATGGAACTCTGAAAGTTTCCCTGATTTCTCTCTCACTTTGCTGTCATTTAGGTCTTTGTTAAATTTATATGTTGCAGATTGGAGTACTTTACAGTTGCTAGATTCAGCAGCTTTTCTTCTTCAATAAAACTTTTCCATTTTGCGCCTAATCCCGGGGTAGCCTTTGAGCCTTGATTTCAAATGCACGGTCGATGCCATGGGAGCAGCTCAGCACTGCTCTGAGGGAGCAGAGTCCTTTCTTAATTAGCACTGACCAAAGAGCAGCCAAGAGTGTCTCTTCTCCTCTGGTTTGGTGGTGGGGAAGTGATGGTGCTGGAACAAAGCTGCACTTCTCATGGAGATAAATCCCCCAAGGAGAGCATTTCTCACACGTCCTCCAGGAACTTCATAGCTCCTTATCTTCATAGTGTAGAGCACACATGAGAAATGTGTGCTTTTCCAAGCCTTAGACAGCAAAGAAAAGGACACTAAATCGGATTCTAAAACATATCAAATTAGGTGTGTGATGAAATAGCAATCAAGTGGAACCACAAATAAGTTTCCCCTATCAGTTGGCATAGATTAACAGGTACAGAAGTGACTTCCAAAACAGAAGTGGCTAGAGAAACACACTTGTTATTTCTGTCCTCGTGCAGATATTTCTGTTATTAATGGCTAAAGAGATGCTTGCTTTGGTGGCCACTGCAGTTACCTGGAGTCTGAAACTCAGGTCAGCCTTTTAGAGAGATGGCTGAGCACACATTTCCACCACTAATTTTTGTTTGGATCAAATCTGGACACAACTCCCATAGCTCTTGTCAATAATAATAATAAGAAGAAGAAGAAGTAGTACATAGAAAATTAGAGATTCAACGCAGTTAATTTTTCTCACTTAAAAATATAATTTAAATTATTAGAAAGCACTCTATTTTTTTTTTTTTTTAATTTATGCACATACACTGCAAGAATAGAGTCAGTTAGCATTTACACAAGCACCACTGGGGGAGGCATCATAGTTCAGTGACATGGGATCTATTTCCAGGCACTGATTTTGTTTGTTACACCTCTATGTCTCCGTGTATGTCTCCTCTTTCTCCACCTGGTCTGCTTTGTTTATTTAAATTCTAAGCCCTTCCAAGTCAGGACTATCTCTCACCAGGTATTTGTGTCACACTCATACTTTTCACTTGGGCTTTCATTCACTGATGTTGCTGTACTATCAACAGAATTTACTTTTTTATTTACATTGATGTCATAGAAAGAGAAGTGAGGATTCTACTAGGACAAGCATCGTGCCTATACAGAAGAAAAAAATCTGTTCTTATTAACTTTACTCTTAAAAT
The DNA here is from genome assembly GCA_013398275.1 of Promerops cafer. Lineage (NCBI taxonomy): Eukaryota > Metazoa > Chordata > Aves > Passeriformes > Nectariniidae > Promerops > Promerops cafer. The sequence goes on along the minus strand of VZSE01006895.1, from coordinate 1,363,049 downwards.
AAATGTGATACCAAATAAATGAGTTTCAAACTACATAATTTGGGGATTGGTTTTTGTGTGGCATCAAATACTCTTTGAAAAAGCCTGTGAATGTGAACACAAACATGTTTAATAATTTGATATAAAAGCAAAGTTTCTTCCTATTATCACAAAGTCATGCAAAACTTTCTGTTCTTTCAGATACTCTTGTTTGTAAACAGCAGTAGCAACAAAGTGAGACATAAGGGATTTAAGGGAGTATAGTCATTCAGAGAGATTTAACTCGGATAATTTCACAGAGCATTTTACAAAATTCAGTCACACAACCTTCAGGAGCAGGGTCTGAGGTCTGTGAGGCAGAAGGTAGAAGTGGAACAGAGCAGGAACATTTTTTACACTCTTCTGCTAGGGTATTCATCATTTCATGAAGAATGTAGTGAGAAAGGAAAGACATGTAAGTCCCTACTAAATATACTAAAAACTTTATATTTCTTACCTTTCTGGAATAACATCCTGGTTTTCAGACCAAATTCTCTGGTGACCTTACATCGTTTAGTCCACCCTGAGTCTATAACTGGGATCCCACATTTTTCTCTCATGCAAATTTTTTTCAGCAAATCTCTTAAGCACCAGCAAATCTTCTTTCAAATATCACTGTGGTAAAACTGGGGCATCTGTGTAGCCAAAAAAATCTATTCAAAAAATCATAAGTTCCATATTTTCTTTTTATATAAATATATATATTGTTGAATCTAAAGAAGAATCACAAGTTTCCCTGCATGAAATCTAAAGCAAGCAGCAATATATTTGCCAGTGCAACCTTGCCATATGCATAATTTCATTTTGAAATAGGATATTTTGGTAGAAAAAGGATCAAAAAGTCCTGATGGCATCACCATATTGTTTGTTCTTCTGTATCATGTTTCCCCTCAAACCAGAGGGCAGCAGGAGGGCTGGAGGGCTCCACACCATTTGGCCCAATAAAGTGCTTCTGATCCAATGAGCAGAAATAAAGGAAGGAAGGAGGAGAAGATGCTGAAGAAGTAGGAGTCATTTGTAGGTTTTGAGATAAGTGATGCCAGAGCACCGTGTCCCATTCAGCAGTCCAATAATGCAGTGGCAGGCTAAGCCAGGCTGGGTCTGGCAGGATAAGTCAGGTGAGGATTTCTGTGTTCCTCTCTGGTCCTACTCCCTGGAGAGTTAAGTGAAGCCCTGCTCCACTAGAGGCAATGCCTTGCCTGTGCAGACTGCTGTAATACATCATTTTCAGCTCATTCTTTTTAATTACTTTTTTTTTTTTCCCCCTGCAGAAGACTTCCACAACTACAGGCAATCTTAATTCTAATAAAGTGAACATTTAATAAATATTACTCGTGCAATTCTTAGAGGCCCTGTTGAGTTCCAACATATAATCGCTTTATTTTAAGCTTTGGGATGTGGGTGATAAAGCGAGCAGAGGTGATTCAGAGTAAGGGCAACACACTGCCACCTTTCTTGCTGTGGAAAGACACTTTTCTGCAGTGTTTAAAATGTAGGGGAAAGTCTAGTGATTGATTAGCTAGTTAAGTGATAAGGAGGTATATCAGGCAGGGATGCAGAAAAGTACAGATGATAAGGACAATCAAGTATCCTCCATCTGAAAAAAAAATGCAGCGCTTTCTAATCATTTAAATTATATTTTTAAGTGAGAAAAATTTACTGCACCGAGTCTCTAATTTTCTACATACTTACTTTTTTTTTCCTCCTTTTTTTTTTTATTAAAGACAAAAGCTACAGGAATTGTGTCCATTTTTTTTTCCACTGCTGTAATCTTTCCTTGAAAAGGAAATCAGTGCATCATCAGACTTTCATTTGTCCATATAACATTCATATTCTTTGATCTCTTACTGGCATATTGTAATACTGATAATTATCTTCTTCTCCTGTTTTTTATAATACCGTGTGGCATTCTATTATGTTATACATTATTAACAATATTATACATATAATACAATTCTGCCAAATCAGGCTGTGGGAGCTGTACAGTACCAGGTAGGCTATTAGGCTTCAAATTAATGATCTCTATAGGTCACAGGCACACTAAGGATACTCATAAAATATTTTCATTGTGATTTTCAGGACCTTGTACAATTATATTAATATTTCAGATATTTTATGCATTTTATGTTCAAAGGGGAGGGATCTTCATGATTAGATGACAACTCTCCATTTTCTCATTATTCAGCCTCCATTACCATAAAATCCTGTGCTGTGGCAATTCTGCTTTTACTTAAAGAGTACTTGCAACAAATTTCATTAATATGCCAGAAGCTCTACTACTGATCTGGATAGAGAGGTTGCTGCCAATCCAGGAGCTTCTGTTACTGGAATGTCTTCAGATGAAGTTTCAGAACATTTTTCTTACTTCACTTTTCTTATGTTAGGACCCAAAAGACTCACTAATCCTATCTGTCATTTATTTCTTTTAGCCAGTCGTACAAGTATTTCTTTCCTTACCCATGAAGGCTTGTTCAGTCTTTTGCTAATGGGCACTGTCATGAGGAGCAGTTTTGTAAACATTGTACAAAACTTTTTTGTCTGATAGGCAGCAATGGTCTTCTGGAGGACTATTTGAAAAGAATGTAGCTATTCTTATTTATATATTATCTCTACCAAGACTAATTTTCCATTTTTTACAGTAAATTTTAATTTTCATAACAAAACAGTGTTAACTTTGCATCTTCATCATTTTCCTCTCTTTGTCTTTTTATTTTTCTCTGTAAGAAGAAGCTATTAATTTCTAGTGATTTCCTTTTTAGAAAATTTGGACTGCTATTGGAAACCTTCTCAGGTGTTTTATACAAACTATGTGGTTTCCAGAAGATGATCCATCACCAAAGAGTGAATTAGATCTGAGGACAAAGTCCTAGGCTAATATAATCTAATCACCAGACATGATTATCCTATCAAAACAGATACATAATTTAGGTTTTATTTTTTCTAGGGCTACCAGTATTTGAACATAGTTGCCAGATAAGAGTGAAAGTGATAGGAAGTTAGGGGCAGAAATAAAAGTGTGTTTTGAAATTTTCTTGGAAATGAAAATAAATAGTAGTAGTTTCTTTTTATGACCAGACCTGGGACATTTTTGCTTTTGCTGGCCAGCTGATGCTCAGGCCCTGCTTTGCTTTACTGCTCAAGGAGCAAACCCAGCCAGGCTTTGCTGTGAATTTTCCCCTGAAGCAATGGCATTTGTTCAGTCCCCATGCCCAGAGATCAAACACTTACCAAACACAAAGCCAGAGCAAATGAATGCTCCTTATAGCAAAATTTCCAGTCATCCAGAAGGAGTTGTCATCCTCTTCTGCCAGCCTTTAATTTTGGCCAGACACTGAAACCAACTCTTTGGGAACAAAGACAAGTTTTCACTCTAACTTTGCTTCTGTACACTTTCATGAGTACAAAACTACATCAGGATCATTCACATCATCCAAAAACCCCAAAAACTCAGTTAATGCCATAAAGCAAATATAGTGAAGCAACCACAGGTAATCAGCATTAAGCAGTGTGGGTTTCTCCATTTTGAGTTGGTTTTTCCCTCTCCTCCCCTTTGGCAGGCCCAGAGAATTCCAGTTCTTTGTGGGGTCCAGGTGTGCAGACACCTGCCTCACCAAACACTGCTGTTTCAGAGGAGTGAAATACTTTTTATATAGAAAAAAAAGGGGATATTCAATTGTCAAAAGCTACAAACTGGGGAAGGATTTAAGAGAGCAGCAAAGGTCGAAAGAGGAAGCAAGGCACTAATGAGATCAGAAATTTGTACCTGCATTTCAGCATCATTTTCCCCACTACCTGGTCCAGCATAGAAGTAAGCTCTGTGGGATTTAAACAAGTTAGGCAAATATTTAGGTGCCTTGCTGAAAAAGGAAACTTTGCTGAATGATGTTTTATTGAATCAATGTTCTGCTGCCCCCAACAAAAATCTAACCACAGTCAACTACAACTGACAATCCCATGCTTTATTTATTTATTTCTTTCCAAAGGTCATGCATTTGTATCCTGAACATTTATTTTCTCCCATTTATTATACTATTTCAGGGTTGGTTAATCTTTACAATATTGAATTATGTAAGTTTCTAAAGCACAATTTCCCTGTTTCATTTTTTTTTAGTAGAAAATTACTACATGTTTAAAAGGTTATGAAAATTAATTACACCAATATTTACTCACATCTGTGGCATTTGAAACTGCTCAGAGAAAAAAAGGGACTATCCAGATGTCTTCTCTTTGTGTTGTAGGAATTCAACAACCAGTTTTAGGGATTTAGAATCTGATTTTTTTTTTCTCCTGTAGTTTAAAAAAAAACACATATAGATGAATACATATAGACATATCTTCACTCCACACACCCTCTTGCATTACCACACTGCCTGAAGGCAGCACAGCCAAATCTAAATTATTGTTTTCCTACATTTTGTACAACCTCTTGTGATCAATCAGGATGACAAACTTTACGTAATTGTATTTAATTTCTTCCAATAGTAAAGGCTGGTTACTAGTCATGACTTCAGTTAAACCTGAGAAGAGAAAGTAGTATTTGTTATCTCAAAATTTGTGAAAGCAATCCTGAATGCATACAGAAAAATAACTGCTACATTTTCATATGAAATATGCCACCAATTTTCACTATAACAGTACTAACCTTCAAAAGACACTTTCTTTTTTTAATCTAGGAATCAATTTCCTTAAAGTTTTTTATTTCATTCTCCCTGGAATAAGTTAAAATTTATACCAAATAGTGGCATTAAACCTCATATTTTCCTTCCCTCCTGAATTTTAGGTCTTTTCTATAATCAGGCAATCCCTTTGTTCTTATGGACTATAGCATGTGCTTTATTTTTGCAAGGTATTTTATAATCTTTTGTCACTAAGCAATAAAATGTTTTACTTTATTTATCCTTAACAATAAACATGATTTTTCGGGTTTGTCTTCATATTCACATCGAGATTGATACAGGCTTTGCTAATTTATTGTGCATAGCATTATGGAACATAAAATTTGCAATTTAATATAAGTATTTGGTATAGGTGCCATTACGTTAGAAGAGAGTTGTAAATGTCTCCAGCATTTGTTAAGTTTTATGACTAATCCTCATCCTAAGTGGTCCCATTGGACAGAGCTGGTGGTTTTCTTCCATACTTATCCTCTTCTTAGGCCTAAACACTCCCTTTCTGATAAAAGCCATTAAAGAACAATAAAATTTGCAGGAGTGCTTCACTGCCTTGGGCAATGCTTACTCTGCAGTGACTGCAATCTGCTGTAGGCAAGCCCAAACCAGCCCTGTAAGAAGGGGCTGGCTGGGCTGCCCAATGTCACACCTTCACTCCATCTATCGTTCTGCTTGGCTAAAACGAAGCTAGGCTTAACAAAAGCCGGGCTTTGCAGAGCAGGCGTGGAACCTGTGTGGTGACAAGTTCCTTGGCTCCCGAGGGAAAGGCTGCACAGGCACTGCCTTTCACCACCTTGCTCCACAAAATACCTGCTTTGTCACTTTTTTGACACTTGGTCAAAGAAGTCACTTGTTTGACAAAGCCACTTGAGCATAAGGGCTCTCGTGTTCCGGGCACACCAAGGAATGAGGGTCGGCGTTTCCGCGCTTTGGAAACACCACCTTCTGAAATGATGGCTTCTGTGGTTCCTGTTAAAAATTAACAGACTCGGACAGTCTCTCTACCTGTCAGAAAAAGGCTTTGGATAATACTGTGTTGGTTCTATTCATTGTTTAGGGTAGCTTGCAATTTTAGGTAGATAGACACCGTCACTGATTTATGTCTTTAGACAGAGGCACCATCACTGCTGTCACTCTCACCTGCTGAGGCAGGTCTCTAGTATCACAGTCTCCAGGTAGACCAGCACCAGCAATTTGTGGCTCATCGTACAGAAAATTCTGTTGTTTCACCCAAGAAAGGAAAAGAAGTACATTAGTGAGAAAGAAATCAGGGAACCCTAAATCGACACTATATTCAGATTTGCTTCACTCGTGCTGTTGCAAAAGTTCCTCATGCCTAAGTGCTACATATCTTTAACACTCACCAATTTTAATGGAAAAAACAACAAAGTGACCTCCACATACGAACACAAGTCTGATCAAGTTGCATTTTTGTCCTTGGCACTACTCAAAAACTGTCTAGACACACACTGGGGCAACCTCCTGTAGAACAGGGTAATCTCCAGAGTCCTTTCCATCCTCGATTATTCTGTGATTCTGTGAAATCTAGGGCTAATACTGGATTTGATGAGGAGTGTCTAAAATACAACCTTAGAAGACTTCATATATTTATCCTGTTAGTTATGTGACCGATAATGTTCACAGGAATATATTTTTCCTTCTCAGCATACAGTTTAGAAAAATCCACAATACATGTCACTGTTTCACTACAGAATTCATATTCTTGTTTTCATCCCAAGATTACTTGGTCTTGGAAAATAGAATTAATCTTGGCAGAAGAAAAACAAGGATGTGTAAGCATTTCCTGTTGAAGTGTGTGTTCTGTAGGATAGCCACAGAGGGAATTTAATCTCTTGAAGTTTAACTTTCTAAAGCCTATTGTGACTACAACATGGATAAGAGACTTGTCATTTTATTAATGAAGAGTGACCAGTTGTCACCCCCACATGGGAAAAAAAAGGATTGTGACACATTAGCAATGAAAGACCATGAGACAAACCAAATGTAAATACCGATGGTTTAAAGAGATAATTAAAGCTCTTGAGACTGCAATTATGACAAGGCAGCATGACAAGGCACATGTATGTCGACAGAATATATTTATATTGACAGAATCTGTCCAAGAAATCCTTTTTGTACAATATATATGTCTGTCACATCTTTGGACTGCACATGCATTTATTGACTTTGTGTTAGCGTAGATCTTGAAATTTGTCCCTTTGCCTTATTACTCAATGACACTTGGTTAAATATGTTGTGTTTTCAAACACCAGGCTTCCTGAAGCTATTTTTGTGGAAGTCTGAATTCAGTGTGTACATTACTAAGTGGTATTTCCATTCCATTCCACGTATTATACACATTATGTTACTGTCACTCACAGATCCCTAGTTTATATCGGATATGTGTGCACAGTATGGATATTTTGACACTGTGTGCCCTAAGAATCTAGGGGGCTATCAAAGTCAGACCTGATCTTTAGACATGTAGTTAATTTTCTAAGGAACTTAAAAATACTCAAATTGAAATTTAAGTAATTCTAGCTTAGAAAGTTTTATTTGAGGATATCTGTTAGAGACAGACAGACCTGAAAAACAAAACTACTTTCATCAAGTTCATCTCTTTTGCTTTTGGTAGCCAAATAGATTCTGATTATATTTTGTAATGGAGAAAAAAAAAGAAAAAAACATGCCAATGCCTACTGACACATAAAAAGAACAACATAAAAATAATTTGTATATACATAAAATGAAAGGTAATATTCAGCATTTGTACACAGATTTATTAATCTACATCTTGCATATTGAAGAAATAAGGACAACACACTGCCAAAGTGCAACGCTCAGGAAATAAATGCTTCTAGCTTGTCAATAATATTCTTTAGGTAATAAACAGAGAAATAGATTACAAATAGTTTCAACAGTATCTTTATCTGGAATACTCCTTTTTGATTAATTAAAGTTAATTAATTTGGATTAACTTAACTGCTTTTAACACCTGATTTTATTATATCAGCAAGGAACACACACCCTGTTTTATTCACAAAAACAAAATAAGAGAGAACTTACCCTCCATTAAGACTTTAGCATTCAAATCCTTTAAAAAAAATCTAGTTAGATCTACAATTGATTTCACAATGAGTGTGACTCAACTTTGTAACTCAGTTGCCAGGAAGAACAAAGAGTATCTCCTTAAAATATGCTTTAGCATTTCCTTCTATACAACTCAAACTCCAGAAATCAAATGATGAATTAAGAAGAAAATCACCTTTCATTAGTGAGTAATGAATTTTGAACACTTGGGGCTTGATAAAGGAGAGCTACAAATGTGACTTTCTGCTTAAAAAAAAACCCAAACTAGTAGACAGAAGGTCCAAACAAGATCCATTTTCTTTCCTTTACAGGAAACTTCCTTGTTTCAGGCGGCCTGGTTTATTGATTTTGAAAGGTCAGTGGTAGAATCAGAGAGATTTAATGATAAATGTGAAGGTCTGCTACAAATGACTAATTTCCTACCGTTCATGATTGTATTAGCTCCTGGTTTACTGACATTTGGGTGGACATTCTGGGAAGAATCTTCTACTGTTTCTCATTGAATTATGGTGTAGAAACCCTCTGCCTACCCTCACTGTTGACTCTGCTCTCACAAATGCTGAGAAGAGACAATATATATATATATTTTTTTTTTTAAGGTAGAAATTGCAGAATTATTCCTGCTCATAATTGTGCCAGGAATCAGCCCTTGTGAGTGAAATGTGCTTGGAGGAGAGGACAGCCTCTCTTGGCTCTTGAAAATTCATGGCCAAACTCACAATTCCTAAACAAAAAATTCTCTTAAAGGATAACCATAGAGTAGAAAGAGGATGACATGAGAAGAAGAGGCCAATTCATTCTGGTTCCCTCACAGTGCTCCAGATTGGCACAGGGCTTCTAAGGTGCATGTTCAAATATGTCCATTAAATACATAAATGGTTAAGGGGAAGAAAACCTAATTTTGAAGTTTCTTTTTCAACTCACTGTGAGATAGCACAGAGCAAAATTTTCTTAAAGTTTCCTGTGGAAACATCATCAACCAGGAAAGAAAAAGAAAGAACTAAAAAAAATAAACCAAAACCCTGAACTCTCCGCTGTCGTTATACAAATGGAGAACAATCAATGTTTTAAAGAAATCTTTGGATTTTGATGACAAGCATATACTGTGAAGCTCAGAAGTGCAGGTGAGGGGCTGGGTTAGTAGTTTCCTAGGACAGAGCATTGGAGAGAAAAATAAACAAACAAACAAATAAGTAAATAAATAAACTTCTCACTTTAATCCCTGTTTCTTCCACCATCAACTCCAGAAACTTCTGCTATCTGAGAGGTATGGTTCTAAGTTCTGCAGCTTTGCTTGAAGTTTACATACTGTTGGAAAAAAAAAAAAGCCTCTTTCCTTATTGAAACAAAAATAGTAATTTCCTCATTGAAAAGTGCTCCGAGGTACAGTTTGTACCCACTACTAAAATTTAATACTTCTGGAGACACTACATAATCATAGAATGTTAAGGGGCTGGAACGGATCTTACAGATCATCTAGTCCCCAGATCTTCTCCTTCATGGAAACAACAGGAAAATCACAGTTTAGGGGAAAAAAACATTAAATAAAAAAAAAAAAAATAAACATTATACATGTCTACATAACGTGTATATGTTTCCATCTTTAGGCATGGAAGCCAGCAGCATTTCCTGATAACAAGGCATGATGCCCATTATCTCAGCTCAAATAAACAGAAATCTCTGCATCTTTCCAGTGACAGCTCTCCATCCACAGCAGAGTTATCAACAGCACAGAGATTCTGCTAAAATAATTGTAATCACTAACTCAGCTTGGTAACACATTAAATATCTTGCCAGCAATCAGATACAGGGTGTTGAAGCCTTCAAAGAGAACTATTAAAATGCTTTTCTAGAGTCATTGCTTCCTCTTCATTCAGGAGCATGGGCCTAAACACAGATAAAGTACTTGAACATTAAAACACAAAATTCAGCTATCAAGTTATATCTTTAACTTTGGTACTGGGACATAACCATAATTTCCTTTGTGAATATGTCAATTCCTTTTAATTTGCCTTGGATTGCCATAGGCTCCAAATGAAATGTTATCTGGTATTATTAATGGGAAAAAAAACTTGAAGTTTTTTAGAGTATTGTACTGTAGGCAACCAGGAAGAGGCCCTTTGAGAAAGAACTTTAAAATACCTCTCTCTATCAATGATTTCACCTCCAACATAGACGTAATTTTTCTTAAAAATTTATAACCACAATTTGCATTACTTTGGGAGATCTGACATAGCCTTGTGACAGACAACACATTTGAAAAGTCTGTCCTGTAATTCTCTTTAAAACATTCTTCTAATCATCAATATTTTTATTTTAAAATTACAATTTCTTAAAAAGTATTACATTTAGAAATATTTTACTTCTTGACGAAAGAAAAAATTCTGAAAATTTTATAGATGAAGAAAGCTTCAAAAACCTTTGTTTATTTTTAATGCCATTTCTTATTAAGATAAATCCACATGGATAGTTCTCAAGTCTTCCTGCAATTTCAAAACTTGAAGTGATCCATTGGAATGAAAGACACCCACCTGAGATGATGAATGATATTAATTATACCCACCTATTCAGATCTGAAATTCCACTCTAAGTCAGAGGCCACCCTTTACTTCCAATATGGTTTAAGTCTAAAAATGGGGAAATAAACCTTAAAAGTCTGCGTTTGGTATTCTACAGTGATGTTTCTTCCTTCTCCCTCACTTATACTGCAAACATATTCAAAATCTTATAAGTCACCAACATTTTTACAGACTCAGACAGCAGTGTGAAAATCTAGGACTATTTTTTATGCTATATGCCTCTTAACCCTGGTTCTAGTATTAGCTTATAATTGTTTATTTGCAAAGAAGGAGATTTCTGAAGCATAGATCAGTATATTATGTAAATATAACATGAACCAAAACAAATATATGCGACAAACTCTGTTCTGAAAAAGTATCACTGGAAATGATTGGAAGTAGCATCAGATGTTTTCGGAGCTCTCTCACAACATCTGTCCCTGGAAACATTTACACTACAGCCTGGAAAGTGCAGAGCACAGATTGGGTCAACAGCAGACAATCTGGATGAACAACGTGTTTGTTTTTATTGTTTGCCTGGCCTTGTGCAAAGGTGCTTGTGTGATATCTGCGTGTGTTCAAATAAACTGGAAATACAGCAAGACTACGTAGCTGGATCACCAGATTCAGCTCCAAGGAAAGCATTTAGAAGGTTCAACAAGCCTTGTAAGACAGGAACAAATTTCAGTATTTACCAGTTGTCTCTACCCAGTGTGAAGAAGGGCTTCTCTGAGGTTTAACTACAAATATACTCTAAATCAAAACAATGCTTTCCTATTATGTGGGAAGTTGCTCTCAGTCCTTGCGTGCAGGAGTTAGATTTGAGGGGAATCTGAATCCTGAATGCCATGGGTTTTCTGCCGTTCTTTTAAGAGAATCTCATTATCTTTACAGTCAATAAGGTATAAGGAGGGGTTGATACACACAACATATTGTGGCCAAGACGAAAATTAGCATTTCAAATGGCTGGAGCTATTGTACTCTTAAGTAGGCCTGTTTAACCCATCATTCAAGCAAGGGAAACAAAACAGATGAAGGGCTTTGGCAATTTCTTTCATGGAGGTCGATTCCAAAGACGTGTCTGCTGTAGCTAAGATCTGGGTGTCCCTTTAGCCAGGGTAGCAACCGTGCGTTGGGAAGCCACAATGCCAACCTCGGCTGTGGCTATGAGATAAGGATGCTGCCTAAAAAGAACAGTTCTAAGAGGAGCACAAATGAGATTACTTGGAGAAGACCTTAGGTGTGCCAAAACCTAGGCTGACTTTTTTGTCTTGGGCTGTCACCGCTGGGAAGGCTTAAGCATGTGTATCACATAGTTTAAAAAGGAGGTAGAACAAGATTTTCAAGGACAGTGTCAGTGAAATGACACAAGCTTTGGACTCGCAGAAAGAGCCCAAAGAACTAAACCTATTAAAAAACTGGCACATTACAAATTTGCACTCTGTTCAGCAATTTGGCAGAATCCATTTATGACAGATTTCATGTTGGGGATTGAGTCCAAAAGCGACTCCTCCCCTAATTATGAACTGAATCCTCCTCCCATTTCTCTTTTTTTTTTTCTTTTCTTAAAAATAATAAAAACGAAACAAAACAAAGTGAAATCAAATAAAAACGCTTTGTTTTGACTTGCAAAGGAACACGAAGGATAACGAAGGGCAAGGGTGTGAGTCTCCCCACCAGGATACGTTACCAACTGGAAAATTTGGAGAGAAGCAGGAACGTGGGATTTGAGGCACCAAGCTGGTGGAATCTGAGTGTGTCACAAAGGTTCAGCGCAGTCTCCGAAGGGGAGCCAGGCATCCCATGCAAGAGTAGCCCTGCTGGTTGGTGGCCAGCTCGAGCTGGCATTGGTGCTGTGGCAGATGCTCATTTAAACTTCCACCCTAAAACTTGCTGGAAGAAAGGTTACAGCAGTAGGTAGGGGAAGATGGAAGGAATAAAATGGGGAAAAAATAGATGGACTGGAGACTGAAACAAACTGGCTACGGTACAAATGCATTTGAATTGTCAATGTGTAGCTAATGGTTCTTGGTCCCAACTGTCCCTTTGGCTGCCATCATTTTTATCTTTGGGTCATTATAACATAACACATCCGACAGTTACCAAGTTTCTCTTTGCTCTTTCATTGCAAATTGATTTTTTGCTTTGCATCTACGGCAATACTTTGACCGAATTGTTTTTCAATTACACAGGAAAGTGGGAAAAGAAAAATATTCGACTGTGTGAACTCTGCATTGCTTCATCTTGGAAATAGTTCACCAAGAAAAGGTCTTTCCAAAGTCTAGTCTGAAACTGACTCTGTATGGCAGGAGATTCTTGATTGCCACAACAAAAGTGAATTTTGTTTTACATATACCTGTGTCATTATAGTTTGATGTGAGAATTGAAACTAAGAGAGCTGACACTGGAGAGTTCCTTAATTTAGACAAATTGCAGCAGCAGCTTAGGATCAGCTGCAAAAGTATAATCCAAAGTATTAGCACAATTTTCAAGAGACTCTATGTAAAGTGGAAACTCTGGTCCAGAATTTTTCATGCATTTTCCATAGAAATTTCCTGCCTGAATTTTCCCACATAAAATTATGTTTTAACTTACATGGTACTTTTTCCTCCAAAAAATTTTCTTTATTTCATTTTGCCACTTCATTTCCTGATGAATTCCAGATACAGAGCTTAAAATCTAGCAAGAAGAGTGAATATGAGGCATTGTAACTACAAATCTGTGGGGTACCAACATAGTAATCTCATATTAAAAGATAAATTGGAATATATGCAATTATGCAGAATATTGAACCATACTGCTATTATATAGTGATATATTCTCATGGGTATTAGTTGCAAAACATTACAGATAAATAATTGTGTGTATTGTGAAGCAAATAATAAAAGCGTAAAAAACAAAGCAAAAGCATAAAATAAAAATGTATCCCAAAAGATATTTTTTGTACTTACTGTTCAAATAGGACTCCAGTGGTTGCATTTTCAAAAGGTTTAATTTGTGGTGGCCTTTTCTAAGATCTAGTGTACAATATGGCAATGTATTCTTTATATTGAACTGCTAGCTAACACTACAGGTGGTAATTTATTACTAACCTCTCCAAATTTTTGGTTAGTTTGGACACAGGAGTGGCTTACAGAGCTCCCATCCTCCTGTTCATTTTCATGGGATAGCAATAGAAATATCAGAGGCATGAATTACAGGTTTGAACAACTGCACGTACAAGTTTTCTGCTTATCCAGACCGTTTCAGTAATCCTAGGAGTTATCACAAATATTTGTCCCAGGAGTACTCAGTGGGAAGTGGAAGTCTAGGAGCAGATGTGGGAAGAAGAGGACCAAGACCTCCTGTTGTCAGTAATGGTTAATGCTGAGGAAAAAGCAGATGGAGATTGTCCTGGTTCAGCTGGGAGAAAAACACTGCTATGTTTTAGCTGCTTTAGGAAGGGTGCAATTGCTGCTAGGTGAGTGAATCAAAATTACCTCCAGTGCAATGCCAGCTCCCTGGAATTGTGATGTTGATTAATTATGGACATTGTCTACTATGGATCATTTTGGTATGGAACCCCCAGCTACTTGGGAGTGCACAGGGCTGTGTTTAGGTAAGGTATTCACCATCACTCCCACTGCCCCATGTGATCTTGGATTAACTAATCTAGTTAGTTTACAGGGTCAAACATCTTAGTGCAATGAAAGCTTTGTGATAGTTTCATAATGCAAATGAAAAAGCTGTTGATTTCTGAAGCCAGGAGCTAACAAGTGCTACTGGTGACTGAGTCAGGTTTGTTGTAATCTTTACTTTGAAGATATGCTGGAGTTCTCCAAGGTTAATGAAGCACTTGTGGGAGAGCTTTTCTTCAGACTTTAGCTCTGTTTTATTCTTGATAGAACCATTAACTTCTACACTAACCTTTCTACTTGTTACTATTACACACATTCTGCCCACTAAAGCTTTATATTGATTTTTGCCAGGGAGCGTTTATAAATTGTAGGTTTAAACACATGGGGTTTTTGGTTCTGTTAGCATTGGGTGGGATGCAGGCAGACAATGATTAATTTGTAGATTTTAATTTATTTTAGATATATGTTACACTCACTTTGGCAACACCATTGTCATTAGGTTTTGTTTCTTGAGTCATTTGCTCTAATTATTCCAGATATCTTTTTAATTGCTATAGTTTCCAGTTAAGAAAATAAAATTTACAAGATATGATGAATAGTGTCAGCAAAATACATTGAAATACTGGAAATTCTTCTGATCCTTCCAAATTCAGGACCTCATCTATGAAGAATGGTGCCAATGGGGCAGAGAACCAACAGTTCTTGCCCTCTGGAATTTAGCCATGCATTAGAAAATCCTGTGTTCTCCTTTTAACATTTTAATCTCCTACCTCTTCATTTTTTTAATGAAGTTTTCATATTGAGATTCCAAAGAAACATTTTTTTTTTTTTCCTTTGGTAAAAAAAGTATGGCAAATGAATGAGAAAAAACTTTAGGATTAATCCTAAATTTTAAGGATTTAAAAATTATTATCCTAGTTTAATTTTCCTTTTTATTTTGAAGTCTTTTACATACCATTGTGTTGGTTTTGCATGGCCTGGTTTTTGGTAGCAGGGGCAGGCACTGATGTGGCTCCTGTGAGAAGCTGCTGGGAGCTTCCACCACGTCTGGCAGAGACAACCCCTGATGGCTCTGAAGAGGAACACGCTGCTGGCCAAGGCTGGGCCAGCTAGAGATGATGGTAATGCCTCTGGAATGACAGATTTCAAAAGAAAATCAAAACTAAGTAGTGTGCAATGTTAATTCCAGCTAGAGAAGAGGAGCAGGTGAGAACATGTGAGGGAAACAACGTGGACACACCAAGGTCGGTGGGGAAGGAGGGGCAGGAGCTGCTCCAGGCACCAGAGCTGAGATTGCTCTGCAGGACATGGTGAGACCATGGTGAGACAGCTGTGCCCTGCAGCCCCTGGGGATCCATGGGGGATGCAGAGATCCACCCACAGCCCCTGGAGAAGGTGCCCACACCACTGCAGGTGGATGCCTGGAGGAGGCTGATCCAGTGGGAGACCCGGGGAGGGGGCCCTGCTCCCAGGCTGGAGCAGCCTGTCCTTGGAGGGCTGCACCCCGAGGGAAGAGAGACCCAGGCTGCAGCAGTTTTGGGAGGATTGTCTGCCCATGGGAGGGACTGGGGCTGCAGCAGTTTTGGGAGGATTGTCTGCCCATGGGAGGGACTGGGGCTGCAGCAGTTTTGGGAGCACTGCTGCTCACAAGATTGGAGCTACGCTGGAGAAGTTCAGGGAGAGAGATCCTGTGGGAAGGGACCCCATGGAGCAGCAGGGCAAGGACTCCTCTCCCTGAGCAGTGGAAGAACTTGGGTGACAAACTGACCAAAAAAAATCCCCACCCCACGGTCTCCCTGCACTGCCGACAGGAATGAGAGAGGAGTTGGGAGAAAAAAAGGTGGTTTTAAGGACTTGCTTTACTTCTTATTATCCTCCTCCAGATTTTGTTAATAATAAACATACTTTATACTTCTAAGTTGAGCCTGTTTTGCCCTTGGAGTGTTTTCTCCTGGTCCCCATCTCAACTCATGAGAGTTAAACTTAGTTTAACTCTTTTTTCTCTCCTCTGCCCAGCTGTAGCAGGAGAGGGTGAGTGAGCAGCTGTCATGGGTGCCTGGCATTTGGCCAGTGCCAAGAGCTGTGTAGCTGGTTATCCTTCTTGCCTCCCTTCAGTCCATGGCTTATTTCCTTTTCATCTCCACTTGAAACACTGAAGCACTACAGCTATAAATATTTGGTGAGTGAAATGTTTTATCTGACATTTTGAGTCAAAGATGACTTTTCTGGTTTTGCTGCTTTTCTGTTTCTATTTTCCAAACAGAAAATAATGCTCTAATCAGTGCCAATTTGTTGATGGCAAATAAAAAAATATATCAGGGAATATAGTTTTTTTTCCTCTGTTTTTTGATGACTGTTGTTTTAACCTCAGTGTAGGCAGTCAGTGAAAGCAGACTATGAGTAAAGTATGTTAGGCTGGCTGGAACCCTTGTGCTTTGCAAAATTACTTGTAGCTTTCCTCCATGGGGATTTTACATCAAGGCAGTTATTTCAACACCATTGTTTTTACAATGGGTGGTAATAAAAGCTTGGATATTTCCCTGTTTGATTAGGAAAGAAACACATATACCCAGTCCTGGGACCTGTGCATGTTACAACAATGAAGACGCTTGGAAATTACTTTCCATTTCAGGAACTACTAATAAAAGAATTCTTTGCATTATGGGGCAAATTTCTATCTGTGTATTCAGGCTTGACTCCCTTGATTTGATTGCTCTATACATTTCAGAAATCATTGTAGCTTTGAACAAGATTTGCTTTCAATAAGACATTATTCACGTCTGCCCAAGAATTAGGCTTTGAGAGATTTGTACTAATATTTTCTATTATGTTGGTCAACAGGGTGGCATTCTCTAAGTTTCACTTTGATATTCAGATTCAGATATTCACAACAAAAATATGAATGTCTCATGATTGCAGCTGTGCAAATAGCAAGGGATTACACCAACTCTGAAGTTGGATTCTGTTCTTATTCTTTTTATTATTCATTTCCCTGTGAACAGTAATGGCAGAAATGTGGGGAACTTGCTAAAATTGACAGGCAAGAATGCATATTCACATCTGAAGTTTTTACCATGGCAAATAGCTCCTATGCAACAGTGTATGCATAAAACCAGCCCTGCCCTAGTCTCAGGACAGCAGCCTGCCACTAACATGTATTTAATAAATTGAAATGGACAAATGGGTACCACTACATCAATGCACTCTGTGACTGCCTAAAGCAGCCAGAGCTTCATTCAGCACAGGAAGAGTACCTGGACTGGGATCTCACTGGATCCTTCAGAAGCAGTATTCCATGCACTGTTCTGTGGTATCAATGTAGTGGAGGAAAATTAAATGTAAACATTTGCTGTAAGCAGAAAAAAAAAAAAAAGTCTAGCATTCAGCAATTTAGGTCATGATCCCTCAGTCAGAAGGAAATAAGTTGTTTTTTTTTTTTAAATCTCGTGTTTGTGAGCATTGCCAGAATATGAGAGTGGCTGGATAATGGAGGGGGGAGGAGTGGAGGGGGGGAAAAAGGTTAATGCGTCCTAATTAAATTACCTGAGCTTCTAGTTATCTTTTCCTAAAATAAATAAATAAATAAATAAAAATCTGAGTATTTTCTTCATTCAGTCACTCATTCAGTAAATGCATCACACAGAGGATTAAATATATGGGAAGAAAATGAACCCATCATCTTGAAAAATACATTCAGAAATAATACTTTAGGTGTGTAATGGCAGTCCACAGGCAAGAATTTTTCAATAGATAATATTTGCTGGGGAATTCTGAGCAAGAAATACAGTCTTAAAAACGATGTCTTTTACAAGCAAGCTATGAACAAAGAATTAAATCCACTGAATTAATATATTAATAACAAAAATATTTCTGCCTTCCTCAAACCAGCCAAAATTTAGCTCGAAAACAAGACCACATTTACTTAAAGGATTATGAACCAGAGAATAACTTTTCAGCAAACTGGAACAGAGTCTGAAGCAGAGTAAAAAAGCATGAGGCCTTAATATAGTGTAATACTTCACAGTGAGCATTTCAGCAGGTGTATCAATAAAACCAGCATCCTAGTGAAGACAGCAACTGAGAATTCAGTGAAGGATCTTTCCCAGAACTAAGACAATTCCACATTGCTAAACTGGAAACCAATTTAGCATGAACTAGTGAGGAAGGAAGTTTTCTTAGAAGTACCCCACCCCACAAACTTTTTCATAAACACTGAAGCAATGTGAAATGTCACAAGTAGAGGTCTAAACCACAGATTTACACTCTGTTCAGGAATAGACAAGGGCAAAATATGATTCCAAGCTAAGCAGTTTTTTCTATTCAGAAATCCACTTTCTTTTAATGGGAAAATAATTATGTTTAAATTAGAAAATGAAAGCGCTGCATATATATACACACATAAGAATAAACAAATTTATATTTTAATATGATGCAACTCACTATTTGTTATACACTGGGCAACATCTGAGCTTCTCTCTAAGCTGTTCTCCATATATGTTGTACCTTGCAAGCCCTCCAGTGGTAATGCTCCTCTTCCCAACAAGAGGCATCATCCTACACCGTGTAAAATGGGGTCCTGTGAACATGAATAGCAGAAGGCAACACTTCAAAATTGGGCTCTGATGAATCAGAGCTACAATTCTTCTAGAGACTGTGTGGAACTAATTAGGATATAGTCTCTTTCAGCTGAAATTCCCAAATTTTGCCCCCAAATAAATAGGGAATTTTTGATTCTAGATAATTTTGCCAAGTGTTTTTAGATCTCCTTTTATATTCAGCTATTTAAACACAGGATCATTGCAAAGTCAGAGGTGAAAGCAAGTTTGACTACTACCACTCCAGATCCCTATAAGAAATTTTATACGGACTGTTAAGTCATATGAAAAATGTCTTTTTGCAGAAATGCTTTCAAAAATATATGGTGTAAATTGTGAATGTAAATAGAGGTAACAAATTGTTCAGGAGGAATGGTAATGTGGATAAAAATACTTCCATTGAGCTTCTTTTCAACTGCAATGGAGAAATTTTAATACAGTTAATTCTTCTTGAGTCCTGCAAACCCAAACACAGCCATGAGGTTCTAAGATACAATAATGTCTAAAAGCAGGAAAAAAAGTACAAAACCAAAATATGAAACCACCCATATAAGAGAAGATGAAAGAATTGGAAAACCTTAGTAGAAATGGGAGTCAAAATAGATAGGCAAATTATTTCTGTGTTATTACCCTAAGCAAAACACTACAGCAAAAACATTATTTTAAATGGATCAGTTAAAGCAATTTGTAACTCATCTAACACTTACATATTCTAACCTAGAATTTCAGTGTCACTTAAGATGTTACATACCTCATCATTTTTACATTTTTCATTTAGATTGCTGAATAACTAAATAATAATAAAAGTATGGGGCTTCCAATGAAGTCCAAGAGAATGCCAGGCTCCAACACTCAGTCCCAAACACGTCAGGAAAATTTCTACNCATTTTAAATGGATCAGTTAAAGCAATTTGTAACTCATCTAACACTTACATATTCTAACCTAGAATTTCAGTGTCACTTAAGATGTTACATACCTCATCATTTTTACATTTTTCATTTAGATTGCTGAATAACTAAATAATAATAAAAGTATGGGGCTTCCAATGAAGTCCAAGAGAATGCCAGGCTCCAACACTCAGTCCCAAACACGTCAGGAAAATTTCTACCTGCCACTCACATGCCAGGCTCCATGCTACAAAGTGCTGCTCTTCCCACATGAGCTTTAACGTCGCTGTTCCCTTAACTTGCCTTTTGCCAAAAAGGTTTAATTTTCATGCAAAAAGCCTGACCTGCACATCTCGAGCGTGCACACCCCCAGCACTGCAGCAGCATGAACTCCCACTAACCTGAGCAGTAAGGCAGTGCCCCTGTGCAGGGACCAGAGAGGCTCTGCCCTGTGGTGGGGGTACAAAACGACCACGAAGGACACCACGCAACCCCCGAAAGACAAGAGCTGATATCATAAAAATCACCCCCCTCAGAAACTGGCACCAGTGCTGACAGACTTGGCAGAGAGGCCAAAGATTCAACTGACCTAAAGACTAAACAATGGTTTTTGTTTTTTTTTCCCCAGTGGAAATGCTCCCTTTAGATCAGGGCTGAGATACGTTTAGCGTAGCAATGGTGCTCCATGACACAAAGCTCTTCCCTATAAAAACAGCCTGGAAAAGAAAGAAGAGCAGCAAAAGCTGCCTTAATAAATGAATGTGACTAAGCCAGATTCTTTATTCATCCCAGTCATTATTCAAAGACACACACACACAGATATACGTGCACGTGTTTAAATACAAACTGACTGAAAACTAACATAGCTAATTTTGCCCCAAATTATAACTGGGTATCTGATTTCCTTCCTAACACAAACAAAGCACCTGAGCATATTGACAGCATGCTGGTGCATGCAAGAACAATTCTTTTCTCAGCCACCTTAACTCTGGAGAAACCCCACAGATGTCAATGAAATGATATTGGATTTGTAATGGAGTGAGAACGGAATATTGCCCAGCATATCTTCTTTTTTCTTTTTTTTTTTAATTTTATTTTAAGCAAAACATACAGAAGAAATCTTCCTTTGCTCTGCTGGTATCAATCAATGACCATTGCTCTGTTAATGTATTACAATAAAATATCTCAACGGTGCATTGAGCTGGTTGACTGTAATATATCAGCAGATCAATGGCTTGCAAAAAGAGAATGGCCAAATGCAAGACAACTTCTCCAATTAGATAATTGTCAAAGATTTCACACACTGAATTCATAATGACTTAAAAGAAATGAGTCAACAGTGTTAACTGACTAACTGAACATCTCACAGGGTTTTTCCAACTGTTATCCTCCTTCTCGTTCCCCATTATTAAAATCAAAGCTAATATCTATTTAATAAATTTAAGCATGATTGTACCCAGATCTGGATACTGCAGCTTGGGCTCCTCCTTGCTGTTAAGAGACTTCTCCCCACTGAAAAAACAAAACAAAAGAAACCAAGGGAGAAAGTAGCAACACAGAGAACTGGAGGTCTGCAGCCCACATCCTCAGTGAAGGAAGTTTTCAGCCCTTTTCTAAGTCCTGGGCTACTTCCAGGATTCATTCTTTTCCAGAATAATCCTCTGTCACCTCAAAGGGAGCCAGGTCACTGCAGCATCAGTTCTTTCTAACTACATTTTGTCTAAAATATCTCTCAGGTCTGTAATCATACTTGCACATGGACCTGCTGGCATTTACAGAGGAGACACGTACATTTTTTTTGTATGCAAGTGGACATCTGAACACACAAAACAAGAAGCTGTCCTCCTAACGTGTGTGATTTCTTCTCCTCCCAAAAATTTAAATCCTTCTTGGGGGTGAAATTCTTTATATAAAAAAAAAAAAAATCTGTTCGATTTTAAAAGCCAGAGCTAAAAGCTTTGCTCTGCATGCAGTTGTTCTGCTGCAAATAATTTTTTATTCATACACCCTCTTTTTCATTGACATCATATATTTCTGTAATGGTGCATAATTAAGCATTGACAAATCTAAATCAATAAACATCTTCATTGGTTGGGGTGGCATCAGCACTTAGAAGCTCTGCCTATAGAGAAGCCCTGGGGTCTCAAAGATCACATTATATATTTCAAGATATTGGCATTTCTGATTTGTTCCAATATTGGAATATAATAAAGATAACCTCTCTGCTGTCCTTTGTTTTTGTGCTGGGTTTTTTAAACCTCACTGAGAAGAGAGAAGAACAAAAACCAAAACCAATCAAACAAAAAAGCACTTAAGCTAAACAGTTAGACCAGTTCAGCGCCATCTTCCCAAGTAATAGACATTTTCAGAATAAGATCTCCATGTAACAGGAGTGTGAGGTGATGTCTTGTCAAAGAACTACCAGAAGTGGAGAGCTGGGCTTTCCCATGTGCTGGGGCTCACCAGATGGAGCTATCCAGACAGCTGTATTTACCTGGCACTGAGTGGAGAGTGCTACAAGAAATGCCCCATGATCTTAAAGGGTTTTTTTCCATCCTAAATTATTTCATGATTCTCTGAATCTGTATTGTGCTTTCTTTTAAGCAAATTGAATCTATCTCCTGTAAAGTTCATTTTCTCTATCCAAACTTGTGCTTGAAGAACACAAGCAAACAATAATCCCTAGTGCCAAAGTATTACAGATTTCATCTAATTACTCAAAGCTCAGAGATATCTTAATTGAGGTTTGATTTTTTTCTTTTAATGGTTACATATGCCGCAACAAAACCCAAGCAATGCATGTTAGAAAATTACTCTTCTCTTCAACATGGTATTTCTGTTTCTGCTCAAAACAAGAAATTTCAAAACACGCATAAAAATCTAAGCATAACAAACAAAGATATTTTCCCATTATTCAAAACAGGTAACACACCAGAAAACATCAAAGACCTGAGATGATCTAATTGAGCACAGGTGTACTATAAGGTCAGAAAAATTGAAAGTTAAAATTGTCCATGCATTTTTAATCAGTCTCTCCCATTTTTTTTGTTGTAGGATATGCTCTATTATTATCACCAACAATAATAGTAGAATTTAATAATCAAATATTAATAATTTTCATTTTTCAATGCGAAATAATCTCAAAGGATTTTCCAAATAATTAACTCATCTTTACAACATTCTTGTAAATAGAAATGAAACACTGTCTTGCCATACTACATGGAAGAAAGAAACGGAGCTCATATAGAAAGTTAACACTGGGACTAGTTTTTATTTCTCAAATTCTGCTTGCTGAAACTCAGACTACGAATAATACCGAATTAATGCAATATAAAATATGGTGACAGTCGTGGTGTGTCGGATCTGGTGCGATCCACAAGTGCATGAAAGGAATTTATAATGCACTGCTTGTCATACAACACAGCCCATCTCACAGAAGTGCTAAGAAAACTTGTATGTTATTACCATGCAGTATCTGACAAATGGTATATGATTCCTTAATGACTCCTGAAGGCTTCAGATCTTTAGTCACAACAAAGTCAAAGAGAAGTAAGGATGTCATCAAAGTCGTAGACAGTCTTAAGTAACTTGTGGACTGCCAGCAGATCCTGGGGTTGCCT
Organism: Promerops cafer; assembly: GCA_013398275.1. Taxonomy (NCBI): domain Eukaryota; kingdom Metazoa; phylum Chordata; class Aves; order Passeriformes; family Nectariniidae; genus Promerops; species Promerops cafer. The sequence continues at coordinate 1,339,993 of VZSE01006895.1, read as the reverse complement.
CAAGCAAGTTGAGTTTGCTAACACATGTTAACAAAACGTAACACCCCAAGCAATTGTCTCTCATGGACAGCAAATGACACATTAACCACGACAACTCCAGGCTTCCAAAAGTTTGAGCTTCTAACTCCAATTATCACCCTATGTTTAAATAAGGTCCTGGATATACAATTATTTGGTTTTAAGGGCGCATACCTACAAAAGAGTGTTTCAGTTATACACCGTAAGGGTCCTGTAACTTTCTGTCATTTGAGGGATATGAGGGATGAGACAACCTGCCTAGAGCAACAGCTGTGCAAAGCACACCATGAGTGCTTCAGGCCACAGAGGGCACGTGCCAGGATCCACCTGCCCTGCTCACAGGGGCACCGTGCACTTCCACAGGGATCCACAGCACCTCAGCACAAGGGGAAACACTTCTGTCCACAAGGACCCTCACCACCACAGAGGCACAATGGGATTGCTGCAACGTGGTGCTGTGCCAAAAACATCACCAGCTTCACTTCTACCTGCAGGATTAAAACCAAAGCCACACCAATGGAATAAACAAAACCCCCAATTATATATATATATTTTTTTTGCAGCATGACAAGACAGCTAGGCCAAATTCTACTCTATTTAAGCTATGTGCTCTGCCATTTCTGACAGTTACTCCAGCATGACTGAGAGTAGAAATCAGGTTATTTTTGTAGCCTTTGACAGAAAACGTTGTTAAAGCGATGTTGTCTTCAGAGTCTTTCATGAAATCTGTAAACACGTTTAACATTTCTTTGAATGGGAAATATGGCTTGTCAATCTATATTGACTCAGTGAAAAGAAAAGCCCAATATATTAAGCTTAGATCCTTCAGGCATTTATTTTCTCTAATAATTAACTTTACAACATAATTTTATCCTTTCACAAATCAATCGCATTAATCATAAGAACTCAAAATGAATGTTTACACTGCATTTGTCTTCTGGTTTAATTCTTTTGGATATTGCTTAACTGAGTAGAATTCAGTATGGGGAAAAACATAGCATAGGTACTGCTGCTAAATTAAGACCCCAATTTCCTAATCAGAAGGAGTTACTGAATCTTTAATTCAAGTTCTCTACGGACTTGAATTAACATCCATCCCACTGAATAAGACCACCATCTTTTCTGAAACAGGGAGATTAGTAAAAATTATGCCATGGTTATGCTTTGTGGAGATGAACTCATGGCCTGTAATCTACAGTGTTTATAGCCCACACAAGGATGCTGTTAGTCTTTCAGAACACCCCCTTATAGACCATGTGTAAAATGGACCAGGAGAAAAAAAAGATAATTTCTATGGGGACTTTAGGACTTAGAAAGAAGTCAGAACTCTTTTTGTGTGGCTGTGCTTCCTCTGTGCTGTCCTTCTTTCTAGAGTTCAATCTGTATGTGGGCAGAGAAGTGGTCATTCCAAATCTGAATGCCACTGTGGTTTTGACCTTAATCCCTAAACTAAAGGATGAAAGCACAATGATTGCAACACTATTCTGGCTTCATAGTTTGTTCTTATAAAGGACATATTAACATACTATAACCATTAGTGGATAATTTTTAAAGTAAATGAGAAAAAAATATTCAAGGAAGCAGAAACAATACCCTGTGATACATATGAATTTTCATATGAGAAAGAAGAAGAATAATGAATGAGAAACAGCAATACAATAATGAATAGTTCATAAAATCCAATAGTTTAGAAAAGATTCAAAAACCTAGTAAGATACACATAACTTCATTATTGTGAATATGGCAGTCAGGTTTTGATGCTAACTACTTGGTCTGATACCCATTAACCTTAATATAGAGATAAGCAAATGTTAAAAAATGTTTTACTTGTTGACATCTAAACATTCTTGTGTGGCAAGGTCAAGCTTTAATAAGCTACTGCTAAAAATCAGTCAGAACTGCAGGATCATGACAGGACTTAGGTTTTGAAATCTTCCTCCTATCATTTGGTTTCTAACTGGATATCCCTTGGTTTACTGCCAGAAATATTCTCTGACTCTTCAGAAACCTAGCCAGCTCCTAAAGTCAAAAGTCCCAGGCTCTCAACCCCATCCCAGCCACACTGAACAAAGAACAGTTATTTTGTTTTGTACAGTGTAAATGTAAAAAAAAATCAGGAGTGTAAATTCTCAGAAAAACAGAATTGCTATTTTCCACTCAGCTTTAAAAGTAAGAACAATGACATTTAGGGAGCCTTAGAAACAGTCATGTTTGATGAGGGATTTCCAGCTGCATGAACTGATCAAGGTGCTGAAGGGGACAAGCACATGGTCTCTGTGCCTTCTGTCCTGTGTGGGGTGGTGCTCGACCCTGCTTGCTCACTGGATTTTTCATGGAAACCACTTCTAAGCCTTTAACCCTGAAAGGGAGCTTGGATGTACCTTGCTCAGAATATTTCAAGTTTATTCTCTGGAGAAATTAATGCTACTGATCACAAAATCACTGGCAGTAATTCATATGCATGCATTATTTGTCCAACACTTGTGCAGTGCCAACAATTCCATAAAAAAACCCCCACGACAGATTTGAAAGGATGAAGAGCTACTTTTGCTAAGTAGCTGTTTGTTAATTTGGTCTAACTGAGGTGGTCCTTGTTGAAAAAGGTCCAAAAATTAATGAAGCTGCTCCACATGACATCCCCTAAGTTCTCTCATATGGGACATACTAACACTTCACACAGTTTTCCTGCTGCTTCACTGATGCAGGGCCAGACTCTGGGCTAGGTGTGTCTCTGGATGACTTCTCAATGATTTAAGTGAAGGCTATAACTGAAAACCAATTTGCACTCAATTTTACTTGCAAATGAACAAAAAAAAAAGCAGGAAAAAAAACCAACAAAAAAAGAAAAAAAAAAAAACCCCCAACCCAAAACTCCACAAAAAACACAAAAAATAATCAAAGCCAAACTGCAACAAACAACCCAACCAAAAAAAAAAAAACAAAAAAAAAAAAAAAAAAAACCCCCAACCCAAAACTCCACAAAAAACAAAAAAAAAAAAAAAAAAAAACCAAAACCAACCAAACCCAGCCTACCCACATACAGAGCTCAGAGGGTTCAGAGCCAGTCCAGTGCAGTCACACAGCTGGGCAAGGGCTGTCCAGACAGAGTAGTTTTGTTCCCAGAGTGGCTGGACTGTTCCTCCAACATAGTAAATTAAATCTTCAAAGGAGCATCTAGTCATGTCAGTCCTCATGTAAAGAACTTGATACTGCCAGCATTCCCTTACTTCAGCAAATAACAGGAATCTATATCTTTCAAATAGATAGTGAGATAAGACATGCCTTTTTAATCCCCACTGTAGGAAGACTTTAATCAATAAAACCTCCAGTTTTGATCTACAGCCAGCCAGCCCATACATCAGGGTACACATTGCCTGCAAAAAAGCCATGCTAAGCCTCTGTTTGAGGGTCAGTCTTATTGTTTAACTTACCAAAATTTTAAGACTGCTTTCATGGCATATTTAACACCCTGTAACAATCTGAACTCAAGGCTCAATGGCAACTTTCCAAAGATTTCTGAGCAAAAATAAGGGTGGGGTGTTTGTTTTATCATATAATGAAATTTTAATTTGGATTTTCTTAGCAGCTAACTGACATGGATAGTCATGGGAAGGGTGCTAGCATCCAGTCAGCTGTCAGTAAACTCCCATTTCAGAAAAAAACACACAAATATTTCCACACCTATTTTCCAGTTCTTTAACAAGAAGTGTGTGTTACCATACCCCAGATTCAGTGCGGATAAAGGGCAAAAAATAGAAAATAGCCATATTTTACATCTGAAAAGACATTTCTGGTGCTAGATGTTCTTGACAGGCACCAAGACCTCGGTGTAGTAAGGCACAGTTGCTAAAATATGAAAGTACACCAATTTGGCTCAGAAATAAAGTGCACATATATAGCAACAAGGTATGGGACAGTAGGACTGTAGTCAATTCCCCCATCACCTACAGTCTGTTTTTCAGGACTTGCACTAAAGGTCTCTAGCTCACAGTGACACTGCTGTGATGGCAGAATGTCAAGTAAGGCTTGATGGCTCATGATATGAAACACAGATCAGATGCTCACCAAATTATGTCATGTGAGTTTCAAAATGTTGGTGAAACTTACCATGTAGGTATCCAAAATAATTAGCCACATTGCCATAAAACAGCCTTCAGCCCCGCAGCAATGCTAACCTTGAAAACCTGAAAAAAAATGTTACTTTATGTTCTATGTATCCAAGAAAGTAGTCCCAGAGAGCTTGCACATTTTAATTGTTCATAGCTTTATTAAACCTATTTTCTTAAATTTGTCTTCTATGCAGGTCTCAGCCTGCCTTGAAAAACAAACAGAATTTGAAGAAAATGTTCTCAGTAGTTAAGGCTGCAGATTGAAATTCAGCATAGAACTAGAGGAAAGCAGACTTAGAACAGCCAGCCAAAAATGGCCAAAAAGCTCCCAGGAATTTATGAGGGTCTGTAAACAGCAAAAAATAATAGATCCAGATTTTCTGGCTTTAATTATATTGGATGCTAACAGACTGAATATATAGAGATAATTTATATTGCAAGTAGCGTTTGAGATTAGGGAAATTTAATTTTGCAAAAACAGTAGTAAAGAATTCTCACTTGATTTACTGTGTGCAAAGGTTCCCTCCTTCCCTCTGTAGCCACACAGACAAAGGAATGGCCATCTGCACATGGACAGGCCTCACCTGGAAAAGGTCCCTGGGACACCCTGCAATAAATTCAGGACCTTCAACCCTGGACCTTTGTCCTTCCAGCTGAAAAGAGCCATTCTAACACCTATTGGTAGAATTAAAAATTACATCGTGTTTTTTTAAGTTTTCCAGCTGCTGGAGGAGAGTGTGGTTACTGATGCTTGAGTAGCAACAGTTTTTATTTGAAGGAGGGCAGCATTCAGGCTTTGTAGATGATGCATCCTAGAAGATGGGAGTGGGACACATCTCCAGCTGCCTTCTTCTGAAACTTGCCCAGTGCATATGTATTTATCTACCAAAACGCAGCAATTTCCAGGGCTGACCAAAGTAGCCTATAGCACACAGCAACATTATAGATCATTTTAGGACAGGAAGTGAAGAATAGCTCTTCCAATTAATGCCAGATAGGGAAATTCATTACATAAGATGTAATTACTTAGGCTGGAATTTGTCCAGAAGCTGGAGTTCAGCCAGAACACTAGTTAAACATTAAAATGCTTTATAAAATAAAAATTATTAACAAAAAAAAGGAACAAATCCTAGTGGTATCCAAACCAGAGAAGAATTTCTTACTCTTTGATTATATGTTATCCAGTCAATACAGAGCAACTGTGATACCCAAAATGAGTTTTTCTCTGGGACCCCAAGTTAGAAAAAAGGCAGGGGGGGGAAGAAAATGATTAACTCTTTTCTGAGGTGCATTTTTTCATGCTAATCTCCTAATTAAACATACGACACTTGTGATTTTTATTACAGATTTGGAAAAATTATCGACCTTTGACAAAATTTCAGGTGCCTTTATAAATGATTAAATGACCTCAGAATAAAAGTAGAGAACTGATAATTTAAATATGCATAATTGTGCACATTTATATGTGCACAAATGTGCACCAGTTTGAATGATCTATTTGTACATTGTGTGCAAATGGAACTACCATCACTAGTTGTGAAAACCATCATCATCACTTCCAGAATTTCCCAAGGATTTTCTCAGTTCTCCTCAGGAAGGCTCCCATTAAAATCCTCATGAATATCTGCGCTCCCAAGTACGCTAAAAAATAAATCCAGTTGGTTAATCTGAGAGCAGCAGAGCTAACGAAGACTGCTTCCCAAATCCCCACTCAATATATCCAAGTCTTCCTCTACGCCACTTCCAACCTCCCTCCACTCCTTCATTCTTGTTCAAAATGAGGACACAGCACAGAACCTCCCTCCTGGATTTCCTAATTACTGAACAGGGGAGAGGCAGCACAAGAGCTATATTTATGCTGCTTGACCAGCCAGCACGTCTGCTCCCAGAAAGAAAATAACACGAGCTCACCACACACTCTTCCTTGCAGCAGGAGCCTTAATTTGCATCACCTTTTCCTCTCGCCGGTCGCCAGTTTGCACAAAATTGGTAGAACTCCCACAGTAAACTTTGGTTGAAATTAATTAAAAGACTCCAAAGTTATTTGGAGCAGGCCGCCAGACAAACAGCATGACAGCATAACTTGTGTTTCCTTAAGAAGGCAAGCTAAAAAAGGAAACTTAATAATTATTATTTCCGTACACCATGAGGCCCAAGTTCTTGACTAAGGCCTACAAACACTACTGTGATACTTATAATAAACAGAAAATTTGCCTAACAGAAGGAACAACAGTAGATGAAATGATAACACAGCTTGCATTAATTAACAACAGAGCTCACTATTCACAGAGGAAGTTGCCATAAGTATACAGACCCAGAGCCAAATTTTTGTTAGAGCTGAGCCCCCATTTGCTGAGGATGCTAAGACAAGACAGACATCTTCAGAAATAACAAAAAGTCAGCAATCTCTATTTAAGTATCAGCAGAAACACTGGGAGCTTTAAAAAAAACAACCAAAAAAACAAAAAAGAGAGAGAATAGTCTCCCACTGTTCACTAAAGCTGGGAGCAAGGATGTCCCAGCAGGAGCTCTGGGCTTTTCAGCTTTTGGGGTGGTGGGGCAATGGCTTCAGATTGTCTCTCCAAGCCTTCTGAAAGGCAAATAACTGTGGTAACAAACCCGGCATTACTGAATAATTTATTCAGAGTAGAAACAAACAAAGAAACAAACACACAATGCTGAGGCTCTGTACTAACACGGGAAAGTTGTCTTTTAAAGATTCTTTAGATACTGCCTCCTTGCCTCTTCCTTAGAAGACACTTAAACATCATTAGAAATCAGTCAGATTTAATGGAAGGGACCTAAGTTGTGGATTGGAAAGACCAGCCAAAGGCAGAGTGGAAGAACACTTAAAAAGTCATGTGTACATTATAACAACACCTGTACTAGTAAAGTTCACTGAAGCTAAATTTTTCCTCAGCAGAACACAGAAATCCCTCGAGATTTGAGAAAACACTGCCATAATTTAGGAGGGGGGATGGAATAACTGCAAAATAAATAAAAAAAAAAAAAACAAAAACAAAAAAAAAACAAAAAACAAAAAAAAAAACAACCAAAAGCCACTAAATGGCCCAAAATGTGTATTCAAACCTCTGATATAATACCTTCAGATAGCAAAATGTCCTCTTTGTGGGCCTCAAACCTCCAGAAAACAGGCCTGAAAAGCAACCTTTAGAATTTTAAATGGAGTTACCTTTGCAATTGTCCAGGTGTTCTGCACAGCAGCCTGTGAGTTGATTTCACCAGATCCATGCAGAAGGCCTTCGTTTTACTGCACACTTAAAATTAGACAGGTCAGCAATCCTCTCAGGAACAAATTGCACAATGTTCCCATGAAGTGCTGCTTAACAAGTGTGGTAAATAGTCATGTTTCACCTCCTTATTTATGGTTCTGCACTTATTTTTCTTTTAAACAGGAAAACAAATTAATAGATTTTCCTGTCTCTCAAACCACCTTGCTCTAGAAGTAGTCAACTTATTTTGCAGAGTTAATCATCAACTCCACAATTTATTTTGAATGCACAGAGAGGATGTAGTATAATTTGCTGTACATCTCCACAACCTCAGTATACCAGAGATATGGGTGTGCATAAGGTCCTTCTAAATAGATCTAAAACACACCAAAACAATGTCACAAAATAGCAAAAAGATATCTTTTATGAGCTTATGATGGAGTAAGTATAACGGAATACATTTGTCCGACAAAAGAGTCTTCTCACCCATTGATCTTGGCTTCAAGAAGGGCTGAAAATATGCAATACAACATTAAAAAGCTGGGAGAAACCAAGCTGGATAGTGGTCCTGGCATGGATCTCAGTAAGGTCCTTTGCTAGGGATCCACTGTACTATGAATTATTTCTTTGGGTCCGCAAGTGTTTTCCAAAAGCACTGGGCAATCTTGCTATTAATTAAATATACATCCAGTTATATTGAATGCAGGTAGCCCTTTCTTCCCCAAAAGATCCAGATTTTTCCAGTAAATCACATTGTCTCATCTCTCCCATTCCTTGCTGCCTTCATTTTACTTTTGCTCTCAAAACAGTGAATTTCAAAGCGCTGAAAACCTGCCTCTTTCAGAGCCCTCCTGTGCCAGACTGACTGAAATACTCCTGGTTGAAACATCATAAGGATATAGCCCCGAAAAGTGCCCTCCTCCTTAAGTTAGATTTGCTTTAGGTAATTTAGTCTTTCACAGGAAAGCACTCATCTCTGAAATTTCACGCAGAAGTTGAGTGGTAACTGGTGTGAGTTATAGTAAGTCCCAAACTGAGCTAGGCCAGAGGTGTTAGTAAGAGGGCATAAAGTTGCTACCAGCTAAAATAACAACTTTTTGATCTACTTCTTTCTTTATGCTCCTCTGACACAACTTCACCACGTGTAAATGGAGCTGCAATTATACTAACTGACCATTATTAGAAGCAGATCAACAGCCAAAGTCATAAATACCAGCCTTGTATTATATCCAAGTAAAAAGGCTGTAACAAAGTAAAAAAATCCAGGACATGTGAAGGAAACAGTCTTGGAGATGACTTGGCAAAACCATCTCTAGTAGTTTAATCAAAAAGGGAAGATTAAACACTACCTGTGGCAAGACAGATCGTTAAAGCCAAACGATGATCTCTCAAGAAAAGGAGAGCTGTAAAGCTGAAGGCTGTAAAGATGAAGGCTTGTCAACCCCCTTAATGATAACCTTGCCCAATAATAGATTTGATTTCTTTTTCACAACTTTTGACAATCAAGAGAGAATTAGGTTTAGAACAGAGGTGTTAGGTCATCACTTTTCTACCACCACTCGTGCCTTAACAAGCCACGCAGGCCAGAAGTCGTGCAGTAACATCAAATGTTTTGTAATGAAAATCTATTTTATCGCAGGCTAAAGTAAATGGACGGTTTCGTCGTACAATTTGAAGAGAATACAGCTTAGCAGTTCAAAGGAGAGGGGGAAGAAAAACAGTGGGAGAGAACCCCATGCACACAGGCAGCACAAGAGGAGGTGGCTTGGTCACTCTGAGGAGACTCGGGAGGGTCACAAAGAAGAAACTGGGAAAGGACAAGAACACTGAGTGCTTCTTCTTGTCAGGATAAGAAGGAAACAGCAGCACAAGTTTCATTTTGAACCCTGTAATGACATTCTACCAGAGGTGCCCAAAAACCAACGCTTTTTCATGTTTTTATGAATGTTTTGAAGAATGGGATGGAGATGAGGCTCATGAGACTGACCAGAGCACTGGTAAAGTACTGCTTTGTCTGAGAGGGAGTCTATCCCAAATTTCTTAGTGGCATATAGAGCAAACATGGAAACATTTCACCATATATTTAAATGAGATTTCCCTTTAATGAGAACATTCATGTTAGCTTAATAACTTTAAATCACAGTCATCCTCGGTTAGGGCATGCTATGACTGTCTGACATACAACACATGGAACTTTAAAAAATAAAAGGGCTTTATGCAACATTTCCAACAGAGTTTGTGGTTTAGGCCACTCTTGTCAAAAGTAATATCTTGAGTGGATGAAGTCACTTGTGTGACGAGCGATAAAAAAAAATTTAGCTTTATGTAAAATACCTCATCTCCAGAAAGGGCAGAGCCCCTTCTCATCAGGCTAGGTTGTGAAGGCTTGAGGGCTGGCAAAACAGAGGGAGGGAACCTGGAAATTTGTGTCAGAAAGAGCTCCTGGCCACGCAGCACTAGGGTCTGCCACAGAGCTGTGTCTGCTCCACATCAAAGATGTCATCAGTCTCTGAACTAGCAGCTGTCTGTCCTGTCTGGCCTTTGAGCTTTTGCTTTCCTACCCTGAAGTGATTTCAAGGGGGCATGGCTGTGTGAGAGATACCATCCCTTAGATGAGCTGGAAACATATGGCACTGACCACATGTGGTCATTAGGAAGTCCCGCGCCAATTTTTGCAAGGCTAACAATATTAGCCCCAGTATCCTGGCCAAATTCCAATATAGGTAATTATATTCTGGATAATGACACACAGGCTAGTTTTATAAGGTTTAATATACATTGTGGAAAGTGGCTTGCACCTAAGGGCTCTGAGTTAAACTCATTGCACAGTCAGCTGGGATAAAATTAGAGAAGAAACTACCCAAGCATGTCAAATGTTTAAGCTTTAAAACCCTGTGTAGACTGAAACAAAAGAGGAAGGGATCCAGGGGTGCTTTAGCATAATCAAGCTGGCTCATGCCGCTGAAGACACAGCTGGGATCCAGAGCTCACTGCTGAGAGGAAATTTGTAACAGTATCCCCACCCCACCTTCAGCAGTGGGTGTGCATGCATGTTAAATTACCAGGTTAGGAAAGAAGATGGAGCAGTGGGATGCAAAATGTTGTTTGCTGGTTTTTTTTCTTGATTCCCCCCAAGTAAAATAGAGCCAAACAGGTCTTATAAAAAAGCCCCACAGTTCAAACACTCACACCTGTTGCACAGCAGCCCTGTGACCCCAGCTCAAAATGCCAGAAGTAGTGCTACTCTCCCTCTAACTTGTATTTGTCTCAGCTTGCCCTGTTTGAAGACACCAACACCAGCACAAGACCCAGCTGTAACCACACCCTGGCAGGTTGTCCACTAGGTTCTGCTGATTGAAACCTCTGAGGGTGATGCCCAGCCCCAGAATAATTTGGGAGGCAGGACGTGACCCTCCAGCATGCCATCAAAATCCAAAGAGCATTCGGAGAGTGCCTCCCGCACCTCAGCTGGCTCAGGAAGCACTCACGTGCAAGGGCTTACTGGCCTCAGTCAAATTTGTGGACATGACCTACAATTTTGGATGACACAGAGCCAGAGATGGAACACAAGCAGACATGCCAGACCCAAGGGCTGAGAGCACAATGGGCAATAACATTTTTTTAAAAACATTTTACACATCGTACAAGCACGGAAACCACCTCACACTCCGTATATTTTATACCATGCAGAACAAAAGAAAAACAGTTTTTCACTCAAAATTGCAGCTGAACAAAAGCTAAGGAAGAAGTTTTCACCTGTGAGAATGGTGAGGCACTGGACCAGGTTGCCCAAAGAAGCTGTGGATGTCACATGCCTGGAAGCCATCAAGACCAGGTTGGATATGGATTTGAGCAACCTGGTCTAGTGGAAGGTGTCCCTGCCCATGACAGGGGGTTGGAATTAGGTGGTTTTTAAAGTCCTTTCCAACTGAAAGCATTCTATGATTGTATGATTCTTCAAAAAAAGCTTAAGATTTGAAGCTTCACCTTTGGCTAGCAGGATGTCCCAAGCAATGGCACTGCAGAATAAGCAGCCATCTTTTAGCCTCGAAATGAAGTTCAAGTTAAGCTGTGATTTGTTCTTCCCAATGATATGAGCAGGTCTGGTCTTTTTTTGGTGTTATCATCAGGATTCTAAACTTTAATCCACGTATTTCACGTACTTGTAGGCGCACCATCTCATTTCAAGATGCTCTGAACCTTTCCTGGGCTTGAATTCCAAGCTGTCAAAGACAGGAGACACAGGCTCTCACCCCCACTCTCCTCATGCAGAGAACACTGTTTCATCTCCTCAATTCCTTTCTCCATTAAAACACATTCAAACATAATTAGTGTAACATTAAAAATGGAGGAAATTTTGTAATTGCCAGTTATTCTGTAGCCATGGTTACATCTGAGATTTATACCAAGAGACGCTGGCCTGAGCACGCTCAGGCAGTTAGCAGGAACAGCAGTAGGATAATGTTTGTGTGCACGTGCAGGTGTGCCGAGATGCCTGTTTGCCAAAAAAAAAAAGAAAAAAAAAGATGAGGGAGGAATAGGGAGGGCAGGGGAGAGAGAGGCCGAGGGAGAGAAAGGAGGGAGGGTGGGGAGGGGAGAGATGGAGAATATTCGGTGACATTTAAGGTGCTAATATCTGGAAGTCAACCTTTAATTTGACAGCTTTTAGTGCTAGTTAATTTCACTCATCCAGACGAGGTGTAGGAAATTTGCAGCACCTTTAAATTATCACGTTTTTCCACGCTGCCTGAGGCCTATGTGGAATACCTGAGCCATACTTTCTGCCCCCCTCCCTGGCTCCCCCTCCACCCCCCTCTTCTCCTCCCTCCCCCCCACCATTTTCAGGTCAGTTGAAGTAAAACTTTCATTCCCTTTCTCAGACAATTAATCTTTAGCTAATTGAAGCAGGAATGCTGCAGGATGGGTTTCACTGGGGCCTGTAAATCTCATTTAGCAAAGTGAATTCCAGGCACATGCTGCACCTAATGATGTGACAGGTGGGCTGCACCACAAGACAGCAGCCGCCGAAAAGTTGATTCTCATTAGACCCTCGGAGTCCTGCAGTCAGTTTTCTGATGGCTGAAGAACACTAATCGCATCTGTTTGCTGCTGGGTGGGGTGGGTAGGGGGGGGAGAGGCAGCAATGAGAGGTGGGGGGGCCCTTCCTCTCTTTCATGAGTTAATATCCTTGACTCCTGCCCAAAAAACCAGCAGGCCTGCCTCCCACCACGCGCTCAGCCTCCATTCTGCTGACTCCTACAGGGTGCACCCTTTTTCTAATTAACTGGAATGGCTATGGAAAGCAAAGGAGGCCTTGTGTTGGGTGAACCAATTATTTTGAAGGGTATTAAGTCATCAGATTTACTTTTATCTTGATTGCATTGTGGAAATCGTGCATAATTAATGGTGGGAGCTTATTAGGAAAATGATTAGGCAAATTACACAGGTGTCGGATGCATTTTTTATGATAAATTTGCTAGAACAATCCTGCAATTCCATCTGTTCAGCTCATATCAGAATGTCACTCTGGAAGAAATTAATGGTGCAGAGTCGCACAAAGTTACTGGAGGCCTTGGATGCAGATTTATGTTTTAAAAAAAGATACAGTTAAAATTACCCAGCAATTTCCTAATAAATACTTGATGTTACAGTTCAGTAAATTACTCATTTAATCTTAAAAGAAAATGATAGTCAGCTGGAAACTAAAAAGTGGAGAAAGCATAAACCTCATTTTGTCAGGTTGATGTGTATGTAAATAAAAAATAATCGTAAGACGTAATAATTCTTTGCTGTGGGATGCTGACTAGAAACAAGCTGTCAGTGTCCAAGCACCTCTGCTAGGTGTTTTTTTCCACAGATACTAAAGCTTGCCTTACAAACCCTGTGCTGGTTCTAAAGTGGCAGAGCCAGCTCCCTTTTCTGTAATTTCAGCATTGTTTAGCAGCAGATTCTAGAGGTCACATCATGGGAGCTAGAGAGGACGCCAAACGCTGCGCTCACGCCATCGCTCCTTTCACTCTGCACTTCCTGCCAACACCAGAAGATGAAAACCACAAAACCAAAACCACTGAATGCATTGTCTCTCAGAGTGAGTCAGTAAATAGGTGCACAGGGGTTTTTTTGTGTGTGCACGTGAAAGAGTGTCTGTGTGCCCATTTGTAGGTCTAGATAGCAAAGGCCAGGTATTCTGCCCCTGGAGGTGCTGAGAAACCTGCAGCTATGGATTACCTACTATGCATCAAATAAATAAGCTCATAGTCCATAGAAGAAGCATGATTTTTACTAGCTAATATAATATCATTGCTCAAAAAACTACAAAAAAGGAGGCAGAAGTGACTAGGTGTCTGAGGAGAGCATGACAAAGAACAACATGACAAGGTTTAATCGATGCTGGGAAGTTTTACAGTCAAATATGATTTTTAGGTGTATATTTTTCACAATCTGACTGGTTCATTGCCATCAGTACTACTTTTTAAAGAGATTGACTAGGCAAATATAAAGTGGCTGTTGTCTACTCCAGAAACAGCTCTGAGGAAGGCACAGCCCCATGCTGAGTGTCTTGGGGTCTGCATCACCTTAGATAAGACCTTTCAAGCCACCCTCCAAGCCCCTGGATACAGCCCACAAGACCTGTGGGCTAAGGGTAGCAGAGAATACGGTATCTTGTCCCAAAAGCAGGATGGGGTTGCCCTCAGAGCTCGAGTTACCCTGTCAGGATTATCCAAACAGCACAACAGGCCTCATTTCCATGGCTATTGGCATGATATCAAAGCTACCTTGAACGTCTTGAATGTCTTCAAAATCACAAAGCAGGCTTGTCCCTTTTCATAGATCCCTCCCCTGTGGTCCCCCAAGGACTGTTATCCTGCCCAAACTCCCCAGCACTGTGCCTCTACAATTTCACTCCTCTCTCCTATTCCTCAGTGTCCCAAGATCTTTCTCATTGCCATAGGGCCCTTGGAAAGAAGACTTATTGGCAACGCAGAATATTTTGTTCCTTTGGGGATTTCTGTTCTTTTCAGGATGTTTAGGTTGTGATAATGTTGTCAGAATGGAAGTAAGCACCTCTCTTTTGGTGCTCTGAAAAGCTAGCAATGACCACCAACTTTTTAAAGAAATGCTGGGAATTGTAGAGCTAAAGAGCAGCCCATAAGAAAAGTGCATTATTTTTCTCCCTAACATCCAAGTCTTGTTAAATACCAACGATACCAATCTCTGTGACTTTTGCATTTGATTAATCCTTCCCTGCAGAACTAAGCTGCTGATACTACACGCTACCATCTGCACTTGTGGTGAAGGCAAAGAGAAGGAATTCCAAACAGCCTCTGTCTGCAAGAGGGACCATGGCAGCAAGACCTCGTGGGAGTTTTATGTCCAATATAAATAGTCCTTGGCTCATCTGAAAACCTTTCTTCTCCTTCAGACCCTTTGCTAAGCACATTTTTTGAAATCTGCTTTCATATATCTCAATTGTAATAATTGTTTTCAGAAAAATTACAGGGGCATAGAAGCAAATATGGTGAGCTGCTGTGTCCCTGAGTTAGTTTATTACTGCTTGCTAATTAAGATTATCGATAAATCTTGTGTTTATTCCATGCAGGCTATTGGAACAATACAGAATAATGCTGTTAAACACAGCAGGTGACCCTAATCCAGTTAATGACGTATTAGAGAAAATTTAAGATAAATTTGAAGAAGTTATAGTGACTATTCTCCTACATTTTAAGGGATGGCTTGTATCTATGGGCTAATGGCCCATAACCCTTATCCAATATGGAGTTGCTAAGCATTTGATCAGATAAAAAGCATGTTTTCAAGCAATCATTATTCAAAGGATCTGACACTGTGATACTAATGTATGATTTTGTACCATGAATAAAACATTTCAGAGGATATCCCTCAAAAAATCTATATTGGAATTTATATAGGTGAGCAAGGAAGGGTCAAGTGAATTTAACAGAAAGAGATAGAGACCCATCTGTATTAAATTAAATGGGTTAATATAAACCATAGCAAGACCATGAGTCATGAGTTCAGAATATATGGCCTCATCTGTAAGGGTGACACAGGTTACTTTCCAGTCTCCCTCGGGTCTGTCCCTATCCTGTTAAAGAAACTATTTCTTCTGAGAAGAGCCTAGCTAGACAATATTATTGGCAAGATGGGACATAATAGGAGGAATCAAGCTACCAGATGTCCTTTATAATTCCTGTAGTTAACGAGAGAGCACAGGCAGAACATTGTTCGTGGCCAACCACTCACCTGTGTAACTCTCTGAAGCACGATGCCTCACCCAGTGCTCCTTCAGGTGCCAGAATATCTCCAGGTGCTTTCACACAGGTGTTCAGACAAGCCAAATGCCTCACCCTTCACACCCACCAGCCTGGATGAGTTCTAGGCAGCTGTAGCAGGAAAACCATGTTAGAGACATGCTCTGAAAGCTGATCCACCCTGAGCTGGCACACTCACACGGATGTGCTCCTGGAGGCATCACTGCAAATGGAAGACCTTGCCAAAGCTGAGACTTTCTAGTCTCAGGCACCATTCACAATGCTTTTTTGATTTTGAGTACTGGCATCCTATTTCTAGCGTACAGTGTCCCTATGAGCAATATTTGTTTTTAAGTTAAATATTACCTTTCTCTTCCAGAGCATCACTCAGTTTTCTTTAAGCCCTACCAAAATAACTAACTCCTAATCCTTAGCACAGATAACCAGCTCAAAACAAACAGGCCCTTTTGTAACATTGACAGTATTACATTTTTAGCATATGATAAGCTTTCAGCTAACACCTAGACTTTTCCTAGCACTCTGAAATGTAGGTGGTGAAAAACACAAAGCTATTTGCTTATCCAGCTTTCTAAGTACATCTGCCACATAATGATTTCAGCTGTAGAACATTCAAGACTTTGCACTGGTTTTGCCCAGATCAGGTTTTCGTTAGACAACAGAGTGATTCATACAAACTTCTGAAATTACTTTAAGTGATTTTTTTTTTTCCTTCTGTCTTGGCAAGTGGAGAAAAGCAGTGCTTCCCATCATAAGTGGAAGAGCCCAAACGCAGACCATATAACTGAACACCACAGAAACAGAGAACATTTCCTACAAGCATGTGCTCTTTTTCCAGGTTTTCACGCCTCGTCCGCTACCACAGAAGCAGGATTGAAGCCTTTCACCAGACCAGTTTGGTGTTCTGTGGCAGGGGCTGGGCTTGGATGGATGGGGAATGCCATTGGGATGCTGCTCTACAGATGGCGAGCGGCAAAGCAGGCAGCGCTTCCCCGTGACGGGGAGGAGGCAAAGCCTTCATTAAAACATCAGCTTCCCCCAGAAGCTCATACTGTCTGACACGCCTAACCTGTGTGCATATGTCAACACAGAACGCTTGCTAATGTTGCTGAGGCTGTAAATAAGGGTTCAGACTATACTCTGAAGGAGATTAATGAGTAGAGTGCTTCCTTCTCTGCTGGAGGCTGAAGTAGGTTCCCTATTAAGATGCAGTATCTGTCACTGTCAATAGAGACATGCTGTGTGGGTGTGAGGGGAGGTTAAGAGGTGTCTCTGAATCTGGTAATTCCATGCTTTTAAGGGTCTAGCACAGGGGACTGACACACTTGAGCAACGTCAACTTCCTGAAACATGTTTTCTGTTAATAGAATAAGTCCAGTAATGTCTGGGGCCAAAGAGGGACAAATGCAGAGGAACTGGAGGCACGCCCTTTTGAGGAAGGTACAGAGTTTTCTTCTTAAATTTAGGAAAGGAGAAACAAATAAACTACTATCCTGTGCATACTGCATGCAAATTTCAGGGAAGGGAGTAGCTGTTCCCTTCCTACTTGTTCAGAACTGTGTTCCTATGACAAATTGTATGTCTGCCTTCCTTACCCATGCCCACTCACCTCCTTCCCTCTTTAGTTTGGGTAAACAACTATTCTTATTTGTAAAACATCCATTTCTCTGGTATCAGAATATCTTACAGAACTGTTTCTTCTTCAGAAAGCATTTGATATCATTCTCTGAAGGAAGGGTTATCCATTTTTACGCACAGGAAAGCACAAGGAGGTTCAGTGTCATGTTCAGGTTTGAATTGTAAATGTGTCCATGAGGAGGGGTCTTAATTCTGAACTCACAAGCTCTTAAACACAGCTCTGCTCTTGGAGCTGGATTCAGAAAACAAGACTCCCCATACACCCAATGCCCATGCTGGGGTGAGGATTGATGGCAAAGATGGCCAGCTCACTCAGCCTGGGCTAAGGAAGCTCTTCTCTAAGTTCTTCAGGACTTTGTTCTATGTGTTTGAACCAGAATGGCTTTCTAGATCAGAAACTTGCACTATGCAGTTGAATGACACACACAGGCCAAAAATGCCTGTGCATTTAAACACATATCTAGCCCACTGGCTCCTCTTAAAACCCCTAGGGAACATATAAGTTTATACAAATCAGCCTTTCTTCATTAATTTTGATTTTCCTTTTTGTCTATTACTTAGAAGAGAGAATAAAATGAATTTAACACACAGCAATATTATGTATTTTTCCCTATCACTCATGTCTCCTTTATGGGAGCTGAAAGAACCTGAGGAACTAATCTAGTATAATCATTAATTTCAAAAGGAAAAAAAAAAAAAAAGAAGCTTAACAAAATATTGCATTAAGATTTTAAGACCCGGTTGAGTTTAGCAAAAACAATAAACTAAATAAAAAAAAGAAAAGTTGAAAAGGGAGAAATTGCAGGGAAAAAAATGGGAGCCTATGCCAAAGAAATCACTTTTAGTTTTGCATGTTAAAAATTTATCTCACTTAAGCACCTGGTTATGTTGCCCAAAGTCAATGGGAATTACAAAGGGCAGCACCTCTGAATAATAGATCAATTCTTCAGCTCTACTCTCAGTTATAGGCAGAAGGCAAATGCTATTTACTCTTCCTTTACATCACCAACCTTACTGAACACCTAGTAGTTCATGCTTTTGTTTTGTATTTTTACTTAGAGAATAAGCCTATTTATTATAAAGTCTCACCATAAAAATACAATAAAAATAGAAAATCTACCTACAAATAGCACGTAAGGATTAAGTAGCCTTTGGACACTCCAGAATGTTATGTCATGCTGCTGGCAAGAGGAACATCAAAAGAAAAAAATGCCTCCTAATTTATCAAGAACATGTTAGTTTTATGTATAACATGGTAGTAAGACACACCTGTTACTCTACACTATGCAGTGCTGCTTTCCCAGTCTTGATAACTTCCCTGGAATTGCTCTGAGAGCATCTGGCTCTGGCCACTTGCAGTGGCTGAGAGAATGTTGCTTTCCCTGGCACACAGCTCCACTGCAGCCTGAGTCCACTGTGCGAGGAGCCAGGTAACCAAGGGCAAGATTCATGGGATTGTTTCAGCTGGAAAAGACCTCTCTTTTTAAAAACAGGATTTTTATGAGCTGCTTCACTCTAATTTTGAGATATTTTCAGAATCTAGGTGTTGGAGAATGGCATCCCCTTTCCCTTCAGCTTATAAGGGGTACAAAATTACTCATAAACTGGGGGAAGGGGACAGTGGCTGTGGATTTTAAAAAATTCATTATTGAGCATATATCGTTTGAGTGGAAGGAAGAGCTAAGTCAAAGAAGCAAACTGTAAATTAAATCTTGATGCTGAGTTCATTTTTAGAGATAGAAGTAATGCAGTCCAACCTAGCCCTTCAAAAAACCCCAAACTTGCAGTATGCTTAAGCGTCCCAGAGAAAAGTTGTATCTAGTTCCCAATAACGTGAAAAAGCAAAAAATTGTTTTTGTTGGCAAAACTGAACAAAAGAACTCCTCCTTACTCTTAGCTGCCTGGCTTTTGCCCCACAAGTATAGCCAAAGGACTTTCAATAGTTGGTATTTGTTGTTCTTCTGGAGATTTGGTGTCCTAAATCTCAGGCTAACCCTACTTATTATCTCAGTTAACTGCTCCAGATGAGGGAGCACTTGATGCAGAAGGAATACTACTTTACCTGCATCAAATGTAGGACAATATTGTGGAAAAACAATCAAAATAAACAACTAAAAAGAAATTAACCAAATTATGCTTGGACTACGACTGTTTTTTTTTTTTTTCTGCTCCAAATAATTCTCTCTACAATTTTTTTTTTTAACAGTTCTTTATAGTTTTACTGTGGCAGGTAACTAAAGATGGATTTCAACAGGATGTAACTATGGAAAGAGGAGATGGGTCCCAGGCATTCCATCAAGGATGAGCCTGCTGTACAAGCAGTGCAACACAAGGAGTGTGCTGACTCGTGCCACTAGACTGAAAAACTGCTTCATATCAGAATAAGCCTCTTTGGGGAGAAGGGAGATGGAGAGACAGAAATAAAACTCCTGTTCAAACCTCCAGATGGAAGATACCAGAACACACAGATATAAACCATGTCTTACAGAAGCAGATGTGGTTGGTAAGATACACACAAATAATCTCTCCTGAGGAAGAAAAGGTATCTCTTTGATGATCTGATATGACTAAAAGACTCAATAACCTCAACACCTATTGACCCATGTGAAAAACAGGGGCAGATGGTATCAATTGTTATGTTTGTTTGTAGAGAAAAAAAAAGAGAAATTCTCCAAAATGGTCTTCCATACAGTTCTTTTGGGTTTTTTTAATGAAGAAAAGACAGCTACAATAATGTAACTAGATTTCCAAAATTGTGGAAGGTGGCATTTTAAAAACTTAGGGGAAAATAAAAAAGAGCTGAGAGAGGCTCTCACAGTTGCCAAGCACAAAAATCAGGGAAAAGTACTCCAAGTACATAAGGCTAAACTTAACATAATAACAGGTCAAAAACACAGCTGAAAGAGTGAAATACAAAGATGAAAGTTTGTTGGAAGGAAAGGAAACATTTTACAGTTTTAAAACAATTTCTAAGCACAAAGTTCATAGTCAGATTACTTATAATAGCATCATGGTGACAGAACTCAAACTGAGTGACATGACCCATTCATTTGACTTGAAAATAAATGCTTATTTTTCACTTAATGAAAGAACTGGAAGACAAAGGGCAATAAAAGTATTCTCTCAAATATTTTTATCTTGAAGTTACTATCATAAATTTTCCTTCTTAAAACAGGGTCCTTTGTCATCTTTCTAGGTTCTGAGCATACTGAGAGGAAAAAATATAAATTTTAAAAAATTTTATTACAAACCTTTCAATTTTATGCAGAGTTCAGTCCTGAAGTCCCCATTTTATAAACTACTCAGGCCTTTCTGGCAGGGAAATGAAGCAGCAGTCAATTCCTTAGATGGAGGACTGACAATTGTCAAAGATTAATGGCATTTGTGGTTACTGATGTGGCCAACAGCCAGACACCAATTTTTTAGTTTTAACTGTGAGGTGCATTAATTTCTGTTTATCTTCTGAGACAACCCCAGGAAAGTGAATACCATCAATCCCTGACTGGTGAGGGGGTCTCAGCCTCTCAAGAGTCAGGGCTTGGAGGAGCCTTTTTAACTCTCCTTTCCAGAACTGAATTATATAAAAGACTGTGAGAACAATGTGTGGATATATTAACACAGGTGGAAGCATTCATTCACACAAGTGGAATTACACAATACTCCCTGGAGTGCTTCCAGAAGGTGATGCCAAATAATATGGAAAATATTTGCATCCCTAGAGACAAAACCTAAATAATAGCTGGAGTTAGGTCTTTGCAACCCAATAGTGACACCCTTCCCTAGCCAATGATGCCATTCTTTCAACTGGCATTTAGATTTGTCCCAAAGTGCACAATTCCTCTTTTCTAAAACTAAGTAGAGTTGAAAACCAAAAAAACACAGGCAACACACTTTCATATTTCAGATGCTTTGAACCATTTTAGTGCCACTTCAATTAGCCATCCTTGGCACTAAACCTCCTGGAAAAAAATTACTAGATTGCATCCTTTGGGCATAGCATCGAAATGACCCACCCAGCAAAGATTGGACCTTGCAGTCAGTTTAAACTGAAAGTGACAAATCTACAGTAGCAGCATTCAGAAAGTGCTTCAGGTGATTAATTCCATACAAAAAGACACTGGGGATTTCAACTGCTCAAAATCAGGAAAATAACAGTTTCTAACGAATGACAGGAGAACAGTGAGAACACTGTGGACACGACCAGATTCCTGCAAAGTCATTACGAACACTCTTGCTCTTTGAGGGTAAACTTCTACAGTAAAGTATTCCCACCCAAAACCACATTTTTATCAAGCCAGCTGCACGTCAGTTCAGAGTGTTAACACAAGCATTGCAACAAAAGAACGAGCCATTTCAACTAGTCTTTTCCAAACAGGTCCTTGATGATCAATTTTGAAAGTTTCCAAGGTTGGCAGAAATCCTTTGCAGTCCAGAGCCTGCCCTGTATCGATGAGGGAGCAAAGGGTTGTTATTCATGCCAACTAGTCATGAAAGAAATTCTCCTGAAAAGCTGTGCTGGTCCTTAAAACACAAATATTTATTGATGAGAGAAAGCAGGGTAAGGAAGATGCATGAAGGATCTGCCACACAAGAGAAAAGTAAGTGAAAAACTCTCCACAGCCTCAGAATTTTTTTTTCCTCTAGCTTACCAATGCTATCAGGACAAGTAAACTAATAAAGCATTCTGAACAAACTGAAATAACAAATTTTTTTCTCCAACCTTAGCATTACCTACATGATTATTCTTCAGTACACACACATAGACACACACACACACAGAGTGCAACAATTTATTTTAATGTAATGCTGCCCCCTTGTGCTTTTGTATACAAGGAAGTTTTTGTCAATAACCAAGGTTTGTAGCAACTAAAGAAAAGCAAGAAATCTGCCTTTTCCTCAGCTCTGAGCTCTCTCACTGATTTTTTCACTTGAGCAGTAATATGATCTTATGCAACACTCAGCAGTCTCAGAGCCCGAGGAAATATGAAACGTGTGTTATCATAAAAATTAAAGATAGGGTAAAAAGAAAGCACAGCATGTGTAAGTCAAAGATGAGAAAAAAAGACAAAGGTCAAATCACACAAAGTTACAATAAGCTACTGAAAATGAGTGCAAAACAAATTATTCGATTTCATACATCAAGTTTAGCCTGTCAACACAAAAAAAAAAGATGTTTTACAGGGGATGGCAAAGAAAAGTGAGAGGGCAAAATGAGAAAGAACTCTACAGCTCAGGAATCAGTCTCCTTCACACTGGGAATCTAGCACCAGTCAGCATTTGCTTACCAACTTTTGGAACTCCCTGATAAGTGTCCCATGTTAGAGTCATTATAAACTCCTGGGAAACTGATTAGAGAAAAATCCCTCTTTGGGAGCATTTGGATTAGAATCAATTATCTGTCAACTGCCCTGGTAGATCCCGAGACCAGGAACTCTCTGGTAAATTTGTCTTCCTTGGAGAGGGTCCCCCACAAATGGCTTCGCCCACGAGGGCTTGGAACCATTCCATATGGCACAGCTCATGGCTGAAGAGAGGGAAATTGGTTCTAGTGTTTCCCAGGAACATTAAAATCTCAAAAATTTAGAAAAGAAATCAAAGCATATAGGCATGATAGGAAGCTATGGAAACACAACATCAGTACTTACAGCCATTCCTTTTGAACTTTATACAAGTCCTTTGTCCTGAAGAAACTATTTTGTTTGATGATTACTTCCTGAAATCCCATATGAAGGATAATAAGCTTATGTGTGTTCATTCAGGTTTTTGATTAGGCAGAGATTTCCTTTAAAGCTTGAGAACAAAATATATGTTTTTATGAAAGCTAAATGATAATCAATAGGTCCTTGAAACCATAGCATAAATGCCTGTGCATAAATATCTATATAGTTATTCTCTGTGAGTTTTGTATTCAGGCTACTGAATATATACATGACACTTAACTGGCTATTTCCCTTCTAAATCTCACAGCTGAAAAATTTATTCATAAAAACAACAAAAATATGCTTATTTGGGTGAGGAAGAGTGTGACAATGCCAGGTAACTTTTAGTAAGAAATTATGAAAAGAAAGTTGGAAATATTTTTTTCCCAGTAGTTACAAAATGAAAGACATTCCCATTTTAATAGATTTAATTTGACTTACAAACGTACAACCTTTACATTTTAAATATTTCTATGCTTTAACAAAGTCAATGGAAGTCAAGAAGCTAAACAAAACCTTTTGTTTCAATCTGAATGACACATTTAATTTGAACTGAAATGATTTGGTTTAGCTTTTCAGAATGTTAAAGGAAAATTGATCATTTTTAATTTAAGTTGACCCAAGATAATTTTTTGTTGTATATCTGAGCTTGGTCATTGACCTGACTAAAACCTAACAAAGTTATTCAAGGAGGTCTACTACAAATAAGATTTATCTTTAGAATTTCCATTCTTTACCGTGTTTCATTATATCTTATCTTTCTTATTATTTTTTTTTTTATACAGAAGTTCAGCAGATGCTTTCTGCAAAGCTAAGAGTCTACGGTGTATTACTAGAATCTGTGAAACAGTATGCAAAGTGCCATCCTCTGTTTTTCTCCTCTCTCTCATGAACAGAGATCTAAAAGGTAGGCAATTTAAGGATGTTGGCACTCTGTCTGAAGCAATGTTAGTCATTTTTAAACTCCGTGTTCTCACTTCTCAACCTCTACATCTTACATAAATTAAATTAACTTGGCCCGTAGCAGAAGCTGAGAGCCATCCTGTGACACGGAGGTGACACAAGAAAAGGGGCTGTAAAACAACTGTAAAACCTGGTAGGGAGTTGTGTGGTTCCAAAACAGAGATGCTGTGTCTCACTGCCCGTGCCTCCCTGCTGCTGGAAAGGAGGAGGTGCAGTGGCAGGTCCTGGGGCAGGAGGGGCTGTGGGGGGCAGGACTGGCACCCCCTCGTTTTCCTGTCATTATCAGCCCTGGGGTCTGGGGAGATGTAGACAGCAGCTCAGTCATACCTGACCAAAACTCAGCCTGACTGGCTGCCTGCTATTTTGCACAACAGCCATTGCAATAGTGGTTCTAAACCTGTAATTCTTCCTTCAATTAATTCAGTTTAAAAATAAAAAATGTTCTATTACTTTCAGTGGCAATGTGGCTTCTGGCTAGTGACAGTCCTGCAGAAAGAGCTCATGAACCAAGGAAAACTTACTGTATGCTTTCTAAGCAATACACAATTAGTAATATGAATATACTTTCATTTCTGATGTTGTGGGCCTTGAAAAATTATCTTTAATATTAATATAATGTTAACTTTAATATTGCAGTGCTTCTAAGTTCTTTCAGTTACCCTAATTGATTTCACTTGGATTCTTTTCAGATACTGTTCTTTTCTATTTTTTGGCCTATCTTCTATTTTCCTCACTCTTCTCCATTCTTTCTGTTTTTCAGTCATTTTAGACCTGTATTTTCAGATAGATATGTATTTAAAAAAGCTTTTCTATAGTTACTGCTACCATTATTATTAATGGACTTCCTACATGAATCTGAGCACCATCTTTCACCGTTTCAAAAAGGCATGTAAGCAAGGAAATTATTCAAGGTATCTCTCTTAGGGGCCCTGACTTCTGGCAAAAGCAGAATCCTCTGGGGGCAAACCACAGTAAAAGAAAAGTTAGATTACTTTAAAATTGGTTTCTGAAGTTATCTTTGACATTGCATTGCCTGTACTAGGATTTTTGTGAAATTAGGCTCCCCATCTAAACCAGATCATTTAACAATCAGGGATCAAAGTTGGGCTGTATGACTGCCTCAGCCTCAAAATTATGAATAATTCACATTAGCAGGCACTGTACTACCTGATCAAATACTTAACCTGATACAATATAAACTTTAAAATAAAAGACCCCAAAGTTAATTATCTATTGTGTTATGCTACGCTGTGGGAAAAGCCAGGTAAGTCCAAAGCAAATTTTTGAACTCTGCCTTGGACAAAAAGTGGCAGCACGAGACACAACTGAGCCAATCAATTCCTAAACAACTCCTGGATCTGCTTGGCACACTCCGGATCAAAGCCTGCCTCTCCTACTAAAACCAAGATTTGCTGCACGCAGGGTGTGGGGATCCCTGCTTTTACTGAAAGGTCAAACTCAGGACCAAGGTACTTGTGTGGTGACCCAGTGGCACTGGAGGAAAGCTCTGGCTGCTGCTGTGGCACTGCTCAGACACCAAGATTTGCTGCCCAAGTCACATTCTGCCACCTCTCTGGTGCATGACAGCTGGAATGTCTGTGTTAGCTTCGTAGCCAGGAGCGCACAGCGGTGGAGATGCATCTGGAAATTGGGTTTTATCTCATCTGAGCCTGGAATCTCCAGTGCTACTTCGAGTTATCTGGGATGAAAGTAAAGCCTTTCCTAATTGCTTGTGTATTTCTGTTCCCAGTCTTCCTCTCAAAAAACCCACTAACAAACAACCGAAAGACAACAGAAATAATATCAGTTCTTTCCCGTGTCTTTTTCATCTGTGAGGACAAAAATATATATTTTTAAATTCTTATTTGACCTAGGCAATTTATTATAATAATAATAATGATAAATAATAATAATGATAGATAATGATAATGATAATAATAATTTTCCTGTATTTGATTTCTGAGTGAATCCAAGGTAAGTGATAATTGAAAACCTGTGGGATCTATCTTGTCAAAAGCCAATAGAAAAAAAGCCAAAAAACTGTTCCTTACAATGAATCAGAAATCGTATGACAAATTTGAGATTTTAAAAAAAATTGAGATAGATATTGAAAAAAACAATTTTTAGTCATGATATCTGGTGGACTACCACGTAGTCTCCCAAGACATGGGTCTTATTGCATGAGTTTCTTAAAACAATGCAAAGCACTCAAGAGCAGAGTGTAGGGAACACTCTAAATTGGTCCCCCGGGTAAGGACTAGCTGACCTAATTGGTATTTCCCATCTTTAATTTATGTGATCATACAGTATGCTGTTATCTTTTCATTACATTAACCCATAGGGTCAAACATTCCTCTGGTGGAGTTCCACTGGAACAAGCAGGTTTGCACCAGGGCTCGGTTTGGCCCACACCATTTCAATCTGAAATGAATTTCAAACGGAGCTGTAATCAGCCTTACAGAATAATATTATTCCCAAGCAAGGAGAACATGTGGCTCCCTTGTATGAAAGGCAGATACGTTTATCAATGCAAACTTTATAAAACATAATGCCCATCAAATATTACATGCCAGAACAGCACTAAACTACTTAGAGTGGTAAATAAAACATTAGGTTTGGAAAAGTATTTGGATTCTTCTTCACATTATTGCAATGTTTTATTCATATCCCGCTTACATATTCCCTTCATTCTGATAATCTAAGTGACCAGCATGTGATGACACTGCTCAGTTCTCCACAGCTGTGCTTCCTTTGAGGTTGCACAATTCCTCTGTCACCTTCAGGGCAAGAGGAATGCCACCGTGGCAACCTCAGTTTACAAAGGTGTGCCTTTTAATTCAACTATCACTCTCTTTACACCAGGCCACATCACTGATGTCCAGTCCCACACAGCTGAGTTCTGGAGCAACTTCAGAGGATAGTTTCTGCAAAATGGCAATTACCAGTTTTTGGAAAGTAAGCAGGAGTGCCAGTCCAGAATAATTTTCTTAGGTGACTTGCCAGTGAGGTAGAGATGTCTTTAATAAGCAGCAGCCTGGACAACAATTTTCTCTTTTTTTTTTTTTTAATTTTTCCATCAATTAAGGAATTCAAAATATCTTGCCCCACCATTCTGATTCTGCCTCAAAAATGGCAAGTAGATATAAGTAAATTTTGACCCTTTCCAATTACTTTGGAATCTTCCTGAAGTTATCGCAAGTCACCTCATGGTAGTTGTGACACTAAGTTAAATTTGCATCATGAAAAACTAGGTATTGAATGAGTTGCTAAAAAATGTTCCATCTAAACTGACGTGTGATGGATAGACAGACAAACTGTTCCATGTGCAATCAATCAAGCAACAGCCCAATTCTCCCTAAAAAAGCCAAAAAACCTACTGAACCAGAACAGCTCGGGTTCTGAAATCAAACTGTGCCTCCCAGAAGCTGCTGTTGCCTTTTGTGCCAAGCCTTTGGCACCAAAACCCAAAGACAAATTAAACAATCAGGAAGGATGACAGAGGAACATCATAGGAGATGTAAATTGTATCTACACTAGAGGAACATCAGGGAACATTCTGGTTTTCCAGTCTGCACCCGTGGTCTGCCACATCCAGCTCCACACAGGATCTCTCCTTGTGCCTAAGGACATGGTGAATTTGGAGCAGGAAGGGGTTTGCAGAGCCAGGAACTGTTCTCTTTTTTGGTCCATTTATGTCTTCAAAAAGAGGTGCTCAGAAACTGAAATTCTGGTCATGGTTGGTTAAGGAAAATGGTCTTTAACCCTACCTCATGTACTTTAAATATGTTCATCTCCATGAGGACAGACACCAAGGACCCATCAATAGAATCCATAGGAAACAACACAGGAGGGGAAGTCAGAGCTTTACACAAATGGGGCTGCAAAATGTGCCTATTATTCTTAGGCATAGGAAATTGCAACAGATATTGCATTAATTTATCCTAAAAGTTGGCTTCTTTCTGTTTCAAATTTTGTTTTCTTTTTGTCAAGAGCAAATATTAATATTTTTCTTTGAAAATGAAAATAAATGTGTGAGTTTGTGTTCTTTTCTTGTCATTTTATTTCCACAGCTTGAGGAATATGCTACTTTTAATCTTGTCTCAGGAAAAAGAAAAAAAATAAAAAGAGTGAAGATTCTGATATGAAGAATGAAATTTCAGTGATAATTACTGTGCATCAAATGGGTGTATGAAGCCCAGTATGTAAAATTCTTTCATCATGTGGAAAAAAAAAATAAAAATAAAAGCCCCTGAAAAATCTATGAACTGTCAAGAAACAGGGTGGGAATTGCAAAGCTATCCTAGCTGCCTTACCAAAGGGTTACTGCATCAAGTAACTTATAAGTTACAGGCACACATCGCTGCTGAGGGAAAAGTAATTTGTTGTAATCATTTTTAATTATAGTTATTCTTAATTATCTTTGCTGTATGTTTAAACATTAAAATACAAACAGTACTGCCATAGCACAGATGGCTGGTGCCTGCTATGCAGACTGTCAAGCCTCATTTAAGCACCACTGTCATTTTTCCCTACAATTGTAACTTATAGTAATAATGCACGCACTATGACCCATAATATTCATGCTTTAAGAAGAATACCTACCATGAAGTACCTAAACAAAGACATTCTGAAAATAAACCCCATTTTACAAGTTCCACTAAAACAAAGACATCTGAAGGCTGAACCCAAAATCTGGTTGTTCTGATGAAATCCTATTCAGAAGAGATACTACTGATAACTGAGAACTACTAGATAATTCTGGTTGTAAGCAGCTGGGGTCAGAGTGGTACAGGCAGGGCAGCACCCTCTACAAAAGGAACAGAAAGAAATAGCTATATTTGATAATCATTTCCCTTCAACTGTATTTCCTTTTGTCTTTGAAGATGTTTCACAAAAAATCTAGGTGAGAGTTTTGTTCTCTCTGTGCTTCTGCATGTATCAAATGTAAACATACTGTTCCTTGTTGGGTTTGGGTGGGATGCTAAAAAAGACATTTTCTGCAAAATAAATGTTTCTAAAACGAGACCACTTTAGTTCTGGAGCATCCTTTTGTCCCGTGAAACCTCATAACCATTTCAAACAGATCCTCAACCCAAGAATGTAAAAATAAGTTCAAAATTATGAGCGAAAAAAGCTCAGCTCAGAGAGACAAATAGTCCTTCAAAATCAAACTCAGGGAGACACAGAATGAAGGAGAAAAATTAAGGAGTTGCAAATTTAAGTGCTCAAGAAGAGATTGTGCCTGGTCAAGAAAGTTCTTCAGGGAAATTTGAAATGCGCGGCTGAGTAAAGATAAAGATACTTTCTGGTCACTGGTTTGAAACACTCCTGGAAGAATAAAGAATCCACCATGAAAGATGGATCAGTGGGTGCAAGAACAACAGCAGGAGAGCTGAAATGGTTAATGGTATAGGCAACAGTTAAATGGTAGAGGAATCTGTGCAATAAAACAGTGGGGCACATACAGGTTTGTAGTAGTCTGTTATTTACTTTGCTGCTGTCACTACAACTTTGTCATCTTTCTATCATGAAAGTGATACCTTGTTCTTCCTAGAAGCCCCACTTAGCTTCATTCCAGCTGTTCTGCAAACCACACATGTCATATACCTCAACTATTCCTTCACTTTTATGGACAGGTATTTTTACTCTTTCACTCCCTGTTTCTGCAGTTCTCAACAACACAGGATTTCCAGGACAGAACCCTTTTTGGATGATCTAGAGAGGCACCATTCCCATCTTGCAAATAAAAATATTACCTGGATGTTTTTCCACGGCAGTACTACTTCCATCAGAGGAGTAAAAATGAGCCAAATGCACAATTAATTTGAGCAGAGTCCATTTGAAACCCAGGTAGAAAGAAGAAACTCAACCCATTGGCCTGAGGAGCTGGTACTTCCACTGTGGTCAGACTGCACCAGAGGTGAAAATTCATTATGGATAAAGCTTCCATTTATGGATAAATACATTTTCAATAGAGAGCTAAAGAAGCACATGGATTTTAGGACAGGTCTTTATCTAACAACACATCTAGTGCAATGAGACAAACTTGCTGATTGCATTCAGGCCCCACTACCGTGTGAACACATCACTTAAATGAACAGTTAGCACCAGTGGAACATTTCCTGTTTGGGATTTGTACATTTCCATCCCCACCACATTTATTGGAGCCCTGAATGCTCATTGTGCTCCTCTGTCAGCATGCTTTAGTTAATGCTTGCTCCAGAAGAAAGCCAAGCTCACTCTGCAAAGTCACTTACTCCATGCTTGGCCTCAGTAGTGCAGGCATCCTTCAGCATTTTATGCTTTTATTTGATGGCAAACTTCTACAAAGGGGCTCATTTTTTTCCTAGGAAATGGACATGTTTTATGTCTCGTCTCTCATATGTCATCAAAAAGATATCATGGAGTAGTTTCTGACCTGGTTTGAAAGTCCCCCTATTCCATTATCAATTTGCTGAGCCCCCTACTGCCACATTGTATAGTTTTATTGTTAATTTTTAATATTATTTTCATGCATTTTTAAGGTAAGAGTGTTTTTTCTTAACTAGAGTGCAATAATAGCTTCTCAATATTAAATAAATAATGTTACAGTGCTGAGACAATTATGACTTTTTGACAGTGTTGATATATTAATGTTGCAGCTACAGAAATTCATCTGTTTCATGTGTTTTATGGGCACTTTTTTGTTCTTTACCCTTATTTTTTGATTTTCGACAAATTAAAGTTGTCCAATTGCCAAGACATTTCTCTCAGGCCAATACTTACTTACACTTCCAGGGCTGGATTTTTTTTGTTTCTTTTTTTTTTTTTTTTTTTAACTATGAATCAATTCAACACACAATATCTACTTCCATTTCCAGAAGATCTATAGAAAGATTCTGAGGGGGGAAAAAAAAAAAAAAAAAGAAGTAATGTTTTATGAATCAGTCTCCTTTTGATGTTAGGGAGTGGGATTAAAACCTTTGTGGAAATTCAACATGGTGTTGTCATAAAATCCAAGTCAGTATGAGACCCCAGGAGGCTTTACAGGTCTTGTGTCCTTCAGAAGACTTTTATCTGAATGAAAATTGTTTGTATGAGTGAAATCACCAGATGCACATCCACTTCTTAATAAATCTCAAAACAAACACACTTGTAGGGAATGGCACACATGGGTTTTGCCAAGACTAAACCTTCAGAATAAAACTGAAGAAACTTACTCTGAAGAAATCTATAAAATGTTACTTGACATAAAAATTGAATTTTTAGTTCAGTAGAAAACCCTACTGTCCTCCTCCCTCCCACCACTGCTTCCATGTCCCTCCTCCAATTTTTTCAAGTGAATTTATACTTTTCTTAAGAAAAAAAACCTACAAATTAATTGTGAACTTGATTGGTAAAGATGAGAGCATAGTAGGTGTTATCAGAGACATGAGAGCTTCATAGATAATTTATTTTTTTAATAAAAATTACAGTAATTTCAATATATTATCTGAGGATGAACATTCCAGACAACAGTGGGGTTTCTAAGTTTAATACAGGTCACAGGGATTCGGTGCTCTCTTATAACACCTTCAAGAGATTTTTGGATATGACTGAGCAATAAACATATTTAATCCTCACCTAGAGGACTCCACTCAGAAACAATGAGACCACCTCAGTGAGAGGTTCCTGTGCATTACTCTGGTGCATCAATATGCACCTTCCTTTGCTCGTGTTCTCCCCTGTATCCCTTATTCTCAGCCATGCTGACTTTTAACTTGCACTGTTAGTAAAAAAGCTGAATTGGGAGCATTAGAATCTCCCAACTGATCTTTTTTTAAAATACGAAGTAAAGTTAAAAACCACTTCAACAAAGGGTAAAGCACTCTCAGAAGCCACAGACCCTGGCAAAGGTCAGCTTTAAATTAGAAGCCACCTCCATTTGGGGAGGAGGGAGGAGAGCAGTGGGATGAGTCCAAGAAAACTAAAAAGGAACAAAAAAATGGTAAGAAGAAAAGAAAGAAGACAGTAAGTAGTTTAACATTTTCTCTAAAATACACAGGCCCACATTATGTAAAAGATGATGCTTTTCTACTCAAGGAGAACACCATCTACCCATAAAATATTCTCTGAATATGGAAAAGTCACAAAGCATCCAGGATAGCACCTTCAAATGATGGCAATGGCAAAGCCAGGTCTTTGCCCTTAAAATCAGTGAGGTTTAGCACTTGCATCCTTCTCCCACATTGATTGCCCAGTGCTGAGGATGAAAGGCACCAGCTTCAAATATTACAGATTTTACCTGAGAAGAAAATAATGTATTGTTCTTACAAATGCCCTTAGATGCAGTTGGCATGTAGTCCACACAAATCCATTAAATATCTCTATCTTCAGACACAGCAGGGGGTGGGAGTTGGGAATTAAACAGCTTTGGTTGCAATAACAGTCATTAAGAAATGGGAGGAAAAGCAAGTCTTTAAAATCATGATTTTCCATGGTCTGGACACTTATGTGGAGATGAATGCTTGAAAATTACAGTTTAGATCCATATTTAGATATCTGAGCAGTGAGCTGGGTTCCAGAAGTGGCAAGTTTCCCACCAACTCAAACTGGACTCAAATTCCAATTCTCAGCACTTCTGAAAAATCTCTTCACTTCTTTGAATGTCTGAATATAGATTTAGAACCTAAGTTCAAGTAATGCTATAAAATTCAGTTCATATTTTTGTACCTTAGGATCTTCCCTGAAAACCAACCACAGCGAATTTTTTTTTTCCTGAAGCCATATTAAAGGTTTAGTAAAGGTTATGAAGTTGCAAATATTGCACCATAAGAGGTAATTCTAACTGGCCTGTCCCTCCCTGAGGACATATTTACATAGCAATTTCTCAGAATTAACCCTTACAAATTAACCTCTTACAGGAGTCATAGTGGCCAGATGAAAGATTATGACCACACACATAAGTGAATACAAAAGCCATAAATGGCAGAGGCTAATTCCTAATAAAAAGTTATAGACTTTTTAGCTTCTCTAACATCTCCTGTCTCAGTGCACTGACTTTTTTTATAGATATGGACAACCTCAGCACAGTGGTATGATACCATAATTCTGCTTTTACAGGTTGGAATGTAATAGTATCTGCTACAGAAAGATAAACTTACTTCTTCAAGGTCAGGGATAGGTGTTATACCTAGATCATCTTCCTTCCACGTCTAGATTTTAGTCTGAAAGCTACTTTGGTGCTTGCAAAGGCACTGGAGCACACAGAAGTGTCCCAGCACACAAATCCTGCTTTATTTCTGCTGTTCTCTGCTTACAAACGAGGCTTGACATTGGCAGAGAAAGTTAAAATGTTTCCAGTACACAAGTGCCCAAACTAAGGGCCAGAACATTTGTGATCAACAAATCTGTGCCAATTTACATGAGCTGTGGATTTGGCACCTACTGGCTACCAACAGAAAAGGTGCACAGATATTCCATGGCACCTCTGATCTGATTGCTTAATTGTCATGTTCCTCTCTCTGGTGGGGCCCCTGTGCCAGTTAAGGAGACTCAACTGTGTTTTTCAGAAATCATTAAAAAAAAAAAAAAAAAAGAAAACAAAACCAAAAACTTGGGCAAAACCTCTGTATGCCTCCTATGTGTTTATTTATTCATTAAATGAATCTCTTTGTTAGGTATAGCATTTGCTAATGGAAGCAGATAAAACTTTCCATCCCCTTTTTACACTTTCAGTTTGATTTGCAGTCAATAGGGGAATGGCAAACTTGGATTGAGAGGGGATATCAGAATCCAAGGAAACAACTTGCACACAGTTCATTTTATTCTATTGCTTAAAGCAACTCTGTTTGATAAAAGAGCCATTAAATATGGAAAACTGCACACAACATGCTCAGTGCACTGTGCTGAATAAAAGAGGCAGCACTGTGCCTCTCACAAGGATCCACACTGGTTTTTTCCCCTCTGTCTCTGTTAAAAGAGCAAAAGATCAGCACATTTCAGGATCAATCCAGACAGGAGAGTCAAGCCCAATCATAACTCTAACTGCTAATAAACCTGAACTGCCTATAAAATTGCTGATCAGAATTCCTCTCAAACCTGTAGATGTTCAGTCTGGGATTAACCCCAACTTCATACCAAGACCTACAGATAGGTTGACTTAAGATCAAACACTCACTCAAGTAGTGATATTTTCATTGCTGTAATAATATACTGAGGGAGCTCATGCTGGGAAGACTAATTAGCATCCAGTGCCATAAACCTCCAATGAGCCCTGAAAACACAAGAGAGCTCAGCAGAAGATGCTCACAAAGAACAGAGGAGCAGAGAGCACCGGGGCTGAGGGAAGGGTGTGGTGGTGGCTGTTTAGCAGAGGTGCACACAGCAAAAATCTACAAGCCAGATGCTGCAGGAGTGGCAGCACGAGGCCACAACACCAGATCATTCTCACTGAGAGCCACGTTTGTGCTCCCGAGGCCTCTGGATCTGCAGCCCTTCCCTGAGCACATGGAGTACATGAATCCATGCATTGTTTCCCAGCACTTTGCTCCATAATGTTACTGAGCTCACATTTGAGATGTAGCTTGAAAGGCAATGCAGATCATACAACGTACCACGAGAAGATAACTCAGGCATACTTAATTTGCCCAGACAGAGCAGTCTGCATTCCTTAATTCTTTCCCTTTTTTCACCCCACCTCCTGCTCATCCTCCTCTTTAATGCACCTCTCATCCTCTGGGTCACCAGAAAAAAATCATATTCACTATTTGCTTTCTTCTTCAAAGCTTGAATCAAACAGCTAATACTGTAGTTCCTAAGGAAACTTAGGTTCCTTGACACCAAGAGCCTAGCCTAGAGTTGTTTTACTTTACAGTTAACACACAAAAAAAGCTAACCCTTGAGTAAAATAAACAAGCTGCAGGCCTGCAGTCCCAGCCATGGACAACAGAATTGCTGAGGATTTTTCCAACCAAAAAATTATTTCTGACTCTTTTGCCATCAAGGACTTTCATGCCAATAGTCATTGTACTTTGTTCATTCAGAAATGGGAGGAAAATGCAATTTCTCTTAACATTTCATAGACTCTACACTAAAGGAATTGAGTCACTTTGCACCACATTTTGAAGATACTGCTTTTGAAAACTGCTGTCTTCCTTAGGTAATATTATTTTCACACAAACCCAGCCATACGAGAAGATCTGCAAGTTTTGTGCTTCTGGCTATAATAATTTCATTATAAATATACATTGTACAGAAGTTACTCTGGATCATTTAATTGAGGTAAATCTTAATTCTTATAACAAATCTTAACACAGAAATTGTACTGTATTTTTTTAATCCTTACCAAGACTGATACAACTGCAAGAGCTTTTAGAAACAGATGGTTGGTTCTTGTGTGTGGTGCTTTACTTTCCCTTTTTTCTTTTTTTTTTTTTTTAATTTACAGCACATACTGTTAACACTTGACCTGACATATTCCTTTGAATAATTATTCTGGTATCCTTAAAGCAAAGGGGGAAAAAAAAATATATCTGAGATTTTTATCCCTCTTAACAACCTAAATGTAATTTAAGAAAATAAGAAATGTCAAACTTGCTTGTAAATAACACTAAGCATGATAGGCTTGTGTGTTTTCCTCCAAAAGCTCTGGTTCTGCCTTCTGTATGTTACCTCTGTAGGTGGGTGACTTCAGCAAATAAAGAACTGAACCCATGTGGCACAGAGCAATCTCAGTAACCCTGAGCAATTTAATTCCTTCGTGGAGTTTCTCAGTGCATCACAGCATTGGATCCTCAGTTCTCTTTCAGCTGCTACCAAGGGAGTAACTGATGGCACTCCTTGACTGAGGGACAACTACTTAAGTGGGGAACTATTAAAAGGTACAAAATACAAAAAAGACATTTTTAAACAATGCTGTGAGGTGTTTGCAGCTGCTCTTCCAGCACAGAAGTATTTCAGGATTTGGTGTTACCAGAAGAGAGTCCAATAGGGGAGGAAAAAAAAAAAAAGCAAAGGACAATGTCATGCACATCTACAGAATTTAACAAACCTCTTCACATACTCCCAGGCAACTGCAAGTATTTCAGTCAGTTACTTTCTTTGCAGACCCTGTGCTCAGATTTTAGAGAGGTATCATTCTCTTTTCTTCCCTTTGGCTGTGAGGAGCATAAAACTCTGATTTTACAAGCATGCTGAACTGTTCCTCCAACTCACTGCCAAGCAGAACTGTAGGAACTCACTTGATAGGAGCATACCCAGGGAAGGCTCAAACAAAGGAGCATGAAATTTCTTTTGCCCTTCTAGACTTGAAGAGAATAAACATTACTGAATATCAATTTACCTATCTCTTCAAGTGCAGCTTTCAGGGGTATGGCAAGAGGTGATTTACTGTCATGTAATATAAAAAATTAGAAGCAAATGGGGAAAAAAAGATCTTGAAATGAATAGATAATGACAAAATGGGTCTATGCAGGTGAAATGTATTTTCACCTTTTGAGGTTCTCCCAGGCTTGAGACCATTCTGAGATTTCACCCTTGTAGTCACACAGCAATATATCAAAAGACAGTGAACATTGCTCCTATCCAAGAAGTTCTGACATTAGTCTCTCAGCTCTCAAGAAGAAAAAAGAAAACAGGCTCTAAATTATCAACTTCTCCTAAACTCACATTCTCAGCTAAGATAAGAATTTCCAAGAACAAGCTTGAAAATCTAAGCATCCTCTTTTGAGATTACCAATTTAAATATTGTGTGGATGCCACAGGCAATTGTTTTTTTCTGTGAGGATCTACAGTACTTGTCATTACTTACAGTGCAGAGTTAATACTTCCTATTTTCTGTCACTTTAGCACGATCATCTTAACTGAAATTGTAAATATTTTGAATCAATGTAAAATTAATGCATCTTTGCTATATTTTACTTGTATGTCTGTGAGTATATGTGCATATAAATATATTCCCATACGCACAAAAACGTTAACCAAGAATTAAGGTTGCCTACATTCATTTCTTAAGTCTAAGCCACATAAAAAGTGCTAGGCAATGTCATGTTAACTGGAAATCTGGATCTACAGCCTTCAAGGATTATTAATAATAAAGTTGAGATAAGCAACCAGAGTCATCTCAGAACATGTCTTTCAGCATGTAAGCATCTAGACACATTNAAAAAGAAAAAAAATTTTAAAAAGTATCTTGACGTTTTCATCAACATACTGACTTGGATAGATTTCCAAGGGGGCTGGAGGAAGACTGTCCCTTCACTGGAAGGGCATGTGGTGTTCATGCTATTCAACCAAAAAACTGTCTTCATCTACCCACAAGACCCTACCCTCAGTGATACAGTCAACTCTCCTTGCAATAATATTCAGGCACACCATCTTAATTTTCGTCTCAGCTACATTAATATCTGTTACCAACCCAGGCTTTAGAAAAATACAGAGCTGATTTATACTTTAGTAGAGAAATTAAAGATCAAAAAGATTTATTAGGGTTACTCTACCCTCCCCCCCTACCAGTGCATAATCATTCCCCACCGTATATTTTTTATGGTAATTAGACACTCAGGGCTCAATCCTACAGAATGTTAAGTGTTCTGGCCCAGTCCAGCTGAGTGATTAGGTGTGTAAACGCCTGAGCAATCCCTCAAAAGTTAGCTCTGAGCAGGTGAACCATCCTCTTTATTTAAACACATGCTGAATCACTTTCCAGAGGTTCAGCATCCCGTGGGATGGACCGAAAGCTTTGCTTACGCCACCTCTGTTTCTCTACAGCGTCCCACTGCTACCATCATACTAGGAGCAAGCCAAGGTGTTGGCCTCCTCCTTTTAGGAGCAACTGGGGCTGATTTTCACTGAACAAGTTTTGCTTAACATCGTGGTGCTGCTTAAAGAATGATCATCTCGTGCAAAACTCCGAGACCCTTCCTCAAACGCTTGAAATAGGAAACGTGTGTGTGTGTAAATGTGTGTCCCAAGCACAGCTTGTACTTCATCCAGTGACATGCTCTGGGTAAATTACACACAGTGTGTGTAGTTTGCACAGTGCTGCAAAAGGGGGGGCTGCCCTTCCAACCCCACCAGGAAATGAGAGCAGCAGATGCAAGGGTAGCTCAGTTCCAGGGGGGAAGGTGACCAAAACTTCACTGTACACTGCAGCTACACACACCCTCATCCTCCTCCATCCTCCTCCTCTCCCCTTTCTTCCTTGTTTTCCTCCATGGCTTGATACAATAAGAACCTACACAAAGCCCTGTGCATCTTGCAAGCAGTTTTATAAAGTTCTACACCCTCAAGTCTTGGGTGTGTGTTGGTAGAACAGGACTGAATCAATATGTTAAAAGTGATTTAAGCATATGCTTAAATGTCAAAATGTATTTAAATGCCTTTAGATCATTTATATTATAGATACAGAGGAAACATATTCTATCCCAACAAGAACCTTCTAATATTTTAAATAAACACATGAAACATATGGCTGACTCTCTGCAGATGTGCATGAAGTTTATAATCTTTAATTTTTATTCCAAACACATTAATGTTTTTTTACTTCAAAATGACCTGGGTAAACTGTGAAATTTGCTTAAGCTATTAGGAGTAAATCTGTCTCACTGACAATTTCAAGCAGTGTCCTTATTGCTAAAAGGGCATATACTGTAAGTTACAGGCTTAATGGCTATTGCTTTTTGCCCTGATGTGCACAAGTCCTTTACCTTCCCATTTATTTATTTCCTGATAAGCAATCAATGTACAAAAATAGAAAAGCCAAATAGATTAAGAGACTGGTTCTGTCCTGATCTCAGCCTAACGAGAAGGGGTTGTTGTCATGAGTTGAATCAAATCTACTCTTAGAGGATTTTATCACTGAAGATTGAGCAGACCAGTATGAAACAGCACCAGAACGAGTATGGCTCATCTTGTTCCTGAAGGTTAGAGGTCCCACATTCTACTTAAGTCATTGACATGGACATATGCAGGGCACTGGAAATTTATGTGCATCTTCTGTGCTACACAAACATTTGACTGCCTAGCCCTCTGGCTGTGGCCTAAACCCCTCTCCTTTTGACACATGTCAGCTTTCCTTTATCCGTGAAAACAACAAAGCTACTCATGAACATAAAGGCAAGTGCATGTCTGAGCGTTTGCAGGAGAGCTTTACCCACGTGGACTTGCCTACAATTGACTTCAGCAGGTCACCAAATAAATATGACACTTTCCTTCTCCAGCTATTACATGAACTCACATTAGCGAAAATAGAAAATATAATCCTGTAAACCACATGACATAGTGAACGGTGAGGTTTCAGAATTCTCTCTTCACCTAAGAAAACAGACACATTTCTCCCCTTATATTCTAATTGTAACATGAAATTTCCCAGCCCTTGTCACCAATCTTGCCTCAAGGGAGCAAACAGAAGTCCTGTGCCTCTGAAAGCAGTCCATTCTTAAAGACTACAGTAGAACCCATAGGAATTACAGAGAAGTATTCAAAAAGAGCACTCAAAGTGGGAACTTTTTTAGAGAGAGCAAGTGATTAGGAGTCTATCAAGTATAAACCAGGCAAATTTAGACAAAGACCAGGAAAAGATTCCTAACAAAGAAGTGTACTGGAGTCAGCAGGGGAAGGCGTGGATGAGATAATCAGCTGTGTCACTTAAAGCTGCACAAAACAAAGTACTTGTGGTGCACTGGCTAGAATAATTCTGCATTATCACTGGGAGGGTTAAACAACTGTTGACCCAACAGCTCTCCACGCTATTTCTCTGGCTCTAAGCATCACATGTTCTGTAGGTGGAGAGGGAAGGGTCACTGCTGCAGGAAAAAATTAACACGTGCCATGAAGTGTCAGATGTTACTGTACATACTACACACAGCCGAAAATCCTGTGAGGAAAATAAATGCAGGGCAAATTTGTGGGTGACCTCCTAGTTTTACATGTCACACCAGACATAATGGGTTTTTACTCAAATAAGAGCTTTGCTTGAAATTAGTGGCTGGAGGCCTGATTTAGTTCTCAATGAAGGTGCAAATAAAGAAAGTCACATCCTCAAGAGGCAGACTTTGTAAGTCATTCCTCATCAGGCTTCATAAAGATGCCTGTTATAAAACGGAAGGGTTTCAAAAGAGAATGCAGAGGAGGTGAAATCATTAATAAATTACAAGGAAGAGAGAGAACCAAAACATGAGACTACAGAAGAGTTATAAAGGAAACCTGATCACGATGAGTGTAAAGCCTGTCAGAGACAGGCAGCTGATAGGGGGAACTGCAGCCAGACTGGAGCAGTGCACAGGCACTATTCCCTGCCTGCTGCACTGCCTTGCAGAGACAGACATCCTCTGTGACTGGTTTGGCTGGCTGCTGGGGCCATTGATAACCACATGAAACCTGGGAAGTTGAAGGGAGTTGAGTGCTTTCAGGATGGCTCAGAGTGGGATGGAGTCAGGCTGTCTGTCCATTACAACCCACGGCGTGAGCACCCCGGGTTTAATCTAAGCAAGGGACTTATGGCTGCAAGTATATCACTGTATTGGCGTGTCATATTGACTTTCTGATAATGTTCTAAGCCAGTCGGGTAAGAAAGAGAAAGTGCCACCGGGTACAAATTGTGGCATCAATTCTCTGC
Source organism: Promerops cafer (assembly GCA_013398275.1). Taxonomy (NCBI): domain Eukaryota; kingdom Metazoa; phylum Chordata; class Aves; order Passeriformes; family Nectariniidae; genus Promerops; species Promerops cafer. The sequence continues at coordinate 1,299,469 of VZSE01006895.1, read as the reverse complement.
CAGACTGATCAATTGAATTTATATATTACCTCCAGCTACGTACTTAAAATCTATAGTTTCACTCCCTCCAGTGCACAGCTCACGGTTTAAGTAATTGCAAATACAAATGAATTTTAAAAGGATTTAGCAGGCTTTAAATTAAAAATGTGTGAACATTGTTATTTTAAGCACTCTAAATTATTTACTAATATAACCCCAGCCGATTCACTTTTCTCTTCTTTTTTGTCTTAGCTTGATTTTTTTGATCCCTGGAGCCTCAGCGGAGCTTAACATACCGATAAACTGCAAAAAACAAAATAATGCTCTATTTTACCCAACTAAAAGAAGTCTTCAAATTCAGCCTACAGAATAACAGGCTGCAAAACGTCAGCAGTACAAGGGCTTGTTAAATCCTGCATTAGAAACGGGCAAGTGGTCAAGAGACACACACATGCAGTTGACAAAGGATGAGGCTGAGCTCAAAAAGTTAAGAAAGTGTTGAGGGGGATCTGTTCTGCACAGGTGCTGTGGTGATTCAATGAGGTGACAGGGCTACAAAAAATACTTTGCACAATACCTGGAAGGACTCTGGCTATAGGACATACTTGCTGAGTCTCGTTTACCTTAATCAAACATTGCAGCTGTCTTCTGTTTTAACCACATCTACAAAATATTTGAGTTAGTATTTGAGATAAGTGTCAAATCAAAATAACAAATTAGGTTATTTGAACTTGTGTTAAAACTGTGAGCACCCTCTTGCAGTTTTCCACATTGTCTGACTTCAGTCTATTAATTGTAAAAATTATTTATATACTTCTTCAGAGACAACAAGTGAGAGATTTGATGCAGTAAAAAGCATCTGTATACAGAAATAATGACATGTGACTTCAGTTTGCCTATTTACAGAATCAGGTCCAATGCTGCAGCATGATGACGCCTCCCTTACATACCACTACTGATACATGAACTACACAATTTGGTAAAAATAATCTGTAAAAAAAAAGAAAAAAAACAAACAGAAAATGCACCTGCAGTATTAGATTCCCAGTTTAGAAATGTATTGTCTATTTCCTGAGTAGAAAAAATAATATAAAATTCTGTTTTGCATCTTGCTGGGAAAAGGTATAGGTAACTCTATATGTTTTTCATTGTTATTATTATTTTTTTAAATTCAATTTGTTGAGTGAGAGAAAGAAACAGAAGCTAATGTGTAAGGATTATAGTACAGTACATAAAAATATAATGTTGGGAATTTGAAAATAATTGAAGAAAGGCTATTATTGTTTCAAAGGAAATAAAGTTATATTCTCATTATTGGGATAAATATACAATCACAAAATAACTGTTTTTCCTCATTACTATTGGGTTTTTATTGTTAAAATTATGGTATGTGGTAATTTGAGATTACTTTCTTCCCAAACTATTCTGCAGTCTTTATTCAGGTATATCATCACAGTCAACAGTAGTGTAACTAGAACCTGTCAAAATTAATTTTACAGTCAGCATAAGTCCTATAAAAAAACCTCTAATTGTGGTTTATTTATTTTTTAAAATTCTGAAGTAGGGCGTATTTGATTTTCCTACTAATGCTTATTCTTAGGAAGAAATCTCCCCACAAATCCAGGCTTAATTTAATACAGAAAATAATTCTTCTCACCATTGACTTCCCAAATTCATCTAGATCACTATAGAGGTGACTTTGTTAGACTTCAGTAGCAGCTAGCACTTTGAGATATCCCAAAAAACCACGGGATGCCCGTAATTCCAGTTTGAGGAATTGAGGCCTTACCAAAAACATATGCAATAGATATAACACACAGTATTACATTTTCCCCCCAAATTCCCATTTACTTTGCATGTGGACAATGGATGGGGTGGTGAAAGAAAGGGAAATCCTATTACCTCCCCAATGTCTCCATACCCACCCTATATCACTGCCACAGGAAGTTTAGAGAGGCTGCTTTTTCAGCCTGCTGTCATCAGCTTTGTGTCTTTGTTCTGCTCTCCAGGACCAAGGCACAAGGAGCAGTAAAGGGAATGGAAATTCTCAGAATCTGCAAGACTGGCAGGAGAGAGTTAAGTGAATGCTTTTTAGGGCTTGAAGCCTCAAGTTTAGGGTTTGCTCTTGCTTTCCTGAGTGACTCCACCGTGTGTGAGGAATACCTTTAAGGTTAATGGGATTCTGAAATCAATAAAAATGACTTACTAATGGTTTGGGGAAGTTTTTGTACTACAGGGTGTGAATTTACAAGGTTATTAGCTATTCTGCAACAGCTCTCCTGTTCTGCAGTGAGGCACCACTGTCAAAATGGAGTGAGGTACCTGCATGAAGACTGAGAACAGGAAGACACTGTGGGGTGCCTTCATGCTCTGGATTTTCACCCCAGCCTACTGTTCACAGGGTTCCCACTGGGCACAAGTTAAAGTATGAGAGACCAGTGCTGCAAATCGTAGGACAATTCCTCATGATTTGTAATAAGGTGTCACATACAGAAACATGCCTGTAAATTTAAGTAAATATCAATTCAAATAACTGACAGTTAATTGAAAAGATTTTACTGAAGGAATGAGCTTCAGTTGGTTGGTTTGGTTTTTTTCCCCCAATACTCTGAGTTCAAATAACATATAATTTTTTTCTTATTAATGCTCCTTGACATTATTACTTCAACTTGACCATGGTTCTTGATACAAAGAGTAAAGTAGCCCTGTTCCTAAACGAAGCTGCAATTGCACAGTGGATACATCCCAGTTAAAAATCCAAACAGCCCAGGGCTGTCCTGAAGAGGCAGTAACCACCAGAACCGTGTATTGCTGTCATGTCACAGGGTGCTCTGCACTGTGGCACAACCAGCTTGCCCTGGAGAAAACACTGCCCTCCTCAGATATCTTGTCCCCCCTGACTGAATTCCACCCTTACCTATGTAAAACTTTATAGGTTAAAAGTGATGGCTTCATCTGGTTAACCTGCTGATATGAAAACAATTCACCATGCTTTAGAGACTCAAACATTTCCCTTTACCAAAATAATCATATCAGTGTTGCTCCTTCAGACATAAAATAATTCATCTGTGTTTTCCTTACAACAAAGAATTCGTTCAGAGAAAATGTTGAGGAAGCAGCCTGATCTGTCTGGTATTAAAGACTTGTTTGACAAAACAAATTTGCAATAAACTCTCAGAAAACAGGAGCCATGCCAGTTAGAATGATAGAAAATCATGTCGAAGAGATAAATGGATCATTAAAGAGAAGGTACTTGAATTTTCATTACAGATCACTACACAATCACTAAAGGTTTCTGAACTTGTCTGGCTTGTTGATCTTGTGTGCTCCTCCTACCTCTAACTATTATGCCTAATATCCATATTTTCACATACCTTTTGAAACCTATATATTTCATCTTCTGAAGGTATCATTAAGAACTCTTTGTAACTATCAGAATTCATGAATTTTTATATGCATTGGCCTAAACAGTATAAAAAACTGTTTAGTGAGTAATAATGTGAACATCATACCTAATGATTCAGAACCTGCATGACATAAGTGATGGTATTTTGGTGAACATATGGATTTTAACTAGAGCTTGGCAGCACAGGACCCTTGTTTAGCTCAGCATGCTGGGATGCTGAGGAAACTAAATCAGAGGGGTGACTGAATTATTAGTTAGAATTTTCCCCTTTCTGTAGGCTCGTAAGTGAAATGATATTGGAAGCCAAGGGACCCGGGGATAAACAGGAAGAATCTTTCCATTTCTCAGTTCTATTAGTGCTGTAAAATTGGAAGAAGAATTTTTGCTATGCACCTAATTCCTTCAGTGAAACACAGGTCTGAACACTCAGGAGCCAGCTGCCATTAACTACTAGGCATCATAAACACTGTCCAAATGAGTGCAATTAACACTAATTCTCTGGTGTTTCAGATTCAAGGTAAAACACAGGTTCATTTTCAAGAAGTGCAGAACTGGCACGATCTAGTCTTGCACAGAAGGACAGGAAGGACAATCACCAAGGTGTAGATCCAGAAAGCTTTTACCTTTTTAGTGAGTTTGTATTTCTAGTGAGTGGATTTAAGTAGTAGCAAAACTTGTATCAGCAGAGATGTCTCAATTTAATTAAGACAAAATTTTCATGCAAATCAGTATCTTCTGTCATCATTATGAAAGCAATAGGGTAAAACAGTGATATTCTCAAGTTCTTATTGGAAATTCTCCTGCCTAGAAGAGACCCTGTCTCCCTGCCTGTTAACCCCCAGCTCATGGCTCAACTTAGGAAACAGAACAAATTACCAGAAGGTAATAGGAAACAAATTGATTCCCTAGACCAAAGCAAGCTGTAGTCTCTAGACACTCTCTTCTTACTACTTCCAGCTTTTAAAAGGGATAGTCCTACTTTTATCCAGTCAGTTATTTTCTTTTTACCTGTTTGTATCAGCCTCTGACAGAGATAACACAGAGAAAGAACAGCAGAAAAAATTATTTATCAGTAAATCTGGGAGGTACAGCTTTGCTTTTGAACCTTCTATGTAAAAACCTAAATGAATTGCAAAATCAGCCAGAGAAACATTACATGTATCATCAAAATCACATTAGATCAAAACACATTCAATTTTCCTCTCCTTTCTGGGAAAGAGGAGATTTTTCTTTTTTCCTGAGTACAGCTGCCTTATATTGTGTGAGAAGCTACAGCAAATCAACAACACTATCAGTAGAACCAAAAATACCCTATTTGATAGCAGTTGATCTTCAGATAAAATATTGACATTATAGCAAATAACAACATACAACCAACAGGGAGAGCTGGGAACATAAAAGCATCAGACTTTGATTAACACATAAACGTTCTTTTCTCACTAGCATTGGGTTTTAGACCTTTGAGTGGGAAAAAAAAAAAAAAATAGGTATTGTCATAGGGTGTCAGATAAATTATAACTCAGAAAATTAACTTACTGTCCCCATAATTTTCTAAGCATCTTTATATTCCACCCAAGCGTTGTTTCATGATTAAATTCAAAAATCACTTTTTTCTGTTAATGTTTTAGAGCAGAAATGGCTGCCTCAAGATGGTGGAAGATAGTTGCTATATATTCCCAAATTATAGCCCAATTTGTGACTGCTGCCAATGTCAGTGGTATTATTTCCATTGGGCTTGCTCCTCTTCCAAACACATCCTGCACTGCAGCAGCCACTACAGGTCTGAAAGATGGGTCTGGCATCATTACAGAGATATTTACTTCTATTGAAAAGTAGAGACTTGATAAGAGCCTTTAAAAAATCAGATATAAAAAAGGAAGAGTCCCTAACAGAAGAATAAAGATGACAAAGAAGTTAGTTTTGCTATAACTTTGCTCTAGAGAAATTTTGTACTTTATCACCTTCAGGTAGACCACCTGCACAATGACAAGTAGGTGAAGCTGCTCTTTAAGGGTCTTAACTAGAAGAAAACCAAAATCTGGTGTTGCTGCTTAGCACACTGATGTATTCTCCAACTATAGAGCCCAAAGTGTTTATAAAGCTCCAGAAATATAATTATCCTTATTTCATAGCCAAGGAAATTGAAAGGCAAAATTAAGCAGTTTGCTGAGGGCCACACAGTGAATCATTTGAAGAGCCCAGTTGTTCCTGTAAATTTCCACACCTAGGCAATGATTATGCTGCTATGACTCAGACAAGATATTATTCTAGAACATCAATTGCTGCTGCATAACCAGTGTCCTACACTGACTCCTACACACCCTTCATTCTGTTCAGAGGCCTGCTGGACTTTTTAACTTGTCTCCATTTTGCTCTGCAAGAATGAAGGTGCTCTTCAGAATTCCCTCAAAAATTTCTTTTGAAGGCGCATCCAGATTTCCAGAGCTGGAATTTTTTTTCCTTAAAGAGCTAAAAGCACTGTTTAAGAGTCTAATTTAATTTTGCCAGCTAACTGGCATCCATGCTCTGCAAAACAATCCCACAAATGTGCTTTTGAAGGGCAACTTTCTGTAGCCACCCACGGTGGAACGGAGATGCAAGTCTGGGAGACCCCACCAAACCTGCACTGACATCGAAATGCTGAAGCACAAAAGAGTGTTATGATTTCCTGAAGGCTACAGAGTGAAAAATTTTGGAGAAGTAGATGGAACTCATTTGAGTTGTGGGCTAGTCCATCATTTGTAACTGTATGCTTTGAGGTGTACTGCTGCTGGTGGAGCTGGGTGCTATTTCACAAGAAGACAGGAACAATTTTTGTCTAAAATTCAAGCCAAATAAACCTGTGATAAGTAGGACACCAAGTTAGCTACACTGATTTCAATGTGATGAATGTTTATGAACTCAGGTCTATTGCTGCCCTTTTCCTCACAGCTGCCAACCTGGCTGAAGAAGAATACGGAGGTCAGAAATGCTCGTCCTAAAGAGAGATTACTCCTTGATGATGCTGAAAAAGTGATCTGCTGTTAAACACAAAAATTGGTCTGGCACTCCTCCAACTTCAGTTTTTCATTTGTGTCACTCAGGTAGGCTTGGTTAAACAGGAAGTGGACATGTCTGAACTCTGTCCACTGCCACAGGTTTTGAACATTTGCTCTCAATAACATCTGAACCTTTGCTGTACATACAAACGTTTCAAAAAATTTAAATGTTTCAAAAATTTCAAAATAGAGGGTGCTGTATTTTCTGTAAGGTTTTATGAATCTTCTGCTAATAGGAGCATCTACCTGCATAAAGTACCATCCATGCTAGGAAACTGAATTCTACCACAGAACTGCTGCATTTTAGTAGTCAAATCAGGTCCCTTTGAAAGCATTGCAAAAAATTCCTCTAGGGATTTGCTGAACTGAAACCCAAATGCTTTTCCTACATTTTTATTTCACAAATAATTTTCAAAAATATTTTCTCAACTATTTTTTTTCCCCCCCATAGATTTATAAACTCCCAGACTAGGAAAAAAGTGACTGTCGTAGTCATGTTTGACCATTGGTATGCATAGAGAATACATTTTTTTTTTTTCCATAAGGACTTTTAGAGAGATATCTGATCTCATTTTAAACCTATGGCAAGTTTACTTCCTGCAGCGAAGTGTTCTAATATTTAATTATAGAAAGCCATATTTTTTTGCAAGGAAGAATTTGTTGAATGTATCTAAACAGAGGAAAAATGAAGCCTGGTCTGTCAGGTGTCCTCTCCATCTTTTCACACAAATTCATACACAGTCCTATAAGGTTCATCACATCCTAAGGCTCATTTGCCACTATCTACAGCAACACAGTATTTATTCCATATTCTTCCTAAAGGACAGGCCCAAAAAGTGGACAGAGTGGGGAGCAGAAATGAGGCTCAGCTCCCTCTTCCTGGTTTTAAGCTTCTTTTACCCACCAAAGGTTGCACTGCAGCAAGAGCTCATTTTGTGGTAATAATACATTAAAACCCTTCCAAGTCCTTTTCTGAGTCACTGTTTTCAGAGAGAGCCTCCCTAATCCTTCTTCCTAAATGTTCTACTTTGCTTTTGGCTGCATTTAAAGATATTTTGCTGGTTCTTGGCTGTTAACCAGGCAATTGAAATCAGTGTATAAAATTAGATCATCCTTCTCATAACAAAGACCATCAACATCCCCACGTTTGTATCAGCCTAAGGAATACTCTAAGGTATAAATAAAAGGGTTGATGTTTGTTCAGTAAGACTTGTTTTGTATCACACAGTGGGGAGGTTTTTCCAAAGCAGGAAAATTAGGTGCCTACAAGACAACAGAGCAGGGTTGATATCTCCATTTTCTACATTTTGGTAAACTGGCTAAATTTAGCATCGTAGTTAACTCCTTTGAGACTTTTGGGTCTAAAATAATCTAAGGCTGTTGATAGGAATATGTTCAATTTCAGCAGTTGCTGCCTTACCTCTTTCTTTGTTACAGATGGCAAACTTTCATTTCCATCCACAACATCATATGGGATGGATACATCCTCCTGTTTCATTCCAAGTGCAGAACAGAAATATTTATTAAACATTTCTGCCTTATCTGCGTCATTATTTATGATTTCCACCATCTGCATATTCAGTGGAACTATATCTGACCTAAGATTCTTTTTGATGCTAAAATGTTTTCAAATTGCCTTCTTGTTGTTTTTAACCATATTGGCTATTGATGTTTAACAGAGTTGTTAATTTGTTTTATCAGTTACTTATAAGTCTCAATGTGTAACTTATGCCTGCTTTTTCTATTCTTGATAATCACTATTTTCTGGTTTTGCAGTACTTTTCTGTGGTTTAATCAGGACATTTTGATTACTGTACAATTTCTGCATGCGAGTTTATGTCCTTGAACAATTCCCAGTATTCATTAATACTTACTAATTAAAATTTACATTCCTGTTCAGTTATGCTAACAGATTCAAGCTTGGAAAAACTAGCCCCCTAAAACATCTAAGTATAACTACTTGGTGTCATATACAGTTCATACTTATAAAGTAAATATAATCACGTTGTTCAACAGTTCTTCCTGTTTGATGGCCACTTGTGGGAAATATTTATCTCTTTTTCCATCAAAATTTTGTTCAGTTTTGAACTTCCTTGTGCAAGATGCATCTCCACACTCTGAGATTATCTGCTACTATTTTTGGAAGCTCTAGGGAATTCTGGTGCTGGCAAAACAAAACCTTAGAAAATATTCCTCAGTTTAATCACTACTATGATAGATTTTTTTTTTTTTCCCTCCCCACACCGAAAGAAAAATGGTGATAGAGCAGCTCTTCTCACTGTCTCTGTTTTTTGGGGTTTTTTTGGGGTTTTTTTCTGTAATGTACACAGGAATCTGTAATTATCTTTTGACTCAGAAGTACCAAGTTCCTGTTACTAGATTATTTTTGACTCTTCAACATGCAATATTTATTTGATGCAGTATTCCATCTCCAGCCCCTCTTCCTTCCTAAGAGGGCTAAAAAATTTAATCAATATCTGTGAGACTCCAGCACTATGACACCTTCCCAAGTTTCAGAAATATTAACTGTGTGACATTTCTTCACACATATTAATACTGCCTCTGCTCACCTATTAACAAGGTGCTTGAAAGTTCATTTAGCAATTCTTTTACAATCTAATATGTCCCTTATCACTTGGCTTTGTTGCATGTCTGATGGGCTGGTTGTAATTCACACACACAGAGTATGTATTTGCTGGATTTTTTTTTATATATTATTACTCAAATCCCTGCTTAGTTTAAGGCCTTTCTGGTAGTTTTGCACTGACTGGGATGGCTTTTGCTGAGATGGTCAACAGCATCAGATTTTCCCATCTCTCAGGTAAAATCATCAACAGCCTTTCAGATGATACCTGACCAGGTACTAGTACCAGCCTACATCCTGCTACCTTGAATCTCACCTAGGCTTGACTTCAAATTTTTCCATTTTGATCTAGAAAACCAGAAAAATGCCAGTTGTCCTTCTATGCCCTTGAAATATCTGCCTTTCCAATATGTTGTCAAGAAAAACTGCATGTCACTGTCCTGTGAAGGATGCTGCCATGGGCTTTTTCCAGATTCTCCTGCTCTGAACTATATTCAGTCCTCTTTCTGAATATTAAAAATTAACTGCATAAAGTTAGTCCAACAACATGGAGGAATAAAACCATGTCATTTATAGCAGGTCATTGTTTAGCAGGTAAAATGATCAATTTTAAATAGATAAAGAATGTCATAATTGCCATGTGAAACAGCTTGCAGGCAATTCGTAGACTGAAATACTTCCCCTAAACTATTAATCAAATAACTTCAACTGTTGAACAAAAAAACTTAACTCTGCACTTGAATAATTTGCAAATAAGGAAAAAGAAATACATTTGTCAAATTAATTATTCATTATAAGTAGTTCAACCAGACCTATCCCTTTTTATCATTTACATTGGTTTTAAATTCTTAAAGGGGTTTGGGAACCTTAAAGAGTAAAATTTGCTATAAATGCTTAATGCAATGATCATTTATATATGGCACTGTAAACGTACAAACATACTTTACTTCGCACTGAATTAGGCAGTGGAGACCATAAGAGTGGTTACAGTAGCTTTAACTCTCAAGAAGAGGTAAAAAGCCTGATATTCTGGTATTTTTCAGGCTGACTGAAGAACGAGCTGGATACCTGCAGCTGGAAGATTACTGCTGCAATTGACCCTCTCTGCAGCTTAAGGAGCCACTGGCAACGTGTCCCCACCAGGGCAAGCAGCCAGAGCTGGCAGGGGTGCAATGGGCACAGTCCTCAGGCTTCAGCAGGAGCCTGATTTCTGGAAATGCTCGTCTGCAGCTCAGTGCTGAGTGTGTTTGGTGGTTTGTTTCATTTCATTTGGTTTTAGCACAGTTCACTGTCAGAACTTTTCGAGCAATGACCCTATCCAATAATACTCGGCTTGCAAGGACAAATGGGTTCATGGAGGTGGTGTGAACACATTGTTTAGCATGATTTAAGGTAGGACCCATTTTTTTCCTAAAATATCACTGCCTTCTGAGAACTGGAATCCCATCAAACACATTGGACTAGCTCAGATTCTGGCATCCTTGTCCACATTACACAGCATCAACTCCACAGGCAGTCCTACTGAAACCACGCAAAATCTTACACTTCAGATATTAATGCAATCAAAACTACTTGTTAAATTTAGAATATTAAAGGCATTTAGAGAGATCAGTGACAAATTTAATTTTGAACTCTAACAATTAGTTAAATGGCAAAAACAACTTAATACCATTTGCTTTTTCAGGTGGTTGGGAGTGTGTTGTTGTTTGCTTGATTTTGTTTTTTACGGTTCTGGCATCTAACAGAGAGGCTCTGATTTTAACTCAGAGTAAATCTGACACAGAACCACCCAGAGGAAATAAAGTACTATGAGGTCATGTTTACAATTACTTTTTTAAACTCCTACTGAATTAAGTATGCCACATCTCTGCATCAGTTGCATTATACTAGGTAAGAAATGCACTATTCAAATGATTTTTCATGACCAAAGCCCCTATATTTTAAGGTTGAAAATCTGTTATCTATTCAGACAGTGAGTAGTCAAGTATTTCGGTGAATAATTTGCAAATTCAATGCATAGAAAATTTGGTACCAGTGCTAAGGTTAATTCATTTTTCCCGGGATGTTTTGTAGCCAAATGGAATCAAAATGTCCTCACACATTACTTCACTGAGAAACTAAACAGTGTTGGACAGTACTGAAGAGCCTAAAGACAACATGGGATGAAACAGGAGCCTTGAATAAAGCAGGAAAAAGAAAAGTGCTTTAGATGTTAGTCTACAAAATGCAGTGTTCAACTCAGTACAGCAGAAACAAAGTAGTTTAAAAATCAACAAAGAAACCATAAGAAAAGCTACCACGGTTTGGATTTGTTCATTATTACAACAGCAGCTCATAATCCAGTTTGACAAAGAGAATAGTGCAGTATCCTACACATGGTGATGGATAGGAAGATTTCAAAAGTCTTTACAACAGGAAGAAACACCTTTCATCCTCAGATATTTAATCTGCAGCGTATGGCTTCATGTATTTGCTGTTGTTTCTTTTAAGACCAGTACACACTTGGAGCTTTCCCACTTGTAGTTACAGAACTCTCTGGTGTTTGTAATGCTCTGGTACCAGAGTAACTAACCTGGCACTTTGGATTGCTAAAGGGAGATCAGCAGACCATGAAATAACTCGCTAGTATCTAGCAGCACTTGGCATTCAAAAGCTTAATAGGGAGTCAGGGGCTGCTTGTCTGTGTGGTCTCTTTGCTATTTGGTCTCCTAGTTCAGCTGTAGCAAATGGGATTAGTCTGGATGACTGTGGCAGGAAAGTGAGCTTCCACTTCTACATTTATGCTAAATCAAAAAAAAATTAATTAGAGCACGCTGCAGCAGAGCCCCATGGAAGTTGTTCAGTGTCCTTTAGGTGAGACCTCAAGACTTGACCATTTGCTGATTTTGAAGTTCATTAACAGCAAAATAGAGCTGTAAGACAGTAGAAGGAACTGAGAACTGTTCAAGTTACCCCAGTTTTATACAGGAAGGTAGCAGAAGACTCTGGAGCAAAAACTAAGCCCGGACTGGGCTGGGAGACCAGAGCGCTTGCACCCTTTGTACCCGAGCCTGTCTCTAACAACTCCTGACAGCAAAAGTGGGCAATGAGGGGTGGCCAGGAGAAGGGAGGAATGCTCTGCACCTCACCACCAGATCTGCAAACCTCATCAAGCAGAAAAGTCCTGTTCTCTAACAGGTTACCTAGACTGTCTCAAACACTACATTTCCCACCTTTTCATTTGAGTTCCTTCTCTAAGGAATCTCCATAAAACAGACTGTCACTGATGGTTAAAAGCTGTGTCATCACTGACCTTATGTACAGCATCAGTATTCACAGCTAAATGATCCCTGTGTATGAAAAACTCTCTTGTCCCAATAGAAAAATGAGATGCTAACATTTTATCCAGAAATTACACCCAGTCTATTGATGCCTCATCATGGTTAGTACAGCATTTGATTTCAACAGGTTAAGGAATTAATGAGTCCCATATATGCTTCCTATAACCCTCTAAACTTATAGGATTATGAAGTTGTAGGGTTTTAGGTCAATTTACTAGCTCGAGAAAAATAAAATACCATTAATTGTTGTGACCACTGTTCTAGGTGAAACCTGCATCCCTCTAATGAGGTTGAATACATGACAAAAGCTTCTTCGTGTTGTCTGCTGGCTCCCAACATGGTCAGACCCTTTTCCAGCTCCTCTAAAATTATGCCTCTGTTTTATACTTAAAGTTTCAAAAGGAAAAGTCACATGGGTTTTTTGTGATTCTTTGCCAAAGAGCCTCAAACGTTGTCCTGTGTGTTTCTCAAAGCCTGCACAGAGCTTCCAGTCTTTCTAGTGCATGTTAGTAAATGTGCATGTCCTGGCAGCTTTTCTTTACTGGCTCAATCATACAGATCCAAATTTCACACACACAAATCAGCTGCACAAGAAAAGAGAGAAATGTCCTGTTTGAGACCACAATTATTTTAGCACTCTCTACCCACCTTACTTCAAGAGAGATAGAGTGGCAGGATCATGAGGCACTACTGTTATGTCTGTTAGAAGTATCTTATAATGCTCAAAGATTTCTCCTCAATAGTGTGAAAAACTTAAAAATAATAATAGTATCATTTCACTAAATGAACAGAACCTCTGAGAAACTTTCTTGGACAATATAATTTGGATGTTTTCAACATCGCTTATTTTATTTCACAACAAACTTAGATTTTATCACATGATTGCTTTCCCAATTATAGTGCAAAATAAAAGGCATCATCAAATAGTTTAATAGGTGCAGAGGAAAATGTAGTTTTGTACACCAAATGATGCAGAAAATAACGTGACAACAAGCAAAAAAAAAATCTGCGTTAGGATAGAAAAATTATTGCTATGGAGTTATTTGTCCTCTATCTCCTCAATGGAGGAAAGGGACAGAGAGCCCCCAGGTTTGATTATTACTTTTCTGATAAAGTGTACACTGGGATAAAGGGAAGATTTCCTCTTCCAAGTAGGGTCTGCAGTCCTTCCGGTGAGTGTGTAATCTCAACAGTTAAAAGAAAAACCGCGTTTATCCATAAAAACAGAAGTCCACGCTTAGGCTGCAGGGCAGGAGATTCAGGCAGAGGCACTGACAGTTTTTCTTTAGAAAACTGTTTGTATTTTCCCCGCAATCTACTCAGACACATACTAATAGAATTTTAAAAGGTCTGTACACATCCACCGGTGCTCAGATCGCATGTTGATAAGCACCTCCCGGTGATTTTCAGATCTCCAACTCCAGCGTGGACCAGTGATTACCTCTGTCTGCCTGGCAATACGGAGCACTAATCTGTCTCAAAATAGAGGCCCCCGAACAGCACAGGGTAGGGAGCAGTGGATCACCACAACCCTCCTTCGAGGGCCTGCATCCAGGTATGTATTATTTATGGCCGTGCCTCTGTGTGATTACCTCCAGTTAACTGGAAGCCTCTCTAAAACAAAGGTTGCTCTAGCCCTGCTCGCCATTGGCACGAGGCCCTCCTCGCTCCTGCTCTGCTGTAAGCAGACATAACAGCCCTCGCTCTAATTAGCTGTCTTTAAGGTAGGGCTAAGTGGGCTCAGTGGGGGGAAGAGGCTTTTGCTGAGCCCCTCCAAGCCTCTCCTCGGCGCTGGCAGGCGGAGCGCGCACGGCCTCCGAGAGGCACCGCCAACTCGCTGACATTATGTCCACGGGTTATCATTATCATCTTCTTTTTTTAAAAAAAATCCCTGATCGATCGCTCCCGACCACAATGATGCTTCAGGGCATCTCTCGCTCTGCTGGGGAGTGATTGACCATTGGGTATCATTAGAGAGGGGAGGTGAGGGGAGGGGAAGGCCGAGGCGGCTGCGGTAGCAGCACCGGCTCCGGCTCCTCCTCGCACACGCCTCTCCCTCCCGGACACTGCTGACCTTTCACTCAGGAGCCAGCTGGAGTCAGGAGAGATTTAATTGAATGGCTTCCTCAGATGTGTTTGGGGTTTGGGTGATGGAGGAGGAGGATACAGCACTGAGAAGAGAGAAGCTGAGAGGAGGGAGACAGACAGAAAAGAAAAAAGAAAAAACCCAACAACTTTGGGTGACCTTCAAAGGCTAATTGCTTGGCTCTTCCTAGGCCTGGGCTTTGGCTTGCACAGAGATCCCAGCATTGGCAGGGCCAGGGCTGTCCTTCCCCAGGCACAAGCACAGTCCTGCTGCCCTGGCACTCCCCTTCACGCTCTCCCTGCGCAACCAAGCGGGGATGAGCCAAATCGGCCACTTCTGCCCTCCTGGGTGATGCCACACGGGCAGAACAAGGGTCATCCTAATTTTCTAGGCCTCCTCATTCACTGGAGAAAGGTATTGGGAGGGGCGGGGCAAGAAGCAAGCATTCTTCTGAAAGAGGGCATAAATACACAGAAACATGCACAGATATTTCCTTGTCTTTTTTTTTTAACGTCACATTTTTCATCAGGTTCGGCACAGAAACAGACAATAAAAAGAAAAACCACAGAGGGGGTCCCAAGCCAGAGAAACCCAGCAACTGTCCTGGTGCTTGCCCTTTCCCAGCCACCTCCCATTTCCTCTGGTTTGGCTCCTTTGTTTGTGCCCGGGATGCTGCACCTTGGCTACCCACGCACCTCCTGCTCCTCCTCCTCTCTCCTCCCTTCCCTGTGTGTCCCCCTCAATGCAGGCTCCCCCCTTTCCATTTTAACATAACTAAAAAGGAACGAATGGATCTCAGCTGAGTTAAATGGGTGACAAGGGAGATGGAAAGAAGGAAATTCATCCCTTCTTGTCTTTGAGAGCAATTTAATTAGGCCCAGGCCCCCTGTGAGTGGGTAAGGGAAAGGCTGAGGATTGGCTTGTCTGGGCTTCCTCTGAAGGCAAAAGCGGCCTTGGACACACATACAGAGAAAGGATTTTTAAAGGATCATGTAAGAAGATCAACAGATAAGCAGCTAATTTTGTGTACTTAGGGAGAAAATGAGTGCGTTCACTCCCACTGGAATAGCCAGAGTGATGGGATGAGAGGAAGGAAAACGAGGAGGAAGCAAGGAAAAAAGCTTAAGGTATTTCACCATTACTGCTGATTGCCAAAATTAAAGATTTATACTGCTTGATAGGGTACTCTGGCTACGGCTTTCACAGTGACTGTGCATGTGTACATATATCTATATACATACATATATAGATATAGATTTTTCTTTATACAGCTCAGTTATTTCAAGAATTTTCATCAGAAAACCACTTTTAAACTAATTGGAGTCTGTGGAGAGGAAACCTCATTTTTGGTTCAAATGAATTTTCTGAAAATGTCATTTGATTCGGGAAATATGACTGATCTGCCCGATTTCTTGATAAGAAATGAAATGAGCCGTTGTCCTTCAGGATATCATAGACTTGAAATGGGGGATTTTATGGTTAATGCCATCAGATAGAAGTGTCCTACTTTGAAAGGAGAAGTCCATCAGCCCCAGGGAAAGGCTGAAGTCTGAATTTTGTCTCTAAATCCACAGCTGCAGCTAGAGCTGGCACAGAGCAGTGATAGATTTTTTTTTATTTCCCAAGCAATAATTACAAGATAAACAGCAATAAATAACAAAATGATTAATAACAACAAGTAGTTAGTACTTTTTCAGCTCTTCATTTTAATTCATAATTTTCCCCCACGGTGATGTGGTCAGTGCTGACCATGGAGGCTAAAATTAATCCACAATATTACAACACCTTAGCTTTTAATTATCTCACACAGAATAAACCTGTATTTGGAGATGGCTGACTTCTTAGTGCAACAAAAACAGGATCTCTTGGATGTCAGTGTAACCTTGCTAACTCCATTTTTTGTAGGGAAAAACTAAGAAAGACAAGATAAGTGACTTTCCCAAGGCCACAAACGGAATTAGTCAGAGAGGCAAGAAAGTCCCTCAAAGTCCTTGCTGGAGGGCTGGCACCATTAGTTAGTTTATCTTTTTCATAGCAGCATATATGCAAATAGAAATGGAGTCATAAGGATAAAAAAAATAAAAAAGAGATCGGGGACAAGAGAAAAGGCAAAGAGAGAAAGCCAAATAAGTGTAAGTAAATGTTCCAAAGGGCCGATTCAAGCTAATATTGAAGCAGCAGGTTTTAAACAAGACATCAGGAAGGAACAAACTGAGTGAGACTTGTGACTTGGGTAGAAGGTTCTTTTACAGAAAGCTTGTTTGTAGAGGTTTGAAAGGCTACAGAAAGTTTGGATGCAAACTTCCAGGCATTATAGTCCTGGCCCATCCATCCTCCTGCCCACACTGGGAGCATACCAGCCTTAGCACTCTGCATGCTGTCACCAAATTTATGGCAAAAGTCCCGTTGTCTTTGCTAGGAGAGTAGGGAGGTCTTCACAGAGCAACAGCTATTTTATGCCATGTTTGATCCAGGAAAGAAGGGAGGTGCTACCACAATTTTCCCTCTGCTGCCAAGGTGGGGGGAATCCAACAGGAGGAAAGAGAAGCAAGGAAAACCCAGGTTTTCATGTTTCGGTCAAAAAATATCTAAGGAACAGGTAGACAGTATGTCTCAGTTTGAAAGGGTTTTATTTTACCAGTGTGGCATCTTGCTAGCAGAAAAATTATCAATTCTCTTACTGACACTACTCAACTGGTTTCTTCACATACAAGTTCACTTCTCAATTAGGGGCTGGACAGACAATTTCTTAAGTGCACAGAATAGAAGCAGTAAGATGATGTACTACTCTAACCTTTTCCCTGTTAAATGGAAAAAAAAGAATGGGTCTCTCTGTGATGCATCACTGATTAGTCTCAATGCCTAAATCTAAATTATGGCAGAAACATTTTACTCCCCCCAAAACTGCACAGAAGTGGACACTCTTATGCCCCTTCTTATCAGCCATGGCTCCCCAACAATGACTGCAGGTACAGATGAGACAGAACTCAGTGGTCAACAGGAAAAAAAAAATCTTTAATTGCTCCTTAAAGAGCACCTTTATCTACAAAGGATTACCCTGCCCTGCCCATGGTCTCTGTCAAGCCCGATCTGCTTCAAGTTTTCATCCACAGGAATAATGTCTGGGGTTGCTTTTCACAACCACTCTGAGATAGCAGGTGCAAATTGAGTGGGGTAATTTCTTAGACCTGGTTCTGCTTTCTTTTCCCCTACTAGTTTTTAGTGTGTATGGAATTTTTTGGATAGTGTGAAAATAATCGTACATAAGAGAAAAATGCTTCAGTCTCTCTCAGTCAGGAGGAAATCATATTGCAATACATAACTCTGAATCTCAGGCATAAGTATTACAGATGGAAAAGAATTATTAGGTCATCTAGACTTGTGCAGGATTGTTCCCTGTAGCATATTCCCCAGTTCTAAAACTAGTCTAGTTTTAATTGACACTGGCAATGGGCTTTCCATCATGCTCCTTGGGAGGCTGTTCCACTGCCTGAACTCAGTATTAAGAAATATTTCCTGATACTTATCTAAAATTTTCATTGCTTAATTTTGGCTTATACCACCAATACACCCCTCTTCATACTGCATTCTCTGGTATGAGGCACAAGCTACCACTGCCTTTCCTCGACAAGACACCTCTGCTTATGTGCACTTAATGTATTCATTTCATCCCGTGGATAAATGTATATGAAATAAAGCATCCTCTAAGCACAACACACATTTGCTTTGTACAGCAACTGCTGAATAAAGAGTAGGCCTGAAAGAATTACACTGGTGGAGACTTTGATGTACGAATAGGTAGAAGAGCAGAAGAGGAGACCGCATAACTCAGCCCCAGATTGCACCCTCAAGAAATCACGTTGAGATTCCCAACAGGTAAACACCTTGACAAATCCTTACTAACTTGATGAAAGCAGTTCACAAAACTGTCGTAAAAGCACAGAGGGGATAACACAGGAGATGGATCAATTTCTTTCCCTACACTTCCACGGTGCCCTGTTTAGCTAGAGAGAGAATCATCTTCTACTACATGTAAGAAAAATTAAAATATATCTGAGAATCTCAGGAAAAATATGTAATTACATAGGAAATGTAATGTAGAGAACACCACTTACAATCGTAACACATTATTTTTATCTTTAAAGTGCTGTACAAACACAGCTAAAGGAATAATTGGTTTATTTTCACAGATCCCCATAGAGCAGGTAAGCATTATTCCCAGGTGGACATGGGGGCTCATCCTGAGGAGTGCTGAGCAGATTGCTTCCCAAGACTACAGAGAAGACTAAAAGTATTTTAAATGCCGCAGTGTGACAGCATCTTGCTGCCCCTTCTTGTCTGTACCAGGTCAAAACCCCTAAGGCCTCACAACAAAAAGCACTGGCCCTGTGTATGTTCATGCTGCCCTATCAAACAAAATGTGAAAGTTATAATGGCAAAATTTTGTAGTCAGACATTACAGTAGGCTGTGCATCATCTGTTCTCATCTCTCTTCACATCAGACTAGGTGACTACTGTCCTCCAACATAAATACAGCACAGACACTGAATAAAATCTTGAAGGCAATATAAACTCTTGATAAGCTGTCCCATTCTGCTCATACCCACAAAATTCATGCACTTAATCTGTTCTGTAAGTACAATATCTTGCAGTAGATCACACCATGCCATTAATGACTATTAATGAACGCAGAACCAAAGCTTTAACATCACAGCTCAGAAGAAAATGGTGGTCAGGACAAAAAAAAGAAAAAAGAAGTTGTGCTTGGAACTTTGGCCACAGCTGTGATCCCCTGTGATCCAGCTGGACTGTCCATTGCACCACTGCAGGTAAGCACATAACTGCTCCTTTTGATATTCACCCAAGTTGCATTTAAGTTGTTTAAAATTCTGGGATTTTTTTTTTTTTTTTTCCTGCTGAATGAGTCACTCAACTACTTGAAGTGTCACTTGAACACAAGTCTTCTGGAAAGAAAGTATAGTCCAGGGATAGTGGGAAAGCAGTAGCAATAGGGAGCATTCTTTGCCAGTAGGAAGAATGAAACAAATTTCCCAGCTCTACCAGTCTACCAATCTGAGAAGTAGGCATATGTGGAATACAGGCATTTGGGACCAAATTAAAGGTATTTTCCTTTCCATTCCACTTAGCCACTTCAATTACTTCTGCTGTGGTCACAGGGTAGGGGATCTCCCACCCTGTACACCCAACCTGCAGCATTCCTCTCATCCCTACAGTGCTCCCAGCCATATGCTCCTAATGCTGTTCCACCACCTTCCCCCCAACATGCTCCAAAAACCCAAAAAACAAATCTCACTGTAAATCCAAATGGGAGAGAATGAGTTTACCTCTTACTGAAAACCAAACATGAGGAGTTATGGCAGAATTCTGAGTCACTGGCATCAGTTAAAGGAAAAGGAAAATGTCTCTGCAGTCAAAAATCTAAAAGCAATGCATAGACCACCTACCTTTTATGTGACCAACTCCCAAAGTACCTTGGGAAGAAGAATTCACATAAAAATACACTTCTCCCCTTTCTCCTGCCTCTCCTCCACATGAGTGACAGAAAGAGCACTGCTTGTCTCACAGGTAATTTTCCCACTTGTGAGATTTCACTAAACCCCCACAGCCACCACCCCTGAACGAGCTCTGCAGTACAACTGGAAATTCAAGTATTGCCCATCATGACAATAATGAAATATATGGAGGGGTGGATGAGAAGGAAGGGGTGAAGAATGGATCCCAGGCTGAATAACAGCTTCTGGAACCTCTCCTTCTCCTTGCTGGACCTGTTAAATCCACAGTTAGTGGTGGCCTCAGGGAGGACAGGGCACCATAGCACGAGTCCCTGCCAGGATCAATAAAGCAAGGGATTGAATACCCCCATTTGGATGCCTGGAGCAATCTGTGACCAAACCAGAGGAAAAAATAAGGGAAAGAATGCATTTAACTTATCTTATAAAGAACATATTTTCAAAAATCTAATCTTCTAAGGATCTGAGTAGCTTCAGGGTTTTGTTTATATTTTTCATTTAGGAGTCTCCCTTGGGTCTTTTCTTTGCCAGGAGCACAGTGGGCAAAATCAGGATCTTTGGCTTCCCCAATGTGCTCAAGAACTCTATGGATAATTTAAGCTTTCCTACTGCAGTAAAACAGAAAGTTCATAAAAATAAATAGAGTAATACTTTGCACTCATTCCACAGGAGGCTTGTGCTTCATAAAAGCTAGTCAGTGAAACATCTCTTAGAAGTAGGTAAGTGTTGTTTTCCCATTTCACAGATGTGAAAAGGAGATACAGGATGTGTCAGGACCACCTAAGTCACTGAGGGCCATTCTTCAAAAGAGTAATTTTGTTTTTCTGGAAGTCATGACTAATTCACCTTTATGTGACATGTCACTTTGGCACACCTAAAGCATGCCTAAATGTATGGATATAAGTGTGTGTTCCAATGCAATTTCTTGCTGTTAGCCTCACCCCATCCACACACCCATCCCACAGCCATTACAATGCAAGGATAGGATACTCCTTAAAATTGCCAGTGAAGATGCATCAGAACTAAGGTGGTAGACTTTGAGCTGAAGCAGCAAAGTCACTTGTGCAATTTTTATTCTGCTACTACCAGAGTGATGTTTTACATCTCTGCAACAAAAGCTGCTCTCAGTTCAAATGACTTCTGAAAATGGGATAGATGTTCCTTAAAACTGAATCCAGGGTATGCTTCTGATTTCATCCTTTGAAACTTTGATTATCTGTACAATCCAGGTCTTCCCAAATCCCATTTCCTCATTTAATCATAAGAAATTCTATCAAAAGAAAGCCTCTGAGATCATCCATGTAATCTCAGCAATCACTGCATCAACAGCAGAAACAGAACACGACAATGTTCCTATAACTTTTCTGAAAAGCTGACTTGCCAAGTGGCTTTTGGTTTTCTCTGCTTCCAGATATTAAATTCCATTAATAGGCAGCTAAAATATCTATCCTTTAAGCACTCTTGATTGCTTTTCCATACAAGCAACCATGGTAGTCAGGATGTATCATCCAGTGACAGGCAGGGGGGAAGAAGAGGGCCTGTATGATCTGTAGGAAGATCTAGAAAGAATGATACTCCTTCAAGAATAATTCAATATATAGTCAAAACAGTGGCAATAAAAAACATGGAGCAATTCCCTCCTTCCTCTTCATTCTCTTCTATTATGCTTCTCTCTATTTGTTAGTGCCCAGTATTCTACAACAGGCAGAAGCTTGCAAAAGAGGAAAGTTTCAAAAGAAATTCAGAATGTGTCAATAATCAGGTTGGTTTACTTTTTTTAATTGGTACATTCTTCATCATGACGGCTACTTTACAGGGATCTCTCCCAGGAAGCTAATTTAGCCTGAATAATGGGTACCTTAGCCTATTAGACTAATTTTCATTACTGGAGACACAGTGATATAGAACTTAAATGCCATCTAGCCTTGTTTGAAACAAGTTTAAAATCTAAACCAAGAGAATTTAATCTGGTAGTTTAATCAAAGTTATCACACATTCAGGAACAGAAGATGTGAGCTGCATTTTTTTTTTTGTTACAGATAGAAAAACATCCTTCCCTAGGTAACTGAGTTGCACATCCAACCCATAATCCACATTTTGAAGACAGGATCCAACTCACCTGGCTTTAGATGTCTTACTTCTAGATATTTAAAATTATTTGTCTATCCTTTTTCTAAAGTTAAAGAAAACAGGCAACTCAAGAACACAATTAATTGCATCATTAGTAGGATGGGAAAATTAGAATATGGGAGATTAACCTCCTTGGGAGGTGCCTCTACCCTCATTATAAACAGAACCTAGCAGACTTAAGCCAGATGTTCCTTAAAATCAAGTCAGACTGAACCAAGATCTCAAAGATGTCAATACTTTGTGCCTTTTAGCAAGATTAAAACAATACAGAGATGCTAGACTAAAACTTCTGTGTTTCTTAAGTCCTGATCCTTTACATTCCACTTCCCTGTTGTTATTCAGTAAAGGAGTTGACATTGCAGAAAGTTCATTTTAATTTAAATAATTTTATCTCTTGGTGAGGTAATCTGGCTTTAGTGGTGCACCTTTAACCTGTTTCTCTCACTGGTTCTTGCTGGTTCTCTGACCAGCTAAGCTTCCAGTTCTTGTCCTTCAAGGCCATTTTCCCCACCAGCACTGAAGCCTTGCTTCTCCCTTCCAGCATTCTCTGCAAGTCCTTTGTCCTTCTTCTGACTATTCTGCCACCACTTCCTGAGTGATGCTGGACTTTCTTCACCACCCACTACAAAAAGCACTCTGTCTCCTGAATGCTATCCAATTCTACATCCATGCCTGAACTGTGAAGGTGCTTATTTAAATGTGTTATGCTATCAACAGCCTGCTGGAATCAAAAAAGTTTAATTCAATCAAAATAATCCAGAAACACAGGGGTTAGTGAAGGTAGACCTGCATATTCTTCTAGGCCTTGTTAAAGAGGTTCTAGTGTTCAATGGAATCATAAAGAGGAAGGAATACCGAATTATTAGAGTAAAATTCTTTTTCAAATTCAAAGATTTAGGAAGATACATGACAGTTAGATGTCTATGGCTTCAAAATGCCTTTAGGTACCCTCAAAAATGTCTTCCTTTTTTACTAAGCAATGCAGTTTGGTGTCAATTCTAAAGAGGCATCAAAAAAAAAAACCCCAAAAACCCAACAAACCAAAAACAAAACAAGAAAAACCCACCAAAACATGAACAAAACAAAAAAAGAAAACCAACCCCAAAACAACAATTTTAGCACTACTTTTGTTTTAGTAACCTTTTGTTCTAGCTCACAGCCATAAAAAGCACAATGCAGCAGGTTTCTGGCCTTTATTTCCATCTCAGTGACCCTGTTGGTAGAAAGCACAGTGGAAAGCTCCAAAGGAAGAAAAGCCTCAGCTCATTGCAAAACTCCAGCTGTCCAGAAATCAACAGTGGCATGAGTGGAATCTGGAGAGCCCAGAGATTTAGAGCAGACAGAGCCAAGAACATGGAACATGATTTCTCTTAAGAGCTTATTTCCTCTTCCACTTGAGCATCATCTTCCTGTCCCTAATGGCTACTGCCATCAACAATATCTGCTTGCAGATATATTGGTCATACCCCAACATCTTTCAGAGTTCCAGCTATATTTGTCTTTAAAAATAATTCAGTATTTGGATGGAATAAAACAGACTTGCTGCATCACATCAGTCACATACTGCACTTATTCCAAAAGTGACTTCAATGGGGTCATATCAGTGTGAACCCCAAATTGGTCCCCTGAATTTAGTGTGTCTTGTAAGACCAACAGCAGTGAACAAAAACCAAAATCTGCCCCAGAGTTAGATATCAAACCTCAGCCCATCGTTCAGTTGACACTGGTCCGAGATGTACAAACACTCAAAAAAAGCTTTATCATGTTCCCTATGATGCAAAATGCACATTTTTTCAAAATGTGTTTGTAATCAGCAGGTAGTTCACAGGTAATAATAATAATAATAAAAAAAACGACAATAAAAAAGATCCCAAAACTTCAGTTCATTAAAGATTTTCAATTGTGCAAAGACATTATGGGATGGCAAAGAGAAATACCACAGGCATAAACCCCAATAATTATGGTTTAAAGAACAGCACATCATAAGAGCATTTGCTGAAGTTAACACACAAAACTGACTACCAAATGAAAAAATTGGTTCCTCAGAAATACCCACTTAGGCAGCTAAAGCTATATCTTGCATTTATCTGCCCTTACAACATTGCCAATCTCTCTTCTTATCGCTTCAGCCATTGTAGATCTACTAAAATTTAAACCAATTTTAAGATGACAGACATGATACATCGTAACTATAGTCTGTGCTACAAATTCATACAGGTTGATCCATGTTTCTGATGAAAGAACATTTTTTATTCTTAGCCTTACAGGGGAAATTGGTGGGATCTAGGTGCTTTTTATGTAAGCACTATGTTAAATCTTTCCAGATTTTGGCAGATTCTCTAACGTTTATGAAAGGCTTTCAACGGTCAATCCTAGAATATGCAAATGCTGTCTTCCCTGCAAGATTCTGTGATGTTTTGAAAACCACCTAATGAATAATGTATTGGTTTACTGTGCTAATTCACCAATTATCAACATTATATTCACTCTTCTAGACTTAGTCTCTGAAGAATGTCGAAATAAGGGGTGGGATATATTTACAATACAGACGTTTATGTCAGAGGGAGTTGTTTGGACTCTCCACAGGTCAAGACAGAGGTAGAGACTTTTTTTGTGATTCATCTGACTGGAATCATAGATGTCAGCAGTACTAAGAGCCAAACCAGTGCTCCTGCTTGTTGTCCACCACACAAATCTTTCAGTACCTCCAAGAGGGACAAAAGATCTGCTGCAGTTTGTGAGCCACCAGGCTCTCAGCCAGATTTTGCAGATGCACCTGCAAATATAGTCCTTCACTATGACAGTTGGCCAACACTAAATAATACTGATAACATCTGAACTAGTTAGTTACACACGTGTAAAGAACCTGCATCTTAAAAGACAAATAAAATAGCTTTCTTTGCCTGGAAGATTGCCTGGAACAGGTTGAGGACCTGGTTTTCTCCTTGTTTTCTGGAATATAGGCACAGCATGGTGTTTCCTTGCTATCAATACCGTATTGTATGCACTGTGGAATTTAGAATGACAGCAGAATGGTTTGCATTGAGAAAATGCTAGCTGAATTGTACTGCAGAATCTGTTTTTCTCATTGCTAGATCTCTTTAAAAGTGTCATGGATGTATTTTTAGCCTTTTTTCTCCTTCTTTTTAAAGAGAACATATTTATTACGTAACCGGTTATTTTTCGGTTTAAAAATGATGTTTTGTCGTTTTGTAGAAATATCGAAAGGGGTGGGGAAGGGAAGGCAAACATCCAACCAATATTAGCTCTGAAGTGCTGGGTAATTGTACAGGGCCCTGGGCAAAAACAAAACATAGATGTGCAGTAGTCATAGCACATCTTGTCTTGTCTTTGTTAGTGTAAGTGAAAAGGTTAATGCTGTTCAATTCCATCAATGCAGAGTGAGGCACTGTGGCACCTTTGAAATCTAAACTTACAGCACAACTGATGTGATTCCTGAGAGAACCACATTATTTACAAGTTAGTTTCATAACACGAACGCCGATTAACCACGTGCTGGTGTACAATATATATATATACATATATAAAAAAAAAGGCAAGGAAAAAAAAAAGCCCAACAGATTGCTTTTAGTATGCTTATCACAGGGTAAAGCTTTGCTGCTGTCTACCAGCAACATATGGTAAGGTCTCAGCCACCTACTAGCCATAAGGGCTTAATCCTACTAGCCAAGACAGATACCAGGGATGGATCCCTGCAAGAGTTTTGAATAACGTGCACGGCAGTTTAAAGGAATAAAGCTTCCTTTAAAGCAGAATAATTAATGATGACTTAAATTCAATGCCAATTAAAAATGTCAGAGGCTGCTTCTTGACTGCCTTGCACTTTGTGTAGTCAGTTAAATTCAGAGTGTGGTGTGTGAGAGGAAGCTGCCAAACTGTCCATGTTTGGCACAGACCTGGCAAAGACATACATGGTGACACAGGTGTAAGGCAGGGAAGAAGCAGATCCTCAGATTTTTTGAGCCTCATCAAGCAAAATGCCATCCTGCTTACCTTAAGTTACCTAAACCATAAATAAAAAGCCTCACACTAAAAGTGAAATAAATATTCCTATCTGCTATTTCCTTATTAACATCATCTGCTTATTTCTTTCCTTTTCAATTTTCTGTTTGTCTAACCAAATGCTTTTGACCCATCTGTCCTTTAGAGTCAGCATAGTAACTCTTAATAACAAGGAGGCAATCATCTCAATAAATACACAGCAAATAGGGATTTGTACAGATCTACCTGGACACACCTCACCTGCTAATAGGGACAGAAAACTGGGGTTTATTATTTAAAAGTCCAAAGGGCCAGGTGTGGCCGAGCTGGTGCTCCCAGCATATCAAGCCATTGCAGTGCTGCTGACAAACTGCTGCACTTGAACACAAGTATTCATCATTACCCAGCTCAGAGTTCAGCAGGCAAGCTCCACACCCAGGCAGTTCCTTAGATCTCCCATCAGTGTCCCTGTGTCAGATCCGATCCCAACAAGCAGTCCTCGTGGGGCAAATGAGAAAAACAGGTCAAATATCCTCCAGTTTCTCTCCTGCTGGCTCCAGAGCTGGAAGGATGGCCACAGCCACAGTTAGCTTGCATGGGATGATCCTGACCCTGAACCTGCACGATGCCTCTGGCTGCATTCCCAAAACTCCCCTCTGTGCCAGCTCACACCTCCATGAGGCACAGACAGTACAGAAGGCCACTGCTCTCCTGCTCCAATGGTGGTGCCTGCCTAAAAACATCACAAGGCCACACAGCCTCCAGACCAAAATTTGCTGCCACCATCTATGACTAAACGTCTCTTACTCTTGTCAGCCCCGCTCTGAGCTTGATTTCAGAGGATTTCAGTTTTCAACATTTCAAAATATAAATATGTCAAGAAACAGAGCCAAAGCTGCAGGTATCTTCCATATATTGCTAAGGATTAAGAGAGATTAAAGATTTTGTCATATACCAGCAGTAAACCTATTCTACTACCATCAGCCCCCCAAATACGATCCACTCTTTTGAGATCATTCATTTAGAGATGACCAGCTTTAGAACCAGGTGTCAGATTTCCAAAAATGGTTTCAAGAGGTGGAATGCTGTTAAATTTATTCAGACCAAGGGTATCTAGAATTGAGCACTTCAAATGGTAAACTCAAACAGCCCCCACCTTGACTGCACACCCAAAATCTCCAGAAGGTGAATACTTTCCAAAATCTATTTTAATTCTACCTTCGATTCCATTTTGCCTGCATATTATTTCAAAGCCTTTTATTATTAGTAAGTTTATGAGTCACTCTGAAATTATTTTGGTAAAAAGCACAAGGTCTGAAATACTTCCCTCCCTCTCTTTGTCTCTTAGCAAGCAAAAGTTTCTTCCACAACAATGGACCATAACCTCTTATTTTGGTGTTCTCTCTCTACCTTTCCCTGGTCAGAGTAAATCTTTGTATGACTGGAACCATCCTTGCAGGTATGCCTAAATTGCTCTTGGGACTATTATGCATTTCCGTGCTCCAGGACAGAAAAGGATCCAATCCACTAGGGAAGGACCTGCCATATCCATAAAAATTGGGAGCCAAATTCTGATTGTCACTTGTATGAGTTGGCAGATGACCCAGTGTGACTGATATTCATGAACACAGGTGTTCACAGAGAGAAGCAGACCTGGCCTCTTTGTCATCTGTGCATACAGCAAGGAAAACAGGGGAAACAGGTTATCCCATATACCAATTCTTTCCTGTAGTTATGTGTTCAACATCAAGACAAAAATCGAAGTCAACTGATGCATCAGAAAACTGGAACATGTCAGCAGCACCTTTCAGACTTCCACCTTCTTTGCTCAGATCTGTCCTCCTGTTTGCTATCAACGCCTCTCTAAAACAACTTTAATTTCTCTTGCTATTTAATACATGTCACAGCACTTGACAACACTCATGATCTGTACTAATCAAAGCCTCGGGAGCTGCTACAGCCTGAGCAGGAGTATAATCCTTAAGATTCAGTCCCCCCTCAAAAAGGAGAAAAAAAAATGGTGGTAGTTTGCCTGACAACAGGGTAAACAGATTATTGTGTTATTGCTGGCTGATTGCCGGAGTTATTTTGGAGCTCCATAATTCGTTTAAAGAGATTTTTGACATTTATGAAATGACTTCTATAATCAACTGACAGTGCAATATCCTATAATTGTTCAATTAAAAATGACTACTAGTGCATTCATTTATTAGTAGAATCAGATAATTGTCTTGCCACTAAAGAGTACTTCACACTTTGCGCATCAAATGAAAATGTTTGAGTATAAATCTGTGGCACAGCAGCTGAAGTCCCAGGGATTTTTCAAGTGAAGGTGTAATTATTACAGGCCTCTGAAGTAAATATGGTTTCATGTGATAATCTTTAAATGGATTGCCTGTGTCTTACAAGACACACTTCTGCATAAACTGTCACATCTGGCAGGATGGACACGACCAGGTTTGCAGTGGCAGGTGAGACTCCTGTGATTTAAAAGAGGGTGAGCTTAAAGATTGGCATCTAAATCACAGAGCTGATCTTCCTCCCCTTCACCTCTCCTGGTACTGGGAGGGCACCGTTCTGCTGGAGGAAGGCAGCAGGGAGTGGGTGCACAAGTGAAACAGTTTTGCATAGGAAATTGGACTGGAATATAAACCCATAAACTACATAGCCTCAGTCACAAGTGCACACCCATACCCCGTGCTCCCGGGAGGCAACATCTTGATGGAATATCTGGTGACTTTTAGATGTATTTCAAGTCCACTTGAGGTCACTGAGCCCCTTGAAACAATTTTAGAATAGAGACTTTGTCTTTAAAATTGAACATTTTAACTCACATTATCCAAGCTATCTGCTAAGCAAAATCACAGATCAATTTTTCATTAAAAAATAAAAAAGCTTGGTACACCAAGTAGGTAGGGATCATATGGAAAACTGTGTAAGCAAATCACTGAAAGGCAAAAAAACAGCAGCAACCCCTTCACAAATATAATGATTTTTTTTTAATTATCTCTGTTTCTAACGACAACCTTCCAGAATCCTTGGCTAAAACTCACAATTTATATTCAGATAATAATAATTAAAGAAATCAAGTGCAGAGTCACCAGATGGAAGATAATACTTAATTTGTGGCTGCTACAGTATACTATTCAGTAATGTCATTTCAGAGTCTCAGCTGAGCTTAAGCCCTGCTCTCCTCTTCCATCCCTCCCCCACCACACACCAGTTTGATGACAGAACATACCGCTTCTTCACCTTGCACTTGAGCCTTTCTGTATTGCCATTACACCCAGGATCTTCAAATGCTTTAATGAACCAGTAATTAACGAGTTATTTCTTGTGCCGTGGCTGCACCAAGTGTTACCTTCCCCGTGCTCTGCGCGGAGAAAGCTGCAAAGTGGGGAATTACTGCCAAATTTTCCCCTAGCAGTCCCAGGATTAGGGGGAGGGTAGCTGGCTCCCATCTAGAGAGCATCAATGGGGGAGCATCTGGAGAGCACCTCATTTTCCAGCACAGCACCAATTAAAAGCAAAGCAGGGATGTGGCAGAAGCCAGGCTTCAGCCAGGCACCCCCTCCCTCAGCAGACCCTCAC
The DNA here is from genome assembly GCA_013398275.1 of Promerops cafer. NCBI lineage: Eukaryota > Metazoa > Chordata > Aves > Passeriformes > Nectariniidae > Promerops > Promerops cafer. The sequence goes on along the minus strand of VZSE01006895.1, from coordinate 1,269,802 downwards.
CAGCAGCCTGGTGCTGGCTGCGCACGCCAGCCCAGCCAGCCCCAGCTCTCCCCGTGTGCACTCTGATCACAAACCCGTCCTTCCTCCTACTTAGGGGGGGCAAAAAAAATTAAAATCAGCCTGTCCTCGTATCAGATCCTCTCCCCACAAAGCTTTGCAAATGACCCACCGAGGATACGCTGCTTCACCGCTGGCATTTTTCTCGTTTTATCCCCCGTGCACCCTTTTTGTTGTTGTTTGTTGCTGCTCCAAACCCATTTTTTCTGCGCGTTGCACGGATTTCAGAAAGACTTTTGATAAAGACCGTCCTGGCAGCTGGATGATAAATATTATTTTCTTAACCTGCCTAGCTTTGTCAGCCACCTGCAACTGCAGCCTGCCACGCGTTGGAAGCAGCTCATTAACTTTCCTGCAGCTTCCCAGGAGTTTTCCTTGTTTTCTTTCACCTTGGGTGTGCGCTGCCTTCTCCGTGAACGGTTAACTACCCGCGCAGGCCGAGCGGGCTTTGGCACCGCGAGCGTAGCACGCTTCAGGCAGCCTCCCTGCTAAGGCTCAAAATCTCTCTTAAACACATTAAGCAGCCCATTTTGGATTGATAGTGCAGTAATTATTCTGCTTCACCCTAAAAACCATCCTGGGGTAATTGGCGCAGAGGAAAATTACCCAGAGTCCTCTGCCACCTGGTAGTTAAGGAACGAATCCAGGGAAAGATAAGTGAAGCAGGGAAAAAATCGGCACTTATTTGATTTTAATCTCACCACTTTGCAAGCATTTAAATTGCCTTAATCAGGTGGCTGGCTCCCAGCCTAGCTGGTAATCTGTTATCAAATTTGAAACTAGATTTTTTAAAATGTCAGTGTAGGCTGAGAATTGAAGTCTATTAACAGTTATGAGCCTCCCTCCTAAACTTCCATAATCTATGTATTAATGATCCCTTTTACAAAGCTGTCAAATATTACTTTATTATAACTATATATTAGTAACGTCAGTGTAAGAGCAGGATTTAATTATTTATTTTTTAAAGACTGGGGTGGGGGGAAGCCAAACCCCATACACATACACAATGCTGACATTCTTAACACTGAAACCCGATTTTTTCGAGGCAATAACTTGAGTGTATGGAATAACCTTGATAAATGTAATTGAATTTTTCTCTGATAAGATTAACTAGTGGTAATTGTGAATGGGGAAGGTCTGACCCACTACAAATGAGATGTATGACGAGCTGAAAATAATCAATTTTTTTCCTTTCTCTTTCTCTCCCCCTGCCCCCTCCTCCCAAAAAGAAAAAAAAAAAAAAACAAAACTGAAATAGTAATTTTGGGCCTGGCAGGATGAAGCATTTATGTCTGAAATGTTTTTGTATGTGCTGATTATCTGCTATCTTCTCAGTGTGTCTAATTGTGCTGAGCTCAGTTTAAAATGAGATCAACACATTTAAACCCCAGAAGGCTTAATTAAGGGAGGGACTTAATGCTTTACAAAAAAAGGGGAATATACGCCTTTTGAGAAATGTAGTATAAATTCTACCTGCAACTTCCCTGACTAGAGTACTCCAAAATTTTGTAGTTTATTAAATTGCTTTTGAAAACAAACACAAAAGACAGAACTTGAGAACTTCTAATTGCTGCGGGTGGTTGAGACCTGCGATTTTTTTTTTTTCCATGCTTACTACTTCTTGCTTTTTTTCTTTCCACGTGCTCTTATTTCAAGCTGTCCTGACAAAGCAAGCAAAAATGCAATATACAAAAGAGAACTCCAGCTTTGGAACTCATCAGCTGCACACAGCAGCTATGTGCTTTTCACAGTTGAAAGCTGCATGGAAAAACACACACGCAAATTCAGACAAAGCACTCCTCTACCTGGCATTTGTTTCTATTAAGCAGACAAACTATTGCTGTGGAAATTAAAAAAGGGTGAGGGGAAGGATTAATTATTTTTAGTTACGTGATAAAAGTCAATCAAGTATTCTTTGAAAATAAAGCCACAGTTGATTTTTTTTCTTCCTCCCTCATTATCCTATAACTCTGACCATTGAACTTTAGTGCTGTAGATTAGGCTAAAACACCACTGACAACTGTGTATTCATATTCTCTTCATTGAATCCTGTGTAGGTTCTGTGAAAGACTCTTCAGAAAACATAAAATCTACCAACAATGAAATTAATCACAAAGTACAAAAGAAAAGCAGCTGGCATGCAACTACTGAATAATGCAAAATGTGCAGATTTAAATTACTTGTCACCGTTAATGTATACAATATATCTATATCTACACACACACACAGTTGTGCTATAATCAGTAAATAATTTTTCACTGTCTACAAAATAAGTATTTTAATTCACAAATAGTACATACTGAAATTGCATCAAAATTAAATACAGGATGGGTTCATCATGATTAATGTTACTGCAGTAAACACCAAAAGGAATTAAACTCAATTGGAAAGGGTTGCAATTTAAAATGATAGTTAAAAAAAAGCCTTTATATGGGAGAAAGTTTTAAGTGAAACCAGTAAAAATCTGTGTCAATAGCTCTGCATATTCTTTCTCTAATTAGTCACCAGGATCAAATACAATGAGGAAAAAAAGTTGTTTGCTTCATTTATGTGCTCATTAGAACATGGATTATTTATAAAGGAACTACCTGTAAAACTATAGGAGAAAATCACTGGTGAAGCCACTATTGTCATGCAATATTGTGGGAAAATTATAGTCCTGGATACTGGTATTATTTTTATAAAAAAAATAAAAAAAATTAAAAAAATTAAATAGAAAACTCGAGTCCAAAATTACTTGCCTTGAATTCTGAACTTTTCTAGTTCTGAGTTGCACAGCCATATATCCTTGAGAGCAAACAGGAACCCAGTGTACTTTACTTCTCAGCTTTTGACAACCTTTATTATTTCGTTTATCTGCTATTCATAGCGAGATGTAAACATCTTACTTCCCTGTGTGATCCTCATATCAACAGTGGGTCAGTTTAAAATATTGGGAATCAATATGTTATAAAACATCAGCCAGTACTAAAAAGACAGAGGTAGAGCAAATTCATTGAATGTCAAATAAAAAATAAACAAACAGTTAAAAAAAATGTAGCAAGATCACAAATAAAAGGACAAGGAATTAGAAATATGTATTTCTAAAACAATGACTTGACAAGGAAAATACCCCTACTCTAAATACTGAGCTTCTATCACTTAGAGCAGGGAAGATGACAATTTTCTTGTAGGTGCACACGAAAATAAGGAGTTACAAACAAATCTCTTAATTTAATAGAAAATTTACATGGTAATAGAGCTCATTGCTATTACTGTGTGGTGAGAGTGGATGGAGAAAACTTGGTTCAGATTCAGCTCATTTTTTTTTCAATTTATTGGGCTGGATGTTTCAGACTGAGGGTAGAGGTGGGGACAGCATTCCCAGCTTAGGCAAACAGGCATCATGGACATCTTGCAAAACAAGCAAATGAACCAGGCCTCCTGCTGTCCTTCCCCCTTCCCAGGCCTCTCTCTAGTCAATGGTGAGTCTATGACCAGAACTAGTCTAAAAAAATTTTTTTTGACAGAACCAACTGAAAAAAAAAAGTAATTTTCTTGAAAAATTTTGCAGGAAAATGTTACTTTGAAAAAATAATGTGTTTTCCAAGCTAGAGAAGTCCATACTGGTCCTTTCAAGTGTGTGGTTATTGTTTTCAGAGATATAGCAATATTTTGTTTATATATAATAATTTTGATTATTTGAGAATTTCACTTTATCCCATTTTAACAGCAGATATTTAATGAAATTCTAAGAGATAAATGTATTTACATGTTTTGCCTTGTAGAGCACCATTTCACCGTGGCAAAATGAACTGATCAGAAATTAACCAAATTAAATTATGCACTACAATTTCACATTTTTCAAAACTTATTTCAGAAGATTAAATTTTGGTTTTCTTTTTGCTAAAAATCTGAAACCTAAAAGTTTCTTATCAAACATGGATCCTTTTTCTAACCAACCATATATATGTTTTTCCTCATTCTCAAATAAATTTCAATTTACAAATGACAGCTAAAATAACCTAAACAAGAAATGGATATTGAGGCTTAAAGAAAAAGGGAGACTTGCAGAAGGAAGAAGAATAAAACACACCAAGATGCAAACTCAGCTCCCTTATTCCTACAACTCCTATGAAACATTTGTCTTCTGCATCACTTCATTTGCCTTAAACATTTAATTATGACTTATTAAAAAGTTTCAATAATTTTTTATTTGGTTTGTGAATTTTGTGTCTTTCACTTAAAGGTGACTCCTTAGGTGACAATTTGAAATGAGAAGTTTCTGTGTTTTAATTAAAAGTCAACTTCTCAGTAAAAGAAGTTTCTTTCTGAAAAGAAACTTTGTATCAAAATGATTAAATTCTTGCTGTTTCTTCTCCCAAATTTCATGCCTCAGTTTGTCAGATTCAAGTTTGCAAAGAGATGCACCTCACACATTTCCTTATCTATAATGTAATTTCCAACCAGACTGATGATGCCACAAAATGTACAGATCATCCTTCACTGGAATTGATCTCATTAATTAATTAATCTCATTAATTGCCTCGCATAGAGCTCTCTTTATTTGGCTACCTCCTCCTTCTATCACTTAATGCAGCACTTGTTCCTCTGTGCAGAAGGGTTTGCACAGAGCCAAATCCCAGTACAGCCCGTGCCCTCGTGGGCAGTAATGCTTGGTCTGCAAAGGAAAACTCTCACAAGTCAAGGATGGCACCAAAGTCCTTTCACAAGGTCCTCAAGCCCTGGTTTTGGATATGACCTTGCCCATTGTGTGCCACAAAATCAGCCAGGAAGATTTTGCTCCTGCTGCTGGACTAGACCTGTTCTTTCTGGTTTGGTTCCTTCTCTTACTACCTCTGCCAGCTTTGGATTTGGGGTTTTTCCAGAGGAGGAGACGGGGGGCTGAAGACAGGGGGTCTGTTTACAGCATGTTGAGTCAAACACTGCAGTGTGATTACATTCCTATGTTTTTATAGCCTGCCCACTGAGCATAGAAGTCCTCCATCTCCTTTATTGCCAGTTTTAGTACAGCATCTTTTCCAAGCAGGAGACTCAAACCTGACACCAACTGGCTTCCAATCACACAGACACAAAACAAACTCAAGTTCTGGTGGTTTTCCTCACTTAAATATTTTTTTTAAAAGATTTTGGAAAACAACAGTAAACACCAATGGGGTAAAATAGCAAGTTCTTTAAATTTCCCTTGCAAAGAGATGGCACTTGCTAGCCTCAGAGGAGCTGTTTGAGGTGGTGGCTCCTGCTTTGCTTTGACCTGACAAATCAGAGATTGCAAAGCAGCAGCTCCACCACTTGAGACAGAAGAGAATCATTGAGATACAAAACCAGTATAAGTGAGATCACCTTTCAGTTTTCCTGACACTAGAGGGCAAATCCATTGTAGGTAACGCTACACCGGATGAACAATCTTAAAATACATTTCCTTAATAGCAAATAAACTGTGCCATCTCTCAGTCACTTGTATTTCCTCATGGACTTCCCTGGCTTCTGAAGTAGAACAACTCTGCTCAAGCTGATGGAACTAAGAGGGCTAAAGAGAGCAGTCATCAAACCCTAGATCTTAAGTAAAACTCTCAGCACCCACAAGGAAGGTTCCGACATTAATGATGGAGAACAATAAGCTGCCATCTTAAGGACATCTCCCTTATCTTTACAGATTTTTTTTTTTTTATTTCAATACCCTAGACTCTTAGTACTTATGGTAAGAATATTGATTTCCCAGTGGTCAGCAAGACACGTACAGGATGGAGAGAGAGAGATGTGAGAAATGTGTGAGGAAATACCTTCCCTCAAATTATCACCTCATCTCACCATCTTTACCCACTAATAAGAAATGAAAGAAAAACCTTGTTTAACTCATGTCTCTCACTGCTTTGCAGGCTCCTCCATGGTGCCTTCCTCTTTACTGAAGAATCAGACACCACAGCTCATTAAGCCAGACTTTGAAAGATAAGAAAGCTTAGAGACTCCCTCACTTCTCTGAGGTTAACATTTCTTTAATAGAAGACAATGGTCTTGTGGTTAAGCCACAAACTTGCTGTCAGGGGACCTTGGTTACAATCCATTACACACACAGACTGTGGAAAGCCATATTACTTATCTTGCCTTAACTACATGTTAAAGAAGGCCAAATAAGGTTGCTTTTCCACTGGATAAGGCAAGGATAATCAAGGCACAAAATGGATGCTGTGCTTCCTGCAAGGACAGCCTCGTGGGGATAATTGATTTTATTCACCTTTGGTGCCAAAGGCGAACAAAATATATTTTTTAAAAAGTACTAATTAAATTATTGTTTAAAGTTATTTAAAATTATTAAGTTTATTAAAATTATGAATTAAATTATAATTTAAGATCGAATTGTAAATTTACATAAAAAACTAATATAACAGCAATTACTGAAAAAATTTAGAGATAGGATATAAAATCAGTCATCTAGACATGCATTTAGAAACTAAGTTGTAACTATTTTCCAAACACTTGGTAGGCAGGCATGAAAGTATTTCATTCAAGGGATACCTGGGTTTAGCATCATTTTAGTCACTCAGATGAGTGATCTGAGGGATTTGTAGCCTACCAATCCCTCAGCTGCCTGTCCAAAAGGGCACAGCTCCCCATTTTTTGCTGAGGTCTATATGTAGGCATCCTTTGTGACCTGCAGCCCCTGAAATAGCACTAGACAAGTGGGTTTAGACACCTGAGCCTCCCATCTTTATTTTCCCAGCAGAAATATTTGGAAATAGGTAGTCAGGAAAGCTTCTTATCAGTTCTTATTTAGAAGCTACAAATCAGGACAAAACTCACCCCAAAGTTGTAATTACTACACTTCAGCTAAATTATCCAGAACTATACATGATGCACTAATATTTATTTCCCATGTCACACCTATTAACAATTATCATCATACAGAATAACTACTTTGCATGCAGTAACATCTGTAAACCTTGTCTGTTTTTAAATACAACAGACTCAGTTTCCACTGGAATATCTCAATTTAATAGCAGAGTGCTACAGTCACTAAGACCTTAAAAACTAAAGCAGGCATAGAATAAATGTGTGCAACTACAACTGAGAACAGTAGGAGGTAATTCCACTATCTCGCTTCTGAATAGTGCAAACTACTCTGAGGAATGTTCAGTTAAATCTTGCAGAACGCTTTACCATAAATAATTACAGCTTAACTACACTTGGCAAATAAACTCACAAAGCATTTGCTATAAAGCAAAAGATCTTCTTTTGAAATTTTGCTTATTCACCAGATAATTTCAGAACCCCCAGCAACTTGTCATGCGCTCCTTAACAGTTTTTGTAGAACAACGTGGGGTTTTTGTAACACAAAGGCTAAAAGTATGTGAAATGTAACACAAATCATGGTTAAAGCTCTCTCACTTGGAAACAACTTTATTTAAAAGACTTCTCTTAAGCTAAATATCAAATAGCTGGAATCTGGCAACACATTTTGCAGGGCAGGTTTTAAACTGATACAGTTGGAAACAGCAGTTGTGCTGTCATTTCTGATAAGTTTTGCAGGAAGAATTAATCAATTTGTCAACAGAGTTGTTGATAAAAATATTTTTTCTGTTTTAGTATAAGTTCCTCTAACTTTGCCACTCAATTCAGGAAAAGATCTCAGCACTGCTTGCAGAGCTTGTGAAGGTTTTTAAAAAAAAAAAAAAAATCAGACTTAAAACCACCTGACGAGTAAAGCTTCCATACACTAGTAGTTACAGGATGATATTTTGTGCATTTCAGACTAATGATGATACTTTCATCTCTCTTATTTTGAGTGTAGTGCCTCTCTTCATCATTCTATATATTGCTGCTGCTTCAAATTATTAACTCACCATAACACCTCATCCAGAAAGCCATTTTCAGCCTGTGATGCCTACACCCTGCACATAGTCACTGTGGAGTCAGCGTGATGTTTTTGGGCTAGTAAAGACCTTTCACTACTGAATTAGTGCATCAGAATATGGTCTGTAATAGTTGCTGCAAGCCATCAAAGAAAACAAAAAACCTTAACTTTTAGCTTCTATACCATTTGTGAATTTCTCTACTGTGGCCTTACCTCTGGATTACAGTGAGGTAAACCCCACACTTGTGTTTGGAGAGGGAACTGATGTCCATTTGTTGCTAACTAAATAATCAAGATGTCAGAGAAAAACTCCCCCACAGAAGTATTGCAGAGAGAAGAAATCTGTGTTTGGACCAATATTGAAGTATCACAGGAGTCTGACCTTCCCCCTGCTCTCCATCTTCATCTATGTTTTTGTGCAACTTAGATTGCCTAGCAAGGAAGAGCTGTATTGGTTTGTCAGAGGAATTGTATGGCTCAGATGTATTTCAGGAGAACAAATTCATCTGGATTAAAAAGATGGATTAGACTGCTGAACTCCACATCTCCTTGTGAGTGTATGCCTTAATGGAAAAGTAGCAGATCAGTATCTATTTTAGTATTTCTAGCCTAAAGAAGTAAAAAAAAATTAAAATTCTTCTATTACTGTAGAAATGCTGAAATTTCGCACAGAAATGGAAATTCCATAACATCTAAGGGGCCTTAATTCTGGTGCTTGACAGATAGAAATTATGCTGAGAGTTTCTTGAGACAGATTCTATTTGCAAGTTAAGTCTGTCTGCACATACAAGCTCAAATAGAGTTTTGAGATCTTTAAGGTATTTTTCCAAAGCATCTATCCTAGATCACTCATGACATGCTCTAGATGGTCTAGCTAATGTATAAACAAAAGATAAAAGGAGCTCTCCTTCTTCTTCACAAAAAAGAAATCTAAATTGTTTCTTAAGACTGTTCCTTTTGCTTTCATTAGAAATTTAATTTATTGTGAATAATAGGTTTTCATTCTAACTCCTTGGATTCTGATGCAGTGCAGCTATCCCAGTCTGAAGTGTAGCTCCTAATTCCACTTTCTGTGCAAATTCAAAACAGCCAATGGATTAAGTATGCAGCCACACCAGCAACTGAAAGACAAAGCACAGTTCTGGAGACCAATTGACCATTCTGTCTGTGTCAGCTAACACAATATCACCTCAGTCCATATCTGCAACCCCAAAACCACCTGTAGCACCACTTCTGAGAACACAGCAGGGAAAGTGTCTGCAAGAAACCAGTTTTTCCTGTTGGGGTGGATATGAGCTGGGTAAAAGCAAGTGCACAATGTCCTCTTCTTTAACAGAATATTCACAAAAATAAACAGGAGATGTCTGTAAACCATGGCACCAACTGGGCTCCTCTTTAGTGGAGGAAGAGGAAAAGTTTAGAGGCATTTCATTCACTTGTGAACCAGATCTGTGTAGATACCTTTTCCCTTACTTCCTAAGTGCTTCCTTTTATTGAAGCCAGACTTTACCTAATAACCAAAGCTGCAAGGTGCACAATAATCAATAACTATTAAAAAGTAGATTTGCAAACCTATCAAAACTCAGAAACCCAAAGAACCACAAATTGTGAGAAAAAAACACATTAAAAACATATATACTTCACAGAGTGAGTTGGCACACTACAAAGACAATAGCAAACACAGAAATTAGAACAGATTTTTGTGACAAGATGAATTGTTGAAGAAAAGAGAGTCTTTACAACTGTATCCCTTCAACTTTTTACACTATTATAGCTGGTAATTCAGCTACATTTTACTCTACAATTGCACATTAACAAATCCTACTTTGAATTTATCCGCATTGGCACCAATTTTAAATATTTAAAATGTTCTCAGCAGCCACAGGTTGCCAAAAAAAAAAAAAAAACCAAAACTGTCTTACTTTCCTGAAAACAGGTCACCTCTTCAAATAGCTAAATGTGGTTTCATCTGTCTGGCTTTCACTATTCATCTCAAAAATATGTCTTTGTCACTTACTAAGTATTTTTGGATGAAAGACAATATTGTTTGGAACCAAGTTCCATAGTTGAGGTAAAACATGGAAAGTGTTAAACACCAATATTCACTGAGCTTCCTTGCCAAAAGTGACACCCTGAAACCTGTGTTTAACAATACAACAATGATATCTTTCATCAAAATGGGGTTTCAGAGGCACGGGTTACTGTATTCCTTGAAATCATGTTTCAGAACTCTAACATTTCCTGTATCTGTGGTTTTAGGGAACAGGTCTTAGGAAAAAGAAGGAGCACATTCCTCAGTCAAGCTCATACCAAAAAAAAAAGGTTGTGAAACTGGCTTGTGAAGATCAGTTCCCAGACTTGGACCAAGTTTCTCTGCTTCTCCTAACATGAATATTCCACTTCTATCTTTAAAGCATTATCAATAGAAGTATTAAGATCTTCACTGATATAAAGAGTCAGAAAATGTATGGGTTTACTCCATTTACAGAGATGGTAGGAGATTTTTTTCTAATGTAACAGAATGGAGAAATTGCAATTCTACGTATTAAAAGGATGTAATGCTATGTATAATAATATAAAGGTATTGTCAAGTAAATATTAGGCCTTAACTGCAGAAGCAGCTTGTGCAATCCCTCAATTTTGTAATTGCCAGCTTTATTTTCTTATGCCTGAGCAAAAGACTGCATCTTTGGGAAATTTACAATTCACACTATTTATCGAGACAGTTCCAATTCCTTTTTTATTTGTTTTCCAAAAGTACCTATTTTTTACCTGTGCTGACCAGTGCAAAATCAGGCCCACTAATGTTTATAAAATACCACATTATTGTGAGATATCGAATCCAAATGCAAGCACTGCAGCTTCTAACAGATAGGAGCTTGATGGAATCTGTCTGGAGATTGCAGGTGTCCAGATTGTCCCTGCATCTACTCTGGTAATAGCCCTTGACACACAAGACAAAGAGCTCAGCATTTTGCAAAACTTTCTCAAGCTTTGACATTTTAACAAGAGCATAAAAACACCTCTCTTGCCTTTAATTTTCAGGTTTATTATGAGCTTAATAATTATAAACTCCGAGGAAATCCAGGCAGCTGCCTATTAACATTTAAGGTAGTGATGTGCTGCATAGATTGAACAAGTCAAGGACAGCATTGATGCAATTTTTTTTTTTCCCCAACAGTGCCCAGATCCAGTGTTTTATCTAGTGCATAAATAGGATGCTAAAAGATGAAGAAGGCTAAAGTGAGTGGCAAACACAAGCAATCCTTCCCAGCACTTCAGCAGCGTGATAAAATAGCTAGTACCTCTTGCTGTTCTGTAAAACTTTTTGTCAGTAAATCTGAAAATGCTTCACTAAGGAGGTAAATGTTAGTGTCCCTGTGATACAGAGACACATAAAAACCAGTGGGGAAGTGGCAGGTCTGGGAGTACAACCAAGCACTCTGCCCTTGGTAAAGCTGCCTCAGGAATACACGGGGGGTTCTGGACAGCAGAGACAAGCCCAGTACAGGTGGACATAACCCTGCAGCTGCCCAGCCCCATGCAGAACACACCTCCCAAGTCTGCAAGGGCTGTGGGTGACATCCAGCAGGGCTGGAGGGGCAGGCAGCAGTGCCTGGCCCCTCAGCACAGGTGGAACCCAGCCAGGTCCTGTTTGCCTGCTCTGGCTGGGATGGGAAGGGTGACTGGAGCTCCACCACCATCACCAAGGGGAAGGGGGAAGATTTCCTTCCTGCAGAATTCCTCCCACTGGGCTCTATGACTGCAGCACGGTGTGAGGAGGAACGGGTGAACTGCTTTCTCATTGCTTAGCTGAGAGCAATTGGTCTTCTATGTTAAAAAATGAATTTTCTTCTACCTTAAAGATTCATAACCCTAAGAGGAAGTTTCTGTGCATGTGCTTTTCTGCTCTCTCTAAACAGCACACAACAGGCTCCTGTGTAAACCAGGACTTGAGATGTGGTCAAGGTCAGGAAGCTATGTACTGTACCCTAACTTTTCCCTTTAACAGATATATTATTCTATTAGATGGAAATAGTACCAGGGCAATTCACCCCCTCCTGGCTTTCCTATCTATGTGTGAGCATCTTTGAGAAGTGGGATTAGAGAGAAACCTGCAGGCATATTAATAAATAAACTTCACATGCTGTTTGATATTAAGTAAACATACCACTAAATATTTCTCTAGGGGCTTGTGATCTCATAACCCATGGACTTCTAATTTGGTTACCTGTGACATGTGGTTCTTAGCCCCAGGGTTCCACAATGAATTAATTCTAAAACACTTTTTAAAGTTTAACATACTAAGATAAAATAAACATATGTTCTTGAAAAAAAAAAAGGCTCACTTTTTTTTATAGGTAACATGAAGTGCTGCTATTAAAAATAAAAGAGTAAAAAAGGAAAGATAACTGGGGATTCTCAGTCAGAGGGACACACATGGTCTTGATATAAGTTCAGAGGACAGAACCTATCCTGGAATAGGGATTTGTCTCTGGATCAGAGAAATCTCCCTTCCCAAAAAACCTGTCTTCTGTTGTTATAACAAAAAGTTTGATTTTAGGAAAACATGTATTTGTCCACATATTCATGTATACAAATATTCTTAGCCCTTCCTGTCTACCTGTTTGCCCACTTATCCCTCATTATAGAAGATGAAAATTTACTATTGAAGAACGGTTAATGAAAACACATTCATAAAGTTTTTGGGGTGAGATATTCGTTTTTCTCTTAAGTGAATCTTGATTCTGCAAGACATGTCTCTGCTTGACATTGATCAGGCAGCCTGGACTTGGTATTATCCAGACTACAACTTCCCATACTGGGCAGTGGTCTGGAACTCTCCCTGTTTCAGACTTTTCTTCCATTTGACAGGAAGCTGTGTGGAATCCCAGGAAATGCAATTTATCTAGACTACCAAGGGGAATGGAATGTGAGACCTCACCCTCAGGAATTACAGCTGAATCCTGAGAGTGCTGGCAACATCAGATTTTCTGAGTTTGGTTAGATTTCCCACCTAAAGCTTTTTTTCCTACAACAGATGCTACAATTTCCCTATTCTGATCAATTTTGCTTCAGAGTTACCAAATTCATTTTTTTCAGCCCGTCTCCAGTAGCTTCTCTCAGAGAGCAGAAAATCATTGCAAGTACTCTTGACAATCAATGCAACACAAATATGGGGAAAAAACCCCACATATTTGCCTCAGTTTCAATTTAAGACCTTGACAGTGGAGTTAACTGCAGAAGGCTTAGAAATAAAGATTTTAACTTGGAACAAACATACAGTGAGCCCATCGCCTTCACGTGACAAAGTAGGAACATTGATATCTACACTTAAAAAGAAAAATGGCAAAACAGGAATATCAGAATTATAGAGCTGGGAGTAAAAAATTTAATAACATTTTTCAATCAGGAGCAGGGTGTACAAAACAGGGTGTTTGATCACAGACCATCATTTTTACCTCCTCAAAAGGGATTTTTAAATTTATTTGAGGCTAAATCTGGGCTAAAAGTCATCACACCAAAAAAAGTATTCAATTTCATTAACAAAACAAACAAAAAGCCAAAAAAAGGCAAAAAACCCTAAAACAAAAACCAAACCAACCAAAACCAGTCGGTTTGGACTCAAAATATTAGATTTTTATGTATTTCATAATCTAATTCAAGAAAATTACTTCTGAGTATTTTATTTACTTTTGGTCCCTTTTTATGTAGGAAGCTGGTCAATGTTCAACACCCCATGAAAACTGATTATTTTGATTTGAAAGACACCTCAATAAGTCAAACTTTTAGCACAAGTCTTTAGATCAGGTCACAGTAACAGAGCATACATTTGGTTTCCTGCAGAATTTATGGGGTGCTCCATGCTACAAACTCCATGTTCATCATCATTCTTTATTTTTCCTTCCACTTTGGTGAGGCAAGGCCATTATTACCACAGTTGTTCAAACTGAAAGCTGGGGAAGCAGAGTTTGAGACAGCAAAGATCACACAGGACTGTCCAGGAACAAAAGGCAGATGCTTAATTAGCCCAGTGAATTAAGCAAAGGCACTCCTGCTGCTGGAGAGAATGTACCCAGTCTCAAGATAATTTAACTTCTAACAGCACACGGATTAAAATTTGGTTGTTTGTGAAGATATGTTTTTCCTAAATCTCAGGATTCAGATATTAAGAGACTCCAAATACTTGACACATTGCGTTCAGTTCCCTGTTTTATTTTTAAGAAAACCTTCTCCACAAATGTAACTGGATTTTTTGTAGAAAAGAAAACCTGCCTGGAGCTCTAATCACCGTTTAGCTTTGCTTCTGAATTTCCTGGTTCTCAAGATGGACAGTCTTCCCAAGACAAGAGAACCATGTCATCTATCTCAATAGTTTATTATTTTCTACCTCAGCCTCATAAAGAAAGTTAAAAATTTCCTCAGAAAAAAAAAATAGATGAGATATAAATGTATACATGACAGAATCAATTTTTCTTTTAGCTAAAGGGCATAATATACAGCAGTGTGCCTCCTGCTGCTGAAGGGAAATTATTGTAACATCATTCTACTGTCCTATGAATGAGAAGTATCAAAGAGCTTAAAGAAAGGGATAGTTAGCAGGGGGAGATCAGGACAGACAAAACTGTTCTTGCAGAGTGTACTGGAAGGAATTGGAAAACATGACAAATCTAGTAGACACCTTCTGTGGATTTTTCTTGGAACACACCTTGTTCCTCTGCCATTTGAGTTAAGCCCAAAATGAAATTCAGGCATTGAGAGCCTATTTTAAAGGGAATTTGACCACAATAAAAAAGAAAATTAAAAAAACCTCGCAAAACCAACAAATAAAAACACTTCATAACAAAACAAAGATCAACAGTGTACTAATGAATTTCAAAACCAAACCAAACTCTGTCCTTTCTGGATATCTCTAACAAGCAGGTCTACTAATGGCCCCTTTTGACCATTGCACTGCTCTCAGAGTTTTTCCAGAGAAAAATCATAAGAAATAAAATCTAATGAATCTCCAAAGCTGTACTTTCTTGACTTATTACATTAGCAGGACCTCTCATCTGATTGGGAATTTTGAGAGAATCACAGAATTCATTAAAGCAATTTACTGTATAATGGTAGATGGCTAAGATAGATCCCTACAAATGAGATGAACATTAATTAAATAAATTGTAGAACAGAAGTGAGCTGTTTAGCTGAGTAAAAAGCCTTGCAAACAAGCCTTGCACTACAAGTCTGAATTCTGTTCAACCACACATTTTTCTCAAATGAAAGCAACACTTTTTTTTTAATTGTTGAATTATATATTGGGAATGGAGCTCAGCAGGAATAGTCTTTAGTTTCAGCAAAGATCTAATTCAGCTACAAAGTGAGATGGCCCTCAAAAAAAAAAAAAACCAACCCAAACATAAGTTTCAGAATGAGATCTCACTCCTGGATTCTGCAGGTTGATTTAATGACCCAAATAACAAGTAACTGCAACATTACAGAAGAAAATGTGAAGGAAAGGCTCGTGCCCAACTTCCAAAACACACCTTAGTTTTACATTGTCATTTTCCTTTTCCAATATTTTTTGCCTACTACCTAAGCATCAACCATTTCTTTGGTATGACACAAAATAAGAGAAACTTAATATCTGGTTTAGGTTTTACAAGATGCCTTCAGAACTCTCCAGGTGTTAACTTCAAATGGTGTCAACTTCAAGCTGATTGCATTTTTTTTTT
The DNA here is from genome assembly GCA_013398275.1 of Promerops cafer. Classification (NCBI taxonomy): domain Eukaryota; kingdom Metazoa; phylum Chordata; class Aves; order Passeriformes; family Nectariniidae; genus Promerops; species Promerops cafer. Next base: position 1,254,175 of record VZSE01006895.1, on the reverse strand, counting down.
GTTTACATCAATCCACTTTTGAGACAACAGCTTGGACAATATGAAAACTCAAGCTTTTTGTTCCATAGGGCCTGTTTTACACTGAGCACCTGAAGGTGAAAAGAGCATACATCTGTTAGAATGAGATTACAGAAGTCAGAGATTTTTTCCTGAGGCACCAGCATGAGGTTTAAAAAGATACACACCTATAAAAGTCACTTACAGTCCAAGGATAGGTGGGTTTAAATGAGAAATAAGGTGGTGTTACTGAAATTACAAAGGATAAAGATAAAGGAAGAAAAAAATCTTAAGGTGTCCTAGACACACTTTCAACAAGGAATTCCTTGGTAGTAGGACTCAAATGAAACTCTGAGGTCCAGAACATTTTAGAGCCATTTAGTCAAGTCAACGTACATCAGCCTGGATTTTCAGCATGCTTGATGGTATTATGCATGCTCTGACTCCTTCCCCAGCAAGTTTTATTCTCTCAAAAGCCTTCTCCTCTAGGCCAAGGGGGAAAGAGCAACAGTGCTCAATCCTGAAACTCCTCATTATAATCAGTGCACAGGAAGTTCCTGTAAATTGACAGCTGCTTGTGCTGAAATGTGTTTTAGGTAGATCATCACACGAAGATGCTGGAGGGAGATGTGTGAGGCCAGCCAGGTGTGTGATGTGTGACTCCACCCAGACTTCTGCTGACAGGGAGTGATGTAAAAGAACAAAATCATGAGGTACAGTCTGGATTGGGTGTGATTTTGAAAGCTGAAGTGAGCCTCCTTGTCTGTCCAATGGAAATAACGTGTTTAAAAAACTTTAGATGAGTCAGGATAATAGTAAAAAATAAACAGGTAAATAAGACAGTTTTCCATAGAAGGGCAAGTCAACTCAAAGCTTTTTATCTGAAAGAACTCCATTTTCCATTAAATGTGACTTTCTGTATGTTAAACTGCATATAATTATGCCTAATTTTATATCAGTCAAAAGAACACAATATTGTCTTGATCCTAATAAAGAATCCTCCTCCATTTTTTTTTCCCCAATGTTTTTAGCTTAATGAAACTACAGTGAGAAGTTTCAGTAGAGAGGCTTTTTTCTAATAATTATACACACATACATAGCAGGAGACACCCTAAAAGTTATCATTATCATTCAATCATACTGGAAAAAAAAGTCTGTGTATTGCATGTGTGCCACTAAACTCATCCCTCTCCCCCAGAGCTCCTTCCACAAGAGGATTGAGACACCAAAGTTGTAAGAGGAACTTATTCTGACACTGCCTGTTCTTTGGATAAATAGAGGGCTCCAGAGCTGTCAATACAGCACTTTTGCTACCCACTCGATTCAGTGCAAAATAAATGAGGATATTTTCCTCTTGCAGCATGTATTAAATCCCATTAGCATTAATGAGAGTTACACGTGAGTTTGGCGGGGAGCACACACAAAGTGCAGAGCAGACAGTTTCCAAATTCTCAGCCCTCCCTTATATCTTTCAGCCATCTTTTCTCTGTGAAAGCCTTCCCATACAAAGTCCAGAATAAAACAGGTAAATCAAATTCTCGTGTGCGCGGTATGTTAAGATGATGGGTTGGGGTGGGGAGGGGGGAATCTGAGGGCCTGATGTGCAAATAATTACTGTGCTTGCATTTAGCAAAGTGCTACCAGTTAAACTCCCAGACAGCACTAACACAGCTCTGAGTTGGCTGAGCAACTTTTCACAGCACACTGGTAAAATAATAAATTGTGCCGTGACCGATAACATTCAATAATTTCTGATATATTGCTACAGCCACTTTTTCTACGGTATAAAGCTCATATTTCTCTGTCATATTAGTAATTTCCATATTGCTCTTGGAGTTAGTAGGGCAAAGTACATCACAGTAGTAACAGAAGGAAGCTGACTCTTCTTTAAAATTAAAAAAAAATATAGACAGAAAAAAAAAAAATTCCTGACCTTTCCTAACTTCCACAATACCCCAACCCATGACTACAGGAAAAAAAATAAAAGTACAGCAGCAGCTACAACATTGCTTCATTACAGACCCAGCAGAGTAAAAGTCGTGGATCCATTTTGCCTTTTTCTTGCTTGATAATATCACTGAATCATTAATGGGATCCTTACGCTCCATTGCTATGGCATGAATTTATCTACAGCATATTCTTTACTGGTTTGGGTACAGATAGGTTATTTTCCTGTATAGGGAGGTGGGGAAAAGGGGGTTCTCTGCATCTGTTAAAGAAAATACATTCCTTATTAATGGAATATTGGTGAGGGAAAAAAGCAAACTTTCATCCAAAATAAAATTGATATTCAGGTTAAATGAGTGAGAAATTAATTTGGAACTTAAATATTACGCAAAACTTTTTTGACTTGAACTTAACTTATCCTTCCAATATCTATTAAAACTAGCAGAACACAAACATACTATTGTTATGGCTAGAAAAAATATCCTTATTTTTAGGGAATTAACCTTTTGAACTAGTTATTACCACAGGATACCACTGTCCTCTTTTGATTACAACATTGCAAACATTTTCTGATTATTATCAACTTTAAGTTTTATTACTATATAAAAATATGTGCTAAGTAGAGGGTAAGAAAGTTCTCTCTACAAAATCTTTAAGTCTGATTTTTGCATAAAGAAAAACTTATTAAAAAAATAACAATCATTATGATCATGCTCTTGGACATGCAGCTCTGGGGAGTGTTTCCACACATCAGGCTAATACTGAAAGAGCTTAAATAATTTTTAGTGTTTCAAGAATTGCAAATCTGCAGTACACAGGAGAAATTCAGTGACAGTGAACATCTTATTGCTATCATGCAGTCACCATCAGTTTTTCAGGTCCTAAGTAATTTACAGAGAAACCTATCTATGTTATTGCCTAAGGAAATGGCAAGAATCAGTGTCAGAGAAGAACTGAAAACACACAGAACCAAGCCAGCACATGTAAATGATCACTTCAGAGGGCTGAGTCCAGAGGACGAGATCCTTTGGCCCCATGATTAAAGCCCCAAATGTCATTGCAATGACTTGGGAAAACCACAGGTTGAAAAAGTCACGAGGGGCTGATTTATTCATCCAAAGGCTTGTCTGTGCAAGATTTAATACAAGCCTTTGCTGCAACTGCTTTGTACCAACTGGCCTTTCCAAACTAACAGCTGCCTTTACTGAGTCAGGGAAGGAGGGGCAGGGAGGAAGGGCAGGGAGGAGGATGCTCTCTCAGATGTGAGCACAGCTCTAGGACCAGCTAACCCATTCCCACCTTCCTTACATCCTGCCTCGGGAATCCCTGGGGATGGTGGCACACAGGCACAGCAAGAGCAGTCAGGGAGACCTGGCTGCAGTTTGCATCCAGGGATCAACACCCCAGATCCTCCACACCTTCAGAGCAGGGGGTGTGGTTCTCCCAGCATATCAGCACAAACCACGTGCCAGTTTGACCTGACATTGCCAAGCAGAGGCAGCTTCCAGGCCAGCTCCTGTGACACCATGAGACATTGCTGGTTGAATGATTCCTGCTAACAACCACTGCTTCTCTCTGCATCTCCAGATCTCTCGTGGTGACTGCAAGACACGGAGTGAATGAACTTCCAGAGCAACAATCTTCTGGAACAGCCCTTGCCCACAAAGCTGTGTCTGAGCTCATGAAATAAGAACCAGCTGGCACTGGAGAATGGGACTGCAGAGATATTATGCCTGGAAACAGCTGCAGAACTTGAGCCTGATGTAAATATTTTCTTGGATTCAAGCAAAGTCTGTAGCTTAGTCTTGAGCTGTAACAAGAGGGTACCAGCACGAGAACTGTATGAGCTGTGAGAAATCCACAGCCCTGGCTATCCAATTGTTTGCCCTGGCTACCAGCTGCAGATCTCAATGGCTGGACTGCTGGAGTGGAGATGCAACCTGCCCTCTCACAACTCAGTGGGATCTGGGTCTTCCAGGTCCTGCCGTTCCCTGGGACAAAGTGATAATTTACTTTTTTTGCCTATCTCACAGTTTAATGGAGGGAGAAAATTTCTACAGTGTACAGCATCATGACCACCTACACACAGTTCATCTATAAAATAAGCATTAAAAACAAATTATAATATCTAGCTTGTGCTAAGTCACAATTGCCTACTGGTTTCTCCTCAGAATCTACCAGAGTAATAGGCATCACCCTTTATTAGGTAGAGGCAGCTTAAAAGCCTCTATGAATACACCCCATCTAAATTAAATTCCTATGGGATGACCTGTGCACATCCTTTGAGGAAAGAACAATGCTCACTTTGGGCATTTCCCTTCTACAGCAGTTTCTGCTGCTTGATGTGGCTTAGATTTGTGGCAGAACTTGCCCAGGTTCCTTCTACATAATGAGCCAGAAGAGGATTTCTTTGAATTGCAACACTGCCTTAAGAGTAGAAATTTTAAAAATTTTAGAATTGACCAAAAATCTTTTTTAAACATTTTTTTAAGTAGGTGTGCTATGGAAAGAGAAAGGCTTGTATTGAAAGGAAAGAGGCATCTTGGCTTAGACTGCTTTAAAAAAAAGTGATAAAATAACCAGTAGCCAACTGTCATTTCTGGCCACAGAGTTTTCCTTTCTATGACCACTCAGGCCAAAAGGCTGAAGAGATTTGCCAAGCTGTTAAAATTTCATGAGCAGTTGGAAGAAGACAGGCACAGCTTTGAGAGCTTCGGAGAGGGCTTCTCCATTTTGCAAATTTAGAGTAATATCTATATCACACATGTACTTTATATTTAAAATTTTACATCTTGTGCAGGCAAGTTAAAAATTAGCTGTATTGTTAACTCAATTGAACTTGAAGCATATTGGGAGTTAATGGTGTTATTAGCTTTTGCAATGTGTTTCCTATCTATTACTTCGAGTCCTTTTTTAAAAAATACATTTGCTATGGTAAAAATCACCATTCAGATTTACACAGATTAAAGAAAAGCCTTACTGATAAACCTGCACAGACAATCCAAATTAATTGTTGGTTTGATTAAAATGCAGCATGTATATGATAACTGTGAGCTCTTATGGTCACACTGTGACTCTCAAGCAACACAGATGTGATAAGTGCTCATTTTTAATCTGGTACACTTTGCATGTGCACCAGCATCGTGTTGGAAGAGAACATATGTTTGAATAGATTATAGATAATCTATTCCTGCCTCAGGATTCCCAATAACAGAGGAAGATGATGCTCATGGAAGGGAACAAGAGAATATTGGGGAAAAAAAAGATGTTCTAGTACTGTCAGCCCAGTTCTTGCATCTGTCCAAGCAATACTGACATCATTCTAATGTGTGCAGAGACAAGTAGCAATTTAGAGGAAAGAGGATCAGGAGTTTGAAAACTAGCATGAGATTTTATGAGGTTTATCTCCAACCTTTTTAGGAGAAAGTACCCAGAAGGACCTACAGGTGAGTAGTGTACTTAGAATATTCTGGATACATGCAGACATACAGCTGTATGAATAAAATAATGCATATTCCCATAATTAAGGACTTTATTATAGTATAGAAGCAAAAGAGGACCAAATTAAGATTCCACTGGCATCTTAAATTCTAGCACTTCCATTATATATCTGAAAACTAAATCAATCACTGTAATTACTGTAAATATAACAACTTATCACAATCTTGCAATTAAAAAAATGGACTTCCAGGAGAAAAACCTTGAATCATACAAGATTATCAATAAAACACTCCACAGCTGTGCAACTTCAGAGAAATAAACTGTGGTTTACCTTCTCCAAAGAATTACCCAAAGCACTTTTCTCTTTAAGTTCTTCTGCATGAGAGCAGTCTCAAGGCTGCAACAAGCACTGCCTGAGCTCAAAAGAGCACTGGCACTGCTCATAGTACTGGAAGTTTTCTTTGTGTTGATGGCATTGTCAAGACTCACACATCCAGTGAGACATTTCTTGTTTTTCCCTTCAGTTCTCACAGTGATATCTAGCAACCACACTTGGTGTCATCAACCCATGTCTAATCTGTTCTAGCATTATTTCTTCAGCCCTGCCCAGGGCAAAAGAAATTCAAAAGTCATCCTTTGTTATCTTTTTTTTTTTATACAGCCAACGCATTTGCCAAACCCAAAATGTAATGTTAATGGCAGCCTTTGTGTAGGGAACTGTTATGTACCTCCAACTTCTTCCTTAAAATCTCAGCTCTGAAAGAGAGCCTGGTGGACAATAATAAAGAAACTGTTCCTAAGAGAAATGACTTTTGGGGGTTTTATGATAACATTGTTTATGGGACAGTGCTTGTGCAGTAACACAAAGCCAGTCCAATACCCTTTAATAATTTCATGTAAGAAAACTATGATTTCCTGGATCATGCACCGTGCACATCTGCTTGCTAAGGGATGTGAAGAATGACACAACCAACAGAAGCAGAACAGAAAATTTTAGGAAGATTTCACCTGGCCTGATGCTGAGAATAACACAACATACTTTACTCCTTACCTACAGATTTAAGCTATTCATCTATGTCTAATAGATAACCTCATAAATAAAAATAAACAAAACCAACCAAATAAGCCATGCAATACTTGTCCAGATTGAAGCCAAGTAACACCTACATGGGCTAAGATCTCAAACTGAAAAGCTTTGGTTCAGCCAAATGAAACAAGTGCAACATAGCCTGAAAAAACATTCATGGATTTTGGCACTCGAAAGAGGGCACTTCAGAAGCACAGAATAGTCCTTTGGCCACTATTTTATCATCCCGCCAGCCCCACCCTTTCATTAATATTCATAGGAGATATCTAATAGCCTTATTTTCCCTTTAGAAGAAAGCAACAGATGAAGAGATAAGAAAGAGCATCTTCTGTTGGTCCTTTTAGGCCCAGCCTACGAAGAACAGCCCTTGTCAGCTGCTCTCTCTCTTTTCTAGTGCAAGTCTCTGTGTGCTATAGAGCCATCAGAAACAAAAATAGTACAAGAAGTCATCAAACATTTGGCCATCAAGCATTTCAGCATCAAGAGACTGTTGTCTTGCATTTTCAGCTTCTACCCAGAATATTTTTAGCAGCTTTCAGAATAAAAGGAGGACATTGCCAACCCGGCAACAGTTTAAAAAAAAAAAAAAAAAGAGAAAACAGACTAGACACACAAGAACTATTTCAGCAGAGTGAAAAAGATCTTCTTGAAATTCAAAGAATTTGAGGTGTGGAGCAATTTCTCTCCCTGCTCTCTGAGTCCATCAGAGGAAACAGAAGCAGCCAAGGTGAACATGTAGTTGGGAACCCTGTTCACTAATAACTATTACCTAGGTAACAAAATTTTTACAATCAAGATTCTTGTTCTCTGGGAATCTTTAATTGATTCCAGTTTTCTAATTAATCTGAAAGATGTAACCTAAGGTAGCAGACTGGTAAGAAATGCAGAAATACCCAATTAGGAACAACTCTAACAGGTAAGGATAGGGGTTCAGCTACATCAAATATGTCAATGCAGTCACTGCACGAGAATATGTTCTACTCAAACTGTTTGTATAGTAACTGCCTTTTTTGGATTTTTCATTATTTTTTGCTGTTTGGAGTAGGGGGCTTTGTTGGTTCCTGGTTTTTTTTTTGGTTTTGGCTTTTTTTGCAAACAGGTGCTGAAAACCAAAACATCAATGGTCAAAAGAAGCAGAGTTTCTGAAGAGGAAAGGAGAAAAAAAAATATTTGGGAATAAAAAAAAAGCTATTATGCACTAAAAGCCAGAAGGTTAGGAACCAAGTAGCTTTGTGATGCTTTTACNGATCTCTTTTTTGGATTTTTCATTATTTTTTGCTGTTTGGAGTAGGGGGCTTTGTTGGTTCCTGGTTTTTTTTTTTGGTTTTGGCTTTTTTTGCAAACAGGTGCTGAAAACCAAAACATCAATGGTCAAAAGAAGCAGAGTTTCTGAAGAGGAAAGGAGAAAAAAAAAATATTTGGGAATAAAAAAAAGCTATTATGCACTAAAAACCAGAAGGTTAGGAACCAAGTAGCTTTGTGATGCTTTTACCTTAAAGATCAGAATGGGAGTTACACTTTGGGTCTCAGGTGAAATGAGTTTGACAGATTAGGTCTGATTACCAGCTGTCAGTGAACTACATCAAAACACAGCACACATATACCCAGCTTACCACAACTAACTGTTCTCTGCTCCAGACAATTTCCCTCTGGAGCAGACATGAAGATAAATGAACTCCTGTCCCCAGGGACAAGTGTCCCTCAATGAGGCAAAACAATACGTGCTCAAACATGCTACAGTGATGCTGCTCTTCTTGACTATTACAAATGGAACCAGAGGCCTGTGTTTCCCAGGAGTTAAATATGGGCTCTACACCAACCAGGGCATTACTAGAGCAGGGGAGGAAACCCCTAGAAATCCTAAAATCCTAGAAATTTTTGTTAATAGAAAAAAGAAAAAACAATCTTTGATTTTCTCAGATGGGGGATTCTTCTCTCTCTTCTGTTGCCTTGTCCTGATTCCTGACTCTTCTTCAATGAAAGGCAGCATCTCTTCTGAAAGTAAGGTATAAAGCACTTTCTGAGAGGATAAATTATCTCATGTTCCCTGCTTTTCTTTTTATTGTTTTGTCTCTTTATCTTCCAACCCCTCCTCTTCATCCTACTTCTGCTATTCACCACAATTTTCTGAAATGAAACCAAGCCTTAGCCACCCTACTGATGCTTGCCCTATCTCTCACTAGATCACACCAGGATATCCTGCAATTCCCTTCCTTAAAATTGATTCTATTAGGAACAATTCTCTCAGAAGTTTGCTGTTGAGCATATTTGCTAGTGGGTATTTTGAAAGAGTAACCACTTTAAACACAAAGCCATCAGTTCTGTAGTATTTTTTCAACTTGTCTTATCTAAATGACACTGCTTTGCATTCAAAATGTAATCCATGATCAAAAAAGTCAAAAGCCACAGTAATGAAATTTAAAAAACAGGATTTCTCTCTAAAACAAAGTATCATCTGCACAAACACCTCAGAGAATCCCCCAAGAAATCCCTAGGATCGCTGAAATGTTTCTTGAATGCCATTAACATCCAACACCTTCATAACTTGCAAATAACCCATTTCTAGATAAAAGCTAGAAATTTTTTTTTATGAACTGTGAAAGAAACTATCAAGAGAAGGACAGCATGTGCTTCATATCCATACTTGCACCTATAGCTAGAAATTAGTAGCAGAGGTTTAGTAACTGGGTCTCTCACAAAAACAATCCTTACAACATCGTTTTAATTTCTCCAGCCTTTGTTATCAAGCAAGGAACAGATGATCACACATTTGAACCACTGAAGACAAAGAATTTACTCAAATCTGTCTGCAGACCCTGGAAAAGCACTCCTCAGTCTTAACCTCCCACCATCACGTAGCAAAATTACAATGACTCTGGAGGCCAGCAGTGGCACATTCCAGAGGAGTTTCAGCTCTGCTCTGTAATTTCCTCACACAAGGCTCTCCACAAATTCCCTGCTTCTCTAAGATTTAAGCTATATGCAATTTTCATTGGTGAAAAAGAGCATCATTATACGAGCCTACAAGCGTGGCTCTCACTAGCTGGGGTGGGTGCAGAGTCTCTGACTAGTTAGTAGCCTTTTCTGCCTCCTTAAGTACCTTTCCCAAACGTAATTGCTGCAGAGATTCCCAACAGGTTAACTATGGTTACACAGCTTTTGCAAATGAAACCCACAGGTTATGCAAATGAAACCCTCCCTGTAGCTCAGTTCATTTCTGTTCACCCACAGACTAAAGCAGAGAACTCTTCCCCCCCAGTGGCTCTGCTCATCTCCAGTTCTGAACAAATCCCTGTGCAAACAGCCCCAGGGCAGCATTTTACCCTTTGCACCAAGAGAAGAGAGCAGGAGATGCCACAGCTTGAAACAGACTGAATGACACACTTTACCAACACAACTATTAATATTTTGATCTAACAAGTGACAGACCAAGTTTGATAACAAAAGGATAAATCATTACTTAAGATAACAAAATCCTAGAAAATAGCACCTTTGAAAATAGCACCTTTTACTCTATAGCACCATAGATAAAATGCTTCCTGTTCAGGTAATCAAACAAGTCTTCAGTTCCCAAGCAGTGTCTTCTGCATCCCTCTTTACATGAAATTAGCTAAACACTGAGTTGGAATCTTCCTCATAAGAACCATGCCATTACATACACTTTTCATTTTTACAGGACAGCAATTCCTGTCTCAGAACAGTTCCTGGGTTTTATCCTCTTTTTAGTTCCATCCAATCTTCAGCCACCTCACCTTTCCTACCACACATTTTGATACCCATCCTGCATTTTCACAATTTTTCATCAATTAGACTTTAAAAGACAGAATCCAGATGTTTTTGGCCAGCATTTTCTTTGCCTTATTACCAGCACAATTCCTGCAGAGGTCAAGGTTTGATTTTGACTTTCATCCTCACACCATAACTCAGGGCACTTTCATGACTAAAGTCTCAAATTTGGCCTGATAATTTAAACAGGTGTTGGAGGCATGAAGCTGACCTCTAATTAATAATGAAAGCCAGAATTCTGGATGAGATAAGGACAGCCTGAGTTTGGCAGCCCACAATGGATAAAGGCACCAGCAGAGCAAACACACAATGACAGGGTTCAGGATTAGCAAGTATTTTCTCAGCATTCAGTGACACAGGAGGTTACATTATCCAAAAAAGACTTTATCCCAGACACAGACAGGTGGTGGTCACTGATATACACAACATATTTTGTCATTCTTAAACAGGAATGACATCACACATCATCCTGCCAGTCTTACAGAAATGCAGATCAGCTGCTTGCTTCAGCCCAAGTCTGAAGAATCAGCCTGACTGGGACAAAATTCACTCACATGTAAATTATTGAGTGCCTTCATTCAAAGCAGTGTTTCAGGTACACAGTTTACAAGGGTGGGCTGGCAAATACTGGCAGGACACACAAAATTGCTGACCAAGAAAGCAGGGCTCCCTCCATGACAGTCAGTGGCAACAGTTTGAGAAGGAACCTTTGAAAATTTCCATTTGAGGACAACAGGACCTGGCAGCTGCCAGCCCTGGTAGTCAAGTCAGGGGGGAGAAAGGCTTGGCCAGCCCTGTCAGATCCTTGCCAAGCTGTGTGGGGCTGAGGCTCCAGCCAAACCCTTCAGCACACTGGATGTAATTAATGCAGAAGGGGTCCTTTGCCCTGCAGCAGCCCAAGAGGGGCTGATAGGGAAGCACTGATATTGCCCTAATTTTATTCCTGGTTTATTTATTTATTTCCATGCATTATGGAATTAGGTACTTGCAAGAGCTCAAGACATCAAACATGCAATTTCAGTTTTTGCAGGAACTGTGAAAGACCCCAAAGCATTTGCTCATTGATAATAACTAATGCAAAAACATGCACAATCTTCACTGAGCCTTTTTTTCAATGGTACAAATACCATTATTTTCTGGAGACTGACACGAGAGATTCCATCAGCAGGAGATCAGAAACTGGTGTTGAAACAAAAAATCCTGCCTTTTGTAGGCATGTCTCCAGGAGCTGTAGGAATATGCCTCCTGTGGTAAGATGCCCTGCTAGTGGGTTTCCAGGTTTTAGCTTAAGCAGCTGATTAGGAATGCTGGCATCCTACACAGGTGAAGGTATGAGGGTAAATGCATGGATATCTTTTTCACTGAATGATTAAGAATGGAAGCCTACCTGAAAAGATCCCACTTATGGGGTTATGAAACCATCCCCTCCCAACTGCAAAAAGCTTATCTCCAAGACAGCTGCAAACAGGTGCTTAGGCCCTGTTTAATCTCACCTAGACTAAGTCATCTACCAGTGTAATCTAGCTCCCTTTGTGGGCAAGGGGGAGAGCTGGACTTCAAGATGCACCTATGTACTCATGCCCTACTGTGCACCAGTTCATCTCTTTGAACACCAAAGAAATTCAGATAATCCACTTAATCTAGACACACAAGTCTTGAGCTGGAGATGTCAGGCAGAACTAACCCCACGCTTACCACTTCACAGGATGAATCTGTAGACTCCCTCTGAACACTTCAGCTTTTCTTGGCTAACCATAAAGGCACGTTGCAAACAATGCAATCAGTTTTTCTCTTCCAGAAATGCACTTCCACAATTCACCCCCTTCCTGTGCACACTTTCCTCAGTCCTCCCTCCAGCAAGATGCCAGCATAGACTCAGCATCTGCCAAACAGCCCAGCTACAGCTTTGCTGTCGTGGTGGAAGGCTTGGCTTTTCTCCTGCATTCTTTCCAGGCATCCATGTAAAAGACTTAGAAGGGATGTCGGGGATTAGATGTCCATAACACCTCCAAAAGGACAGAGCAGAAAGGAATAAAGTAATGCAACTAACCACATCACACCAGGGCAGGCCGAAAATATTCACCTCAACAGACAAACCCAGGAGCAGCAGAGTGTGGGTGATTTGTGGCCAAGCAGCAGCTCAGCATAAGTGATCTAAATCACAATGATTTAGATGTTCTTGATACCTAATCTCATGTTGTACTGAGGACATTACAGTGCAACTCCGAGCATCCAATTCTAATTTAGCCACAGCCGTACACATTAACTTCTCTACAACATTGCTTCTGTTCTCCTGCTGCCAAGCCTCCTGTCCCTTCCCAATACACCATTATGAGGGGTTTTTTTTCCCTCTTTTTGAAATCACAAGTCAGAGAGAACAGTCTGCTGAATCAAGGAACTCTCTTTAAAGAAGGCAGTAGATTTTGAGTCTCTAGAGTATTTTGGGATCACATTTTCTGGCTTTCCTCCACAGCAACAAGGACCACAAATATACATTAAAAAGGAAAAAAAAACAACAGGTCAAGAGAAAGAAAATTAGAGTGGAATCACTTGCCTCCAGCATCTTGCTCTTGAAGAAAAACATACATGACCACCATTTTCTCATTACCCCCCACTCACATCATTCTTACCACCCTCTATTAGGTGGAGAGTGTCACTAGATAATTGAGAGACCTCTCTGTCTACCAAGTCTATTTAGGGCCACATAATTTTATCCTTTGATTATAAACATTGTTTTTATGTAAGGATGTGGGCACACATACCAGGTCATCACTTCTTTTGGGAGGTTGTGAATTGCAAGCTGTAGTCAGCAACAAACTGCCTGATGTTCTTCTAGTTAAGTAATGCTTAAATAAGAATGATATCAAAGTGATAAATACAAGCCCTCTTTGCTTTGCTCTTTTCATGGCCTTGGTCTACACTTTATGCCAAAAAGTACTGTGAAGTATTGTAGAGAGTGCTAATAATGAAAACTAAAGCTATGGTTGCTTAACATTCTCATTATGACTTCTTATTTTCAGTCATTTATAACTTAGCCAAAAACAATGCCTCAAGCTGGTTTAAAGGAGGAGGGGATCAGTAATTAACTTAATCTGTTCCTGAGAGCATCAAGGAAAACTCATCTTTAACATGATATTTAGAGAAAAGAAAAAAATACAAATTCCAGTGATTCCTTTGAAACATCCATACATTTCACTGCTCCAAAGCTGGCATTCATAAGTTTGTAAAGGACCGTCCTAAAATAAAGCAAGTTTCTTCTTCACAAAGTCATAAAGGCAAAAACCCAAAACAAACAAAAAAACCCCAAAACCAGCAAACAACCACCAAAAAAACTTACTTTGAAATTAGGTTGTGCAGGCTGTTTTGGGGTGTCACACCCCTCACCTCTGTACCTGTGCCAAGGTGCTGCAGGCAGCCCTTCTCCAGCCACCTCTCAGACTGCCTCTGGCACCTCCTCACACTTGGCTGTGCTCACCCCGGGCTGTCTCAGCCACCCAGGGCACAGGCCAGCCCTACAAAACACCAGAAAACCAAAGCTGCTTCTCCTCTTACTGCCCCAAGGCACGCTCACCTTCCTCTCAGTGTGCCTCCTCCACAGGCCAGCTGCTTGCTCCTGCCATGGACCCTTCTCCTCAGCACTGCAGCACCAGCCCTGCATTTACACTTCTCCCCACTTCCAAGTTCACAGCAAGAGAAACAACCCCCAAATCACACCAGCTGGACCTGAACAGAGCTTAAATAAAGTAATGGGTAGTTCCAGCTACTCACCCACACCTTCCAGTCCAAGAGCCTCAGATGAGGTACTCCATGAGCATCCCTCTGCTGAAGAAAAGGCAAAAAGGGCCTGAAAATAGTAACGTGGATTTAATTCACCCACACAGTCTTGCACCAAACTTGGATCCCAAAAACCCCCCTCCTGCTCAGGAGCTCAGCTCCCTGTTTATATAGGTATCAAGATGGACCCACACAGCTTATTTCACTCTTGTCTCATCACCAGCCTCACCCTCACAGCTGATTCCACTTTTGTCTGAGCCCCAGGTGACACCCCTCAGAGGAAGGTTTCAGCACGTTTTCAGGTTCAGGAAGTTTGTGTTGATTTCCTCTACATCTTTATCTGAAGTTTTAAGATTCTAACACCAAGATTCTCATTTGTCCTTCTGTAATTTTTATCATCTCGATGCTCAGTTGCTCTGAGCTTTCATTTTTTGGCAACATTGATAAAGGGCTTGCTTTGTAAAAAGAAGTTTTATTCCCCTTATAGTTGCAGAAGTAGGGCAAGCATGATTTAAATGCAAGAAATACTATATTAATTGTTTCTTTTGGTGAACTGCAAGTAAGCATAGGAAACATCTATCTGGGTATTTATACAGGATGTTTTGCTGTAGCAGCTGAGCAACTACAAATCAAGCCAAACACAGAAAATCCTCCTTGCTTCTCTAGGAATTGGACCCCTTGCTGCTTGCCTATTTTTAGTTTTATTTCTTTCCATTGTGCTTTTTTAAGTTTAAGAAAGTAACTAAGTATTGCTGTGTAGTATTTTCAGCCCAATTCACAACCAGCTATCTTGGTCTTAACTGTGCTACTGTTTAATTTAATAAGTACATTATAATTTTCCTATTTTATTTTCTGTTAAAACCATTAATAAACTTGATAGCAGCTGCAGCATGAACAAGTATTTGAGCTGGGATTAGCTTTACTGCAGTTTTGAATAGGTGTAAATTTTTTGGCATAAAAGGAAGATAATACACACAGACCAAAAAAAAAAAACAACAACCCTCTTTTTGCTGGAATAGAGATGTATCAAATCAGTGGCTGAGTTATGAATGAAGTGGAGATATTTTGCAAGTTTTACAAGCATTGATTCAGCAAGTGTGTTTTTTTCTTTCAAGATCTCCAGCTCTACCTTGAAGACAAGGGCAAGCATAGATAAGAGCCAGACTTGATCTTTGAACTTTCTGAGGCTCAGATATCAAAACTTCATATTTTATTTCCCTTTGTTTGACACTCCTCTGACGAGACACTAAGGAAAAGTATGTTGTGTTCTACTGTTCTCCAGCCTGTCCTTTGCCAATGACTATAACACCACACATGCAGAGAGGTATAAATAAAACAAAGAGAAAAATTAACTTCCTGGAAGAAAAACTCCTGACTGTCCTCCCAAAATTATGTGCCAGCCCTGACCCTTTGTATGCATTAAGACATCCAAGCCTTTTAACTTCATGAAAATCTGTTTAGATAGCTTACTCTGAGGGCAGATTTATGTCCAGAAAATTTGGAGTTGCTTACCAAAAGGATGAGAGTCATTTATTTTCCTGTTACCAGTCTGCCACACGAATGAGATATCATCAGCTAAAATATTCAGCAGAAGCTACTCCTCACATTTTTTCCCCTTCTTTTTTCCTTTTCCCTCTTTGAGACCAGTTACCTATTTAACTCCATCCTGTCAATTAAACCAGAGAAAAAACGCAAAGAACTAATTAGGCAACTGTGTAATTTTAATTAGCTGTTTTGATAATTAAACTAATTAGTTCCCCTGTGTTTCCACAATATGTGGTGGACTGGTTTTGATATCACGGCTTCAGAGTTCCATTCCATTAGTTAATTAGTCACTTTTGCATTAGAAAGCTTTATTAATGGCCTTAATTTGCAGTTGAAATGAGAAATCTGCTGTCAATAATTTGGATAATTGCCTACTGTTTGATTATAAAGTACAAAAGTAGCAGCACACTATTACATATGCAAATCCCAAGGG